>JACBWW010000016.1:24116725-24224112 GCA_020086605.1 Lanius collurio
TTTACATACACAAAACATGTGTCTGCACATAGATGAACTGGCTGCATTTTACCAGTCCTTTCCTCACCACCTCTCCGACCCGAGGCTCAGGAAGTAAAATACATAAACAAAGGAAGACCCCACTCCATGGCTGATCTCTGCGAGGAATCAAAATGGTCTCTGCCATGGCGAGTATCGTAAAATCAAATATTGTTTGCCAGAATTGGAGTTTCAGATTTATGCAGTAATTCTTCCAGCTAATTGTTTTCCTGCACCTTGATCCCCTAATTAGGGCCTGACTAATTATCTAATTACTAAGTAGCAGAAGGGCAGGTTGATGGCGACATTTTAGCCATCTTTCAAAGCCTCGTTATCCTTGTGAAAGTCATGGTTTCCTCTTGGCTGCAGGCAGCTGCAGCAGACCCAAATGTCTGCTCACCTTCAACATTTGTCAACCTGTTCATTACAGTGGTGAATTTGACACATCAGAAATGTCCTTTTGACAGGAAAGTTTATACTGGAATGAAAACTGAAGCAAAAGAAAGAAAAACCAAAGAAAGATGAAAGTGTAATTTATATTCCGGGATTTGTAATAGCGCTCTTGTCTTTAAGGCAGGATAGATGTCACCTCTTTAGGAAGGGGAGACGCAGCTTGGGGGAGCCCCGGGGCTCTAATGGGGCTGAGCAGGTGCTGGAGCCGGGCTCATTTCACAACTCAGTGGGGCCTCCAGACACGGAGTCGCTGTGGCCGGAGCTGGAGCGGGACAGGCCCTGCCAGCCGGGCACGGCTGAGCTCCAAGGGATGGGGCCTTTTTGTGCTCTCGCTGCAGAGCCCGGGGTTAATCAACAACCCAGCCCAGCCTTTCAAGGCCCCCGTTTGATCCTGTTGCGTTTTGGCCCCGTTGTAAATTCAAATTTATCGCCCGCTAAGAATGAGGTGGTTGAGTAAAATCCCATCATGTAATTTGCTGGTGTGCACAGGGTGAGGGGAGAGAAGATTTCCCCCATGAAGGCCCTTCAACATTAATCAAAAGGAAATGCAAAAATTCCTCATGTAAAAACTCAAATGCAAACAGTGTCTTTGTGGAAAATGAGAAGAAGGGCTGAGCTCAACATCAGACTAAAATGTCTTATCATTAATAAATAATTGTATATTTATGCATTAAGTGTATCAGTCAACATTTCTGCATGCTGTGAGCTGGGTTTTCATTAAATCAGGAAGGATTAATTTAAATTAAGCAGAGTGAGATCTTTATTACCAAAGCAATCAGCTGCAAGCAACTTGGCTAATTCCACTTCTCTATTTATAAATCCTTCTCTCTCACAATGAACCTTTTCCATTGGAATAATTTTCAAGTGGCTAAAAACAGAGCCAGAAGGGAAACTTGCACGAAGTACCTCACATCACATTTGCTGGGCTGTTGTTTGGTTGAGCTCTACTGGAGTCTACTATGCAGGCACTGGAGCATCTACTATGACTGTATAAAATGTGTTTAATTGGCATGAAAAGGCACTAACAGTGCTGGTGGAGTTTCCATTAGCCAGAGGATATCTTATTTACTTTAGTTGAGCTGGAGGACAAGAGGAGAGCGCGTGTGGACGTGTGTGTGCGTGCGTGTGTGCTTTGGGGGAGTGGGAATCACACACACTATAAACCCCACAGCATTTATAATGCCACTAACCTCCAAATCCCCAGGAGAGCGGCTTGCAAAATGTTTTCCTAATTATAATTTTGCAGATTTATGTTTAACACGGTTTGCCAGTTGTGAAATTGGCAATGACGGTAATACAATTTGACGGGTATTTCATGTTAAAAAATATGCATTTTTATAACATACTTTCCCCACAAGCAAGAAAAAGGAGCTGATGTGAAAGGGAAGGTTTCTTTTCTATGCCACGCTGTGCGAGTTGCTGGGTACACACACAGGTAGGTGCAATTGATACAGGAGGCCAGGCTGCATTAAGAATTGATGTGGTACTGTATGCATTGTGTTACAGTCACTGCAGAGAGTCTATGAGATACCAGCTCCCTGCTGAGCACATACTTATGTCAATATTTCTGTTAATTGTTGCATTACAAATTGTTACATATCCCAGTGGTGGGAGTTCGCATTTGTGCCTGCAGTGGAGCTGACAACACCTACCCGTGGTCCCAGGAGGCTTCAACCTATTGTGGGATTTGCCTTTTGAAAACGTTATCACAGTTTATCAGCCCAATGTCATTGCACTCAGCACTGATAGGACAGACCCCTCTGCTCTGCTGTGAGGCTGGGGATTCCCATCTCCTCCGTGCACCCAGAGCACCAAACCAAATCAAATGGACTTTGATTCCCTTCTAATTTTGCATTGCTATATCACATGATTTCCCCCTAAATATTGGCCTCTTTGAGCTGTTGCAGGGATTCATCGGTGCTGCACTGGTGTTACACAGATTCCTGAACGGGTCATGCTCAGTAGAGGAGATATTTTGTTTGAATTTTAGTAATAAATGGCATTCATTTGGTAAAATTCAATAGTGGTATTGACTTCGACACATGCAAGATCTGCAAAGCCAGGTCATAACAAAATATCTTAATGTGATTTCATGCCCAAGTCACTGACCCCAGGAGTTGACTCCAGCAGCCACCACAGAGTTGATGGCTGCAATAAACCCTCACTGGGCCTTGCAACCCTCAGCCAGCCCCAAACAGCAAAGAGCCCATTTCCAGAAGATGAACTTGGGTAAGCAGCATAGAAGTGAGTTTGTAATATTTACTGTGCTCTCTAATTCCTTTAATTTCTTGCACTTCAGTGAAGAGGAACCTTCCTTGTGTGAACTACAACAGGGCAGTGCCAATCCTCTCTCTGGGATTGGATACATCTGATAAAGAGGCAAATTTGCTGTTGTGACAATGAGTTCCTAAATTGGGGAGCAGATTTTTCCCCCAGCCTTTACCCAGGGGAAAGAAAAGGATGAAGTGGGACAAGGCATTGCTCCCAAAGCCCAGCATCCTCACCAGCTTCCTGCCAGTGGGCTTTACTGGGGGCACGGGGGGAGGGGACTGGTGGCTCATTGCCCTGAAAACCCTCATAAAGAGAGATTCCACAACAAGGAGACTCTGTGCAAAAGGCTAATTACAGCCTGGGGCTGCATTAACCTTTAGTGTGGGTTCCCCACTGGGACCTTTGTGAGACTCTGTGTGTGCCTTCATGGCTTGTGTGCACACACAGATCTGCTCCCTCTCCTTTAATTCCCCATTCTCTGCTGACAGATCCATACACAGATGGATATGGATCTCTCCCATATACAGATGTTTCTAAGACACAGAAAACCTTCACAGTCCAAGGGTTTGTGCACTGGGGAAGCCAAAGAAAGGATCAGACCTCCCCATCTCCCCTCAGTGTGAAACAGAATTGGTAAGGGAATTCCCTCCTGGGATGGAAGCTGAAAACACAAGTCCAGCACAGACAATAACAACCAGTTTGTCCCTGGAAAGCAGCTGGTACAAACCCACACTGACAACTCTTCTCTTTGGAAAAGCACACGGTACACAACCAATGTGAGCCAGGTACACCAGTAAATGTTATGACAGATATAAATTCATGACTAAGAGTTACCATGGTTAAACTTGCAGGGATGATGTGAATATTCAATGTCTGTGCTTTTCCTGGACAGCTACCACGGGTAAGTAAAACTGAAAGCAAAACTTAGCAAAATTTAACTCACTAGAGATGATGCTGCAAAATGACTCTAATGGAGACCACAGTCATTCCAGCCTCGGAGATCCTGTGAGGAAATATGCTGTAACTAATCTGATTTCTGCTCTTGCCCACACAATGATCTGACTGAGGGTGAAAATATCCATGAAAAATACCAGCCTACATCAGATTTTCCCATATTTGAAAGCTCACAGAAAACTTAGCACAGGCCTAGCACAGCCTCACCTGGCTGATGGCAATAACCTGACACCCCACAAGCTCTTGGGGAACAGCATTGCTACAACAGTCAGAATTTTACTTCCTCATGCCATGGAATCCTGGAATGGTTTGGGTTGGAAGGGACCTTTAAGATCATTCCCCAGCCAAAGGCTTCTCTCCCATCTCCCAGTGGCCAGGTGAGGACCTGGCAGGATTCCCACCACGCACCAGCCCCTGTCTCCAACATCCTCCACTCCAGTTAAACCTCACCCTCTTTCATTTCATCTGCTCGGAAGACTTGGGTTTGGACCTGCCTTTGCAAACATTTATCCCAATAGGTAGTTGTGGGTAATAACATAAAACCTCAGCAAAATAGAAAAGCCTCCCATACAAATAATAAATCCCAACCAAAAATCAGGTCTGCCACTGAACATCCTCTTCTCCTTGGGGACAGGAGGAGGGAAAAAACACATGACAGATGTTAATCACCTTCTTAAATGAACTGCTTGGAGATATTTAAATACAGTGGTGTTAATTGTGGTGTGAGAACATATGTACAATAGTGTGAAACAAAGTAGAAACATGATGTATTATTAATACATATTAATTCCTTTACATCTATTTAGAAGCATGGTGAGGGAAGAACATACTGTGTATTCTCACCGTGGCTCTTCTTGGATATAAAGAGACCCTCTGAAGCAAATTCTTCAGCCTACTATACTTCAAGAAATAGTAATCTAAAGCATCAGACATCTCCTATTAAAGTTTTAAAAACATGGCTTTAAGTCATACGTTACATTGAATGCTTTAATATCTCATCTGATTCAGTAGGTTTTAAGCCCCACAGAGGTCACATTTGGAAGCACTAGTCCCTTTTTACAGCATCTCCAAACATTAAATAAAAATAAAAATTATTAGGAGGAAGAGAGCCATCTGTAGAGGCTAATAATGTGTCAGTTTGATATTATTATTAATAATACTATTATTTCTGTTTCATATTAGGGAGATCATGATTGCTAATGGCTATAAACTAGGAGTGATAGCCTTCATTCTGGCCCATCTGTGATGCAGCCAGAGTGGCATGAGGGGCTCCAGTTACAACCCAGTTGTCTCTGCTGACCCTATTTGGTGTCTGGTGTTATCCATGCCGCTGTCCCTAAAGCCTTGGCATGCCCAGCTCTGGGATCTGCTTACAACAAACCCGAGCCCTGCCCCAGGCTTTGATGGCCTTGTGAGCAGCTCAAGGTCATGTTGTGATCAGGTACCCAGGACTGGTGGGTTTGGGCACAGGATGAAACCAACCCTGATGTCACCAGCTGGGCAGGGAAAGCTGTCTGAGCCAACTTCTGGGAAGGGAACGTGGAGCAGAGGGATTTGGGCACTGGCTTGCTCCCAATTTAGAAACAGGAACCTTGTTCTTGGTTCCTATCAAAGGCTTCCTTTGGTCAGCTCAGCTGCACATCCCTGGGCTTGCACTAAGAGATGCTTCGTGTCTCACAAGGCTTCTCTGCATCCTGTGCCCTTGCCCCATGAACCCAGAGGGCCTTGGACACAAATTGGGTGTTTTGCATTTCTGCAAAAACTGGTGGTGTTCAACACCTGCAGCGATTCGCTTAAAACAGTAACACTAGTTAATTCAACTAATTGTAAATATTATGATAAAGTATAAATGAAGAAGTGGCTGTTGTCCAGCAAATGAAGGACAAAGCACCCCACAGCTCGAGTTTAAAGAGTGCAGCAGTCTCATTTCATTAACTGATTAACCCAGCAGCACTGACCAGGCACTTCCCTCCTCTCTAACACCAAATATGTTCAGACCACGGTCCCTCTTTCCCTCTATGTCACTGTTGGGGGTCATATTTAGTGCTGATGATTTGTAATTTATCCAACAGGTACAGGCACATTTCCCCCAGGTAACATTTGTAAACAGAAATAAAGCTGCTGCTGTATTGTTTGCCTCAGAAACTCTGCAATTCTAGTGTGCCATAGAGTAGGCAGTGATGTGTAACCAAGGCCAGTGATAAAAAGAAACTGCAATTGTTTTTTTTAAGGTACAGCTCTAAAACTGTACTATGTGGATTTCCATGGTGTAGCAGCGCAGACAGAAATGACTTTTTTCCCCTCTATAAGAACTAGTTATCTGATTCTCTTTTGTTTCCCTTATTCCAATGTTCAGTTGCATTTTAGTGTTCAGAGCTATAAGGATGCATTGAAACTTATGGAGCCTGACATTTTAACTATCTCATCTTAGCATGATTCATCTCAATTTACTTTCTTCAAAAATGTAGCCTGGAAGAATATGAACCATTTTGGGGGCTTGCTAGAAGGCCATAAACTCCATTAAAGAGTAGAGTATCAGCTGCCTTCCAAAGAGGGTTTGCCTCTTATGGGGCTCATCCTGCAGAAGCAAGAGGTGCCCACTGGGAAATGCCACGGAGCCTCAAAGACTGAATTCACAGGACAGGGAGGGAACCGAGCCCTGGGTTGTGTCCTCCACCCTCACAGTGTTCTGTGCTCTGCTGTAGGAAGAGCAGAACAAAGAAATTCAGCGGTGTCTGCTCTGCATTTGAGCCTCGAGCAGAGCAGAGGCACCTCACTGGTTAAACAATGAGGAGATTAGAGGAGCCTCAATAAATCTGATGGGTTGATATGAGCAAACAAAATCATTCATGTGATGTTACACAAGTGTCTGTCCAGAAAACACATGATTTTGGAACTATGGCCGCAGCCTGACACGTGTTCTGGGGCAGAGCCTGTGTGGACATCAAGTGCCATCGCTCTGCCAAAGTCACCGGGGCTGTGACAACTGAAACCCACGGGGGTAGTGCCCTTTTTGTGCACAGTTCTTGTAGAACTCACACTGCACCACACCCAGAGCCCTGGCAGTGTGACCATCGTGGTGTGAAGAGCTCCACAGGCACCGAGCTGCCCCACGGCCCGTCGGGGACAGGGTGAGAGACTTGACTTCGACCCAGATTTGGGATTCATGCAAGCTTTGGCTGCCATGACACCAACAAAAACCTAAAACACGACTTCTTCAGACACCTCCAAACCCCAAGCAAATCACAACAGCTTCCCAGGTTGTGGTGGGGAAGGTGGACACACGGCCATGTCCCCAAGAGTTCAGTGACACCTCGCCTGGCCTGCTCCCCTCCCACACTTCACTGATACAGTGAAACAATAATATATCACCAGCACTGACCCCTTGGCCTGTATGAATTATCTGTTTTAGAAAGACATGAAACCACCTTTTATATCCAACATAATAGATATTTAGACATTGTAGATCAATAGTGAACAAGTTTTCTGGTTATAGTTAATGGGTGCCAGAGGGGCATTCTGACATTGACCTCTGACACTCTTGTTGACAAGAAATCTATAGAGGAAAAAAATAGGAAAGACTGCCAGGTTTTAAAGTTATGAATATAGATCTACAGCGAATAATGGTAATTTTCATTGAGCAGGAATTTTTCATACTTTCTGTTTCAGATGAATTTCTCCAAAATCCTTAATTCTGACCAATGTAAAATTAATAACTGGCCCTTGGTGAACATGGGAAAACAACTGCTCCGCTGTATGACACAATTTGCCATTTGTTACTCGTGTGATATTGTTCTGCTGTCAAAGAAGACTTTTCCTTTTATAAAATAGACTGTCATTTATAATTCCAAACCAGCAGAGATTTGTTAAACAGCCACCTCCTAATAGGTCTGGCTAGGAAGAAATACAGGCTCCTGGTTCTTGAAAGAAATAGAAGAAATACAGGCTCCTGGTTCTTGAAAGAAATAGAAGAACTACAGGCTCCTGGTTCTTGAAAGAAATAGATCTAAGATGATTTTGGAAACAAAATAAGCTTTCTTTTTCTCTTAAGTTAGATTTTAATGTTATGATTTCGCACAAAATTGGTTGCTAAAATGTGTGGCCATCAAAGTTCTAAGATAAATCCTTCCTCCTTAATATTCAGAGAGTTCATCTAATTCTCATGTAATTAATTGATGAAGAGAAAGGCTGTTGGTGGTGACAGCTACGGGTGTAAAATTAAATTGTTGCATCAAATACTTGGTGCTCAGTAAAGAAAGTTCTGCTCACCAGCTGAAGGCAGCAGGCAGGGAGAGCCTGTTTGGCACAACCCACCACACCTCAGGCACTGAAATCAGCCCTGGCCCCTGCAGAGAGGTGGCAGCGCTGGGCAGGGAGGGGGTCCCCCCAAAGCCACCCTGCCCGTCCCTGCTGGATGATTGGGTCCCGCTCGGGAAGGCGGCACCGTGGCCAACACATTTGTCCTGGCCGTGCTTTTCTCGGAGCCCCCGCTCAGCCCGGGGAGATGAATCGCTGCTGGCTCCGAGGGCAGGGGCAGGGCTCGGGGAGGTAACCTGCCTCCTACGGCTTCAACGTTTTAATTAATTTTAACACTAATGCACAAATGAGAGGTAATCACTCTGCTGCGGTGCTCTCTAATTTACCAAGTTTATTCATTAAAACTTTCCTCCCTGAACTCTGATTGAATGTCATGCTTTTTAAAGGGCCTCTCAAACAGCCCTGGGGCTTTTCAGCCCCGTCTCGGGCGGCTGCTGGAACACTTCTCGCAATTTGCTGTGCCGGGAGGAATGTGAAAGTGTGCTGGCAGAGGGCTGGGAGCTGCCGAGAAAATGAGGTTATCGGGGCACACACTGTGAGGGCTGCTTGGAAATGCTCCTGTAAACACACGAGGGGCTAAAATTATCTGCTGAACATCAAAGATATGTCTTTGCTTTTACAAATCCTGCACCAAAATATTTGATGCTGTCCACAGGTTGCTCATGCTGCCTTTTGTCATTTAGTGCAAGAATGTAATATATGCTCCATGACTATTAACTTTATGAGATTGCCTTAGATTAAACTGTGATATGTTTTATTGCTGTGCTGTATAACAAAAAGCGTGGAGATAATCTTATTTGTTTTAGATAATATATTTGCAATGTGTTTGCTAATCTAATTATTTTAGAATCAATATAATAAAACCTTAAGTACACAGTTTGGTCTATTAATTGCTAGAACTAAAATCTGAAATTTATTGTTTAAATGGAGGTTCTCTATTTCAAATTAACTGAAGCAAAATGCAATCTTTACCTTTTTAATTAACTGTGTTCAATATTAGGTAAAAAAATACCTCACATTTCCAGTTCCTTATGAAGGCTGCAGTCAGCAAGGATGATATTCAATCATACATTTAATTGGCTTTTTTAAAGTCATTTACATTACTTGGATCTCTAAAGTCGCAGCTAAGAAAAAATCTGCTGCATGTAGTTTGTGGGAGAATTCACTCAAAACCTAGATGCAGAATAGTTTATTAAAATTAAAAAATAAACAAACCTATGGGTGTGACTGTAAATACAGGTAAAGCAAAGTAAAAATATTTGTTTATTTGTTCCACCTCTGGGCACTGGGAGTTTACACAGCACCTACAAGTCTGCAGTGATTTCCTTCAGCTCTGGGGTACAGCTCTGGTGATTCACATTTGCTGTTATACTTTTCTGGTTTATTTTATTTCCCTCTGCACTCTCCCTTTATTTTGGGAAGCAGCTGAATTGTCAGCACAGAGGGTCCCTTAGGACTGGAGCTGTCCTAAGCAGCCAAACCATTTCGTGAGGCTTCATTGGCAAAGCCCCTTGACACCGTGGGTGGCTCAGTTAAGAAAACTGCCTCAAGTGTCTCTATTAATACCCAATTCCTGCCTCCGTAGCTCGTATGAGCTCAAAGTTTACTCAGGCAATGAAAATGTCTAGCTGGAGATTAAGGCTAACCTTCCTCAAGTTTATAAATCACCACCACTTCTCTATTTGAATCGATTTTAAATATGAAAGAACTGTGATTCTTCCCTTTTCTATTGCCTTTACACTTCACCCAGTGCCCTACTGCTTCTCCTGACATTTGTTTGGGATTTCCAGTAGCCCGTGGGCAGCCTGGAAAAGTCTTGTGCATGAGGAAAATGACTGACATGTCCAGTGAGTCTGAAGCACCCGGGACAGGGACCATGGCATTTTTCAGGACAATCCATGAGCTGGTGTCTCGCTGGCTCCTCATCAGGGACAAGCTCCTGTCCCCAGACCAAGGGACAGCCGAGCTGGAGCTGTCTGAGATGTGTTTGTCAACTTCTAACCCACAACCAGGGCACCCAAGATCCAGAACTGCAGCAGAGAATCAGGGAATCCCAGAGTGGGTGGGGTGGAAGGGACCTTAAAAACCACCCAACAGCCACCCTCAGCTCCCAGCACCGCTGCCTCCCACTCCAGCCACCCTCCCAGTTTTGGTTTGCCTCACCTACCTGTTACATTTCTGGCTGAGAAATTAAATTTAGGGGGGGGAAAGGCATTTTAACAGCCTTCCTTTCACACCTGGAAGTTCCTGCAGCTCTCCTTGCCTCAGTCTTTCAGCACATTCCTGGGGTAACTTCTCCTCCCCTGGACTGTGCTGACAGCTGCATTGGCTTTTTCAAAGTCAAACCAAGTGTCATGATTTTTCCTAGGATTCCTCCTTTCAAATATTCCTGTTAGTGTTTCCTTAAGGACATTTCCTCTGCTTGCTCACACACTGCCACATTAAAACCTTTCTATGTCTCTACCTTTCCATACAAACACACCCATTAGTGAATTGTATTTGGGGCTGGAAATGTTCATCAACTTCTCGGGAATGATTGCAGAGTTTCTCTCATCTTCCTGGGAAATTTATGAATCGATATTTTCAGCTTCATTGCTGCCCAGGTTCTGTGAAACAATCCTTATGTTCAGATCTTTCTGTGGGCTCATCAAACTGCAGGTCCTATTGAATTGGCTGCAGTTCTGTTTCCACCTCATTATGGTGGGAGGCACCGGAACACATGGACAATTGTGGCAGGAGCCCTTTCCTGCCACTCCAAACAAGAAACTTTATTAGAATAAGAATTACTGTGGCTGATGGAATTGTTCCATCTCCTGCCTCCCCTCTGTAGTGCTTAAATCTGAAGCCTTTCCAGAGATCCTCCTCTGAACCTCAAGTTGTGGATTTAGGGAAATGCACAGTTTGCAGTGGCTCCCTAAAAGCCCCAACACTCCAGCTGTGTTCTCATTTCCATTCATACATTTGGCATGTTTAATAAAATGGTCAGGTTGAAAACTATTTCACATTTTAATTCCTATAATCACAGAGCTGCAACAGCCCTTTTTCCACACCCTAAATGTCCCTGTCCGGAGCAGAAGTGAGGAATGTGCCTCTGCTCAATCACACTGCACAGAACATCCCTAAATTAATTTCATGTAACAAATACATTTGTAGAAATTCGGCTCTGCCAGCAGGCAATTCACAAACAAACAAAAAATCCCTGCTTTTCTTTAAATCCATGGGTAGTTATGAACAGCTAACCCATCTCTAGTCATTACCTAGCAATGAAAAATTGACAATAGAGTTATTAGGATAATACATGTAATTAATAGAAATATTAAAGGATTCACCATTAACCTGCATTTGCTCAGAATGCCAGAGGGGTGATTAGTTAGAATGGCACAGAATATTTTATCGTACTTACTGCTCCTGTAAGAAGTCAGAGAGAGGAAAATGGAGATCCAAGCCTCTCCTGGATTGAAGTATGACCTTAATGGTATTCAAATTTTTAAACAGGAATGAAGATAAAGAGAACGTGGAAAAATTATACTTTAAACTTACCAAAGGGATTAGGACACACCAAAAAGATCTATTCTTTTTGGTAAAGTAACCGATATTTTAAAATCGAGGTATTCCAAAACTTTTGTGACTGAAAGCAATTATCCATCTTTAACACTTCTCACAGTTCAACATCTGTTATTACTGATGGAGTTTTTTATCTGAAAATACTACAAACATCTCACTGTGCATTAGATACATGATACAGGATGCACAGGATAATTCTGGAGTCAGATGGGCTGTAAACCACTGTCAGATAAAATGTGATATATTCCATGTACTACATACAGCAAGGCTCAGGTTTAAGCTCGCTTTAGAAACCACATTTTAAGCTGCAGAAGGTGACGAGCAGCAGGGGTTTTATTAAATGGATCAAAATCTGGTTTAAGGAAAATGAACAACACAGAGCTGCTGAGTAGAGTCGGTTGGTTGTAGTTTATCAGTGACTGTGGATGGTTTGTGTCAGTTGGGTTTGTCTGCCCGGAGAGAAGGCTGGGACAGGGCTGCTCTCAGCTCCATTTCTCTCCCAGTGAACTGATGTGCTTTGTCTTCTTTTGTTATATGAGCCCAGAATAGTCCTGGCATTAATAACGATACAGTTAAAAGGAAAGAGAAAAGATCCCACACCTCATTATCCCGTTTCCTGTTTGAGGGATGGTGTGAGACCAAATTAGTGTATGTTTGGGAAGCACACGGGAAGAGCTAAGCATTGCAATAGAGATGCTAATTTAGAATTAAATAGGTCACTGGGAACCAAGTTCACCAACAATAAATCTGAATTCAGTCACCTGGAAACCCCCACGAGGCTTTGATGCTTTAGAAATTGCATGGATTCTTCTCCCTGAGTGTCTTCCTGTGGCATGCAAAATCACTTCAGACTAATATGACAAGACAATAAATGTTGTTTCCTTGCAAGTCCAATAGTGACTCATTAAGGATGGTTATAAATCAGTTGCCTGATTTGTAACTTTTAAAACTTTATTTTTGGGAAGAAACCTCACACAGAGATTCAAAGTTTGGCATCTCTCTTGTCAATTCTTGTTCAAAAACGTGGAATCAACAGAAGTCCCACCCCAAGTCCAGCAACAGCTTGGACGTAAATTCAACATCGAGCTGAATGGATGAGAGATTGAGAAAGTTAACAAAAAACACATTTTCTTCCTTAAAGAAATATTTCCTCCTGACAGATTTTGGATTGCATGCTCTTTGAAATACCAGAGCTATCACAGCATGTTCCCAGAGAAAAAATATGAAAAGCTCCCAGCACTAAGTGCAAAACACGTGACACCCCCAGAGTAAATATGTGGCTGTGTATGCAGATGGATAAAAACACACCCACAAATAATACACATCTCAAAAAAATGTGTATGAACAAGCAATTTCTTGGGAGAAATCCCAATTAAAATATGGAGAAGGACTGCTTGGCAAGCCATTCTTTTCCTGAATGTGCCTTTTGAACTCTGCTGCTGTAGGACTGGCTGGGATAACTTGTCACAGTCTGCACGGACACTGGAAGGGGACCTGCAGGGAAGGAAAGCTTTGGAGGGGAATTCAGAGGCCAGTCCATGCTCATCCCATAATGAACAGAACCAAGCCAGAGTTTCATTTTGAGCTCGTTTTGTTAATTTTTTTAAAGAAAAAAATAAACAAGAAAAATAAGATAAATAACAGACAAATTAAAGAGATTTCTAAGAAGGAGAAATCCAGCAGAAGGATGCACCTAAGTAACAAATTTTGGATTAAAATCATGATTTTGCTGTATTTGCCATCATACAGTGAGGATGCTGAATCTCAGGTCTCCTTGAATTCTCCAAGCTTCAAAAAGAAGAGGGTTTCTTTTTTAGGTCCTTCTGTTTCCTGGGATGTAGCACCTCCCACCATGTCACAACCCCAGGCCTGATGCTTTAGATTGCACTGGGAACTTCTGAGCCCGTGATTTCTAGAGCATTATTCATTCAAGTGATCATAAAGTGGCAGAACAGCCAAGAAATGTTACATTTAGACACAGGTAACTAAGAAAATCTGGCCCCTACCTAGTTCACTTAAAAAAAAAAATGGGAGGAAAGAGGTAATTTTTACTTTCTTTCTATAGAAAAAATAAGTGTAAAATAATTTTTTTAAAGTTTAATTGGAGGCTTCGAAACTAGAGGTGGTGTGGGTTTGTTACCCAGGAGGCCTGAGGGAACTAATCCCAAGGAAATTTCAGATTAAAACAAAACCAAGTGTAACCTCACAGAGACTCCAATTCCTCAGCTGAAAACCAGCACTTGACACTCTCAAACTGCTGATTCTCTAGAACTGTGCCAGGGGTCCATAAACTTAAATTAAGAATTTCTTTTCATTGATGACAAATGAGGCAACAAACAGAAAGAGGGAGCCTTCTCTACAACTCCTCTACTCCCTGTGTGAAGAAGTACTCAGTGAGGACTCAGACCTGGAGATCAAGCCATACTTTCTTGTGTCTAAACAGAGAGAAATAAACTATTCAGCCAGAATGGGATATCTTCATTTAACTTCTGGGTGCTTTGAGAGTCCTCTACCTCAGCTGTTACCTGGAGTAGGCAGGATGCAGGAATAAAATGGGATTTGTGCCCATAAAGTTGGCTTTCCTCTGTAAAACAGTGCTAACACCACACCAAAGGAGTTGTGCAACAACCAAATTAGCAGTTCTGACTACTAAGTAATGTCAGAAACACTTTCAAACTTCGTTGGGGTATTTTAAAGTCAATAGTAAGTTAAGAAATTTAAGGAGAAAGTTAACTTTCCCAAATGCCTTCAGTAGCTTGACAGAATTTCCAGCAAGCACCTGAGCTTTCAAATGAACAGAATGTCTCCAATTTTGGCTTTATAATTCAAAAATTCTCATTGGCTTCCTCAATTCATTTACTATCACTTACCCCTCCCCACAAGTTTTTAGGTGGTGGAAAAGATTAAAGATGATCCCATAACAGTCTGTTCAGTATTTTACATTCCCTGACCTTTTATGTAATTTGATATGTTCCTTTGGATGTCTCTT
The DNA here is from genome assembly GCA_020086605.1 of Lanius collurio. Classification (NCBI taxonomy): domain Eukaryota; kingdom Metazoa; phylum Chordata; class Aves; order Passeriformes; family Laniidae; genus Lanius; species Lanius collurio. The sequence continues at coordinate 24,131,292 of JACBWW010000016.1, forward strand.
CCAAGCGTGGTGGGTGAGAGCTTGATTTATAAACACTGAATGCACAGGGGATCTTTATATACTTTGTTCACCCCATCAGTTTTTTCTGGGCTCGTTTACAGTCTATTTGCAATTCATTAAAGGACTTTTCTTTTTGTTAAAATTGCCTTTCTGGGTTTTTTTATGTTTCCATCCCAGAGTAGGTTTCTTTTGGGGAAGGAAAGTCTTCAGATGCTGTGACAGCTGTTATGAGGTCCCCTGCTTCTACTTCATGTTATGGATCTCACAGCTGTAGCACAAATGGGGCAAGGTTGCTTTAAAGGAGGATTTGGATAAAAATCCTGGTTTTCCTTACCTTTATCTTCAATGTGAAGTAATGGAACAACATTCTCCCTGCTAAAATTCAAAGAAAGTTCCTTTGAAAGATCAGAATTCTTGGATCTAGGCTCAGGACATGGATATTTTTCCTTTACTTGCAGTAAGACTTTGAGGACAGTAGATGAAATGAAGAATGAATCTAAAAATAGGAAATTTCTACCATTTTCTGCCTTGTCAGCAGCTCCCCCAGTGAACAAGAAATGGGAATTTCCACTGGATGAGACATGGAAGGACAGCTCAGCCTCAAGGAAAGGGGGCCCACCAAGGATTCTGGGGACCCAAGGGCTGGAAACCCCACAGGGTTTGGGGACAGCCCCAAACTCCTCCCACACGGAGCCATGGAAGGGATTGGGATCTCCAGGAATAGCAACACCCCAAAGAAATGCAAACCACAGAAATCCCTCAGACCCCACTGTGCCAGCAGCAACTTTCTGCTTTTAAAGAGGAGCCAAAGAGATCTAATTCAAGATTTTAAAAAAGTTTATAGAAAACTCAGGTTTTCCTTCTCAATTCCCTCACTGCCTCCCACCACTGAGTGCTTCTCCCCCTTCTGGCTCCTCTCAGGGATGCTCTGCTCAGCCTTTATTTACCCCATTTTAGGGTATTTTGTAGCCTGAGTAATGCCACAGTTAAAACAAAAATGAAACAAATAAAAAGAGCAATTCCACTGCTACACATTCCAGTCCTTTAACAAAAGCAGCCAGTAGTGCCAATTTTTGAGGGATAGAAAGACAGTGTTTTGTGGCCTCAATCACGTCCTAACTTGGCAAAAAAAAAAAAAATCCAAATATTTCTATTTTCTTCTAAATATACTGATTTTTTCCCCCTTGTCCTTAGTGAGGAAGATGCACTGGATGAAGGACTAACTAAGGCTGGTGGCTGAATGGCAGAATCCAGGAGGAGTCAAGGAATGTGTCATTAGCTACCCAGTAATCAAACCAGAAGGCAACTTTTAAGAATTTATTTATGACCCAATTTTTAGTTTCTCTGACACTTGTACACGTCACAATTTTCTTGGAGTATAAAACCTCCTGCATGAAAACATTTGCTGGTGGGAAATGTCTTTTTGTTGTTGGTTACCTGCTCTGTGACTGCAATTTGCAGGTTTTCAGCTAAAAAAAGAATGGTTTCATCCCTCTCCCGAGCACAGCAGCTGACACCAAATGTTTCAGTGCTCTGGGAAAGGCTTTTTCTCTCTCTGTGGGGAGCACTTTTTCTGATCCCCAATGTAGCAGTTAATAAAGTCTCAATAGTCTTTCCACCATTTCCCTCAGCTCCCGTTTGCAGTCCTAAAACTCCACTTCTGCTGTCACTCTGCAGCCTCTCCAATCTTCTCTGCCAAATGATGTTTTCCTTAGCAGGAACTTCCAATGTAGCCCCAATTGTTTCTGTTTTATTGAGGGATTCCTCCTGAGTGGATTTTTCGATAGCATTTTTAACCACACCAGCAGCCACGCTCCTCTAAAGCAAAATTATCTCCAGCTCCCCGAGATTTAATAGCAGTAAAGTTTTTAGTGCTACCTCACTCAAGTCCCCTGAGCCTGCAATAGGTTCCTTCTCTTAATATTCCATTATGTCTGACATGCTCTTGCCATCCATGGAGAGAGATTGGATCTTGTACTCCAGGCTTCCAGACTATCACATTTCCTGCCTTTTCTAAAACANNNGGGGATGCAGCTCTGAAACTTCCTCAGCACATCCACATTATTTGTTTTACCCACCCAATGACAGTACAAGAGGCGATGGCTTGCGTTGCTGCCTGCCAGCACTAATTACAACACCCCAAAAATCCCCGTGGTTTCACCAAACACGGCACCTCTGCATGGCCACATAAGGGCAGTTACACCATCAAAAGCTGCCAAGTGATATTCACTGTAAGTATTTATGTATTATCACTCTCATCTCTATCATTCCAGCATGGCAGATACCAACTGTTAATACCACACTGTCATTTCTGTCGTGTGCTCTAATGCCTGGGAGGCGAATTTATTTGTTTAGCCTCCAAACAGAATTATTAAAACTCATGAATGAAGAGCTGATTGTTAAAAAAAAAAAAAAATAATCAGAGCATCTGTGGATTATCAATGTACATGGAGAAAAATCAGTGTTGTGGTAATGGATCATAACCAGCTGGATTATTTACATTTCATTCTGCTCAGCACTCTGGGCTCTCTGCTCGACTCTAATACAATTCTACCAGTGGTAACAACAATAAGAGATGAAGTGTTCACCTCCTCTGGTAAATAGAAGGTTGTGGCCAAACCACGGCCCTGGCAGTGCTGTTCCTGTGCTGCTGCTTCCCCGAGCAGGATTGCAGGAGCAGGGAAGCCTGGTGTGAAGAGCTCTGGATTTCCTGAGCAAGCTGTGCCTGGAGTAGCTGAAGCATTCCAGCAATCCTAAAAGGAATAAATAAAATCACCCCCAGCCACCACTGTACTGGGACGGGAAAGACAAATAAATGTGATACCCAACGAAGCAGATTGACCAAAAGCTCCTGCATCTTGCTTTAAAATTTACCAGGAGTATTTGAACGCTGCCGTGCCACTCCTGGGCTGCGCAGAACTGCTGACGGTGCGCTTTTGGAGTAAAGATGGAGCGCAATCTGTATGCAAATGAGATGTTAATATGGCATATAAAAGTAAAATTCAGTAAAACAAGTTTGCACTGAGCTCACAGAAATTTTGGCCATTCCCTGACTTTGGCTCCTCGCTGGGTTTTTACTGACTCAGTTTCCCCACCTCCCGCGCAGTTTCTGTAAATTGTGTGACTCAGCAGATAAAACCAAACAGCATCTGCCCTGCTGATTAAGTGCGAGAGGCTTTTACTCGTGTCCACTGCCTTTTAATGACCCAAATATCTCCAGCACTCCCGAGAGCCGGCTTCAAATCCGCATTCGTGGCCCTAAAGTTTCTCCTGCTTGCGTTGCAAAGAGAACTGAAAGCCGTGACTCAGCCGCACCGAGCCGAGGGTGGCCGTTAACTCGGCTTGGGTGGGACACGACCGTGTAAAGAGATTTTAAGAGTAAGAAATTCTGGACTCAAGAGTTTGTTGGCAATCTGTGGTTTACAACAGCAGCTGGAATAATCCGCTGATAAAATTCCACACCATTCAAACAGCCAGCAAAGGAGGGAAGGAAATCAGGAGCTGTCCAATACTATCGGGAAGAAATGGAAATTCAGGTCTAAAAAAGAAGAGTTTAGCATGTTTAATAAAAACATGGGTTAACTCTGAAATTGTCCTCGCACTCCTATTGGTAATGCAACATTTTGCTAACCAACCACATGTTTCCGTGGATTCTTTTGGGGTGGAAAATACCTTTAAGATCACAGCACTTCACAAACAGGAGTTAGTGACTCATTAATTACTGAGGTGAGAGTTCAACTCGCATTTCACAGAGCAAGAATCAAAAAATTCTAGAGAGTAAAAGGCCCCAAAATTCTCCCTGAGGGGTCTCACATTCAATACCAAGTGGGTATTTTATGACTCAGATTTGTTAATTTGACAAAATGCCTTTAGAGACAGACCAGCCTTAATTGTTCTCCTTTTGGAAAAACACGAGTCCAGAAGCAGAAGGGAAACACTCTGTTCATGGCAGGGATTGCTTCCCCTGCAGAGAATGTCACTGCTCCATACTCACTCTTCCACTCTTCCCAGATTCATCACAAAATCTCACTCTTTGTATGTGTCTCCCTCATACACACAGAGTTTTCTCTCTTTTACCTCAAATCACCTCATTACCTGGAGGTTTTTCTGCCCAGGATTTTGCCAGAGACTTTCCAAGCCCTTGGAAAGTGCTTTTGCTCACTGTGGTCTTACAGAGAGCTCAAACTATGGAGTTGCTATATATCTCATATTGCATAAAACTATGGATTTGACTCAGAGATTATGCTAGTATTTTTTGTTTGAACTAATTAGGTTTTGTTACTATACCTGCCAAAAATTCATAATTGCATTTTAAAGCAGTTAGGCAAAACTGGAGAGTCAACATTTAGAGAACATATCTTTCTCAGGATTTATATAAAGAATGAACATTTTTTTACCCCATAAACATAAAGCCCCTTGAGTTGCTCCATCCACTCAGCATTGCTAATTTCTGGGTCTGTCTTTGAAGCAATAATTCCTTCAATAGTTCAGAAACTTTGGGCTGATTTCATGTAAATGGCATTTCTTCACGGTCCATGCTTTGTGTGGGAGTTATGTCTGCCAAAATCTCCCCCTCTTCACACTCAGTTCAGAAAGGGCTGTTGACTCAAACTCTGGGCTTCAGAACACAAGAATTGCAATTATTATCACTTTGTTTTACATCACTTCTTCAAAATTCCCTTTTTGCTCCCAGAGTGTTGCACAGAGGTTGGGGGGAAAACAAGGCAGGGAAGGTGAGGGTTTGAGCCAGGATGGGGAGAGCTCAGCAGAAAAATGGATAGCTGAGCTCTCTGCTTGGCAAACCAGTATGAAACAGTAATGATTTGCAGGCACTGCAGAACAGATGATCTTTAAAGATTTAAAAGAGAATATGTTCTCTTCTTAAAAGAGAAATAGTGACTTTTCAGATGTGAAAAAATCCTTGTACCTTCCCTGGCAGTTTGTATTCAGCAATGATAACTCCAGAAAAATTCCCCTCTTTACCTCCAGTGACCTCTTGAATCCTGCCATTATCTGGCATCTCTTCTAAGGCAGTACAATAAAAATAATAGCAACAACAGTGGGGTTTCTATCAGCATAAATATTTATAGTTACATTTTAATAATATTCATGCCATTTTCATAATAGAGAATCACCTAATGGTGAGGCAGGTTATGCTTGTCCAGGGGTTCCTTATTTGCAGATCAAGAAGAAATTTCTTAGCAACTGGGAGGTGTAAATTGATCTTTATTTCAGTATCTCTGCCTCAAACAAGACCCTGACTTTAATCACCCCACCAGGCCAAAGGTTTCTTCCTGCATGAGGAATGGGAGGATTCTCCTCTGTTTATGCTGGTGAAAGCAACTGATTTTCCCCTAAAGGCTGGGACAACTCTGCTGTCCTATTGTACCTTGGTGTGCACTGTCCTTGTGGGTGACAGGACCCCCTGGAACTGGAAAGTCCTCCTGTGGTGTTTGGTAAATTTATTCAACCTGGAGTGAAGGAATAGCAGCTGGAAACTGTTTAAATATTGTGCCTTAAAGCCAACACTTGGATTTATTCCAGCAAATCCTGTGCATTTAGTAACAGCTGATAACAAAACATCATTTCCCATGCTATGACTAGTCTTTAAGCATCAGTAAAAATGTACTTAATCAATTTATAGTAAATTACTGTGCAATCACCATGGCAGTTTAAGGCTATGCCTATGTATATTAGACATTTTATCAGATAATTATTATGTTCCCTTAACTTCTGAGCATTACTTGATATTTTATATCTACACAACTGGTACCTTTAAATGGATATTTTATGATATCTGGACTAGCACAGTAATGTGACTGCATTAAAAGGCAGTTAGAGATGATACTTTTTAATTGTCTCTGCTGTCCCTTTTTGTGGAGGTGCCTCATAAAAGAGCAAACAGCCTCTGCAGTAAACAATGCCCCAGAGCAGAGCTCCTGGGCTGCTCCCTGCTGCAGCTGAAGGTGTCCCTCAACCCCAGGGTGTTGGCACAAGGCTTGCCCAGGAAGGACAAATTGGCTTCAATTCATCTGTTCCTGCTGCTTGGTCTCACCTAAGGACTGTGGCCAATAATTCTCCACCTCCAGGATGTTCTGTGCCTCTTCAAAGCACTTTACAGCCTTCAAGGCTTGCAAGTGCTATTTTTCTGTGCATTTTCCTGTGCTGCTGCAGCAGGGCAGTGTCACAGATCTGCTGACACCTCAGAGGTCATCTCAGAGGTCACCTCAGAGGTCACCTCAGAGGTCACCTGGTGCTGCAGCCCCAGCACCTTCTCCTAAGCCTGAGGTACAAACCAGCTGCTGAATGTGAAGACAAGTGATGTCCCCATGAAGGAATCCTGAACCCAGCCTTTCATCCCCACTGGTTTCACTGGGGTTTGGATCCAGCTTTGGAGGTACCTTTCCAAACATTAATTTTGGATTACTTCACAAATTGGCAGAGCACAATTTTCTCTCCTTTTAAGGATCTGGGAAGCTTTGACCTTTCTCTACCTTTGCTGTTTTCTTCGCTGTCATCGACTGCAAGTCCCTTAATTTCTCTGTATCTCACAGCCTACACCTCAAAATACAAAATAATTAATGAAGAACAGATACCACTGACATGTTTGCCAGGCAAGGCCATGTCTATTTAAGCACAGGGAAGCTGCACACGCTTCCTTTGTGTGTGCCTACCAGTGCATTTTCTGTTCTGAGGTGAAATATAACCATTTTACATTATTGCAATTGTAAATGTCTGTTGTCAGGCCCTATTTATAATTATGGAAGTGTTTCCCTGGAGTACCCTTAGCAACTAATTTCAGGATCTGGATAAGTAGAAAATAAACTTGTGCTGGGCTGTGTAGACATTTATCAAATCAAATGATTACAGAAAATTAATCTTTCTATAGTGGTCTATCAAGTCACGAGAAACCAAGTGCATTTTAAATGCATGAATCTCAATGGTATGGGAAAAAAAACCCCAAATCCACAAACATCTACCCAGCTGCATACATTGGCCCTATGAAAAAAAAATAACCATGGATAATTTCCTTCTTTTGACTCTTACTACCTCACTAGACCCTCACTGTGAATTTCTTTAGCAAACAAATTGATTGGATGGGCAAATATTTGCTCAGTTTTCCAAGTAGGTTTGCTCTGAAATTTTTCAGTTGCTGCCTGTTCAGTGGTTTCCTTTTTAAAAGTAGGATTTTTTGGAGAGACTTTAAAACACAATCTTACATTTGTGTGGCTCACCAGAACACAAGGCAGAGGCTCTGGGAACGCTTTGAGGGAAGACTTCACCCATTTTTTATTGAGATAATTTAATGACATTCAGGAGGCTTTGGTTCATCTACATGTGGGGATTTTTTAACCTCAAGTTTCATTTTAGGAAGTATAAGTTTCATTTTAGGAAGTATATGAACTAAAATACTAAAGGCTGACCTTGAGAGGAGATTGTGATGCTTCTGCAGTGTCACCACAAACAAGGTCAGAATGTGCTCCTGGAAGCACCAGGAGCCTTTCCAAGCTGCCCTTGGCACCAACAGGCCTTGCCCAAGCAGACCATGACTCTGCTGACGGGTCTGTGACCCCCTTTCCTTTGACCCCCAATGCTCCCAGTTCCAGAGATCCATGCTCAGACAGGGCTGCCTCCCAACAGGTGCTGCCATGGATCTCTCCAGAGCCCTTCCCTGCTGCAGATCCAGCCCTGCCAGCCCTGAAGGAAGCACTCCAGTGATGCTCTCCAGCCACACCTGAGCTGGAGCAGCTCCAACCCAGGCCCCACCAGGCACAGGCTGCCCTTGTCCCCTACTCCACATTCCCAGAGCCGCATATTTATTTAATGTTAATGCCTCGTTGTCTTGACATTCATCGTGTGCTAAGCTGGGAAAGTAATTAAAGTTAATTTCTGCTTGGGGGAGGATGAGAAAAGGTGGGGGGAGCATCCTCACTGTAAATTCTTATTCATATTTCTTTCCTGTTTTGTGATTCTCAATCGGAGTTTTCTAATAACAGATCATTTCTTTTTGTCTAACTTTAATCTGGCCCTGCTTGACAAGCACCATCCTTTTCATTGAAGGGTAAGACCACTTAAAGAAAGGCCAATAAGCCCTTGCACTGCTCAGCTGACTGGGGTGATTTGTCACCCTGTGCAGTGGTGGTCACACCAATGGATTTATCTCAAGGTAAATGGAGATGCTGAGACCTGGGACCTGGAGCTTTGATTAAGGCCCCCTTTTTGTAGTGTTGATAGATGTTGCTTGTGTTTATCTATTTGAAATGCCACTAAATCTGTGAATACAATGGAAAAAGAGAGTAGTTTGCAGCTGAAAACATATTAGTGATTTATGTTTCACTAAGAAGCACAATAGAGAGACAGAGGCTATTAAGAGGAGCTATTTTCATGAGAAATAGTTCTGCTTTAAAACATTATCAACCACACCTTGATAAAGACCTACATGCATGCATAATGGTGTTTACTTATCCCTTTAGTTGAGTGCAATATACATTTGGAATGCACAGCCCCAAATTATTAATAAGCCAGGAGACACTTTGCCATGCAAATGCACAGGAATAGGATACTTTGCATGTTAATTGTCTTCCAGAGAAAAAGCCAGCACAAGGCACTGATCCGGGACTTCAGGTGGGCTCCACACCCTTTAAAACAGCTCCAAATCCTCCTGACCATTATTGCCAGCATTAATTCACAACGTTTGAGTAGAAATAACCAGTGGGGTGACACAGGGATTATAATGCATTGATATAAGTTATAACATGAATCAATGTCAACAAGACGCACCCATTTAAATGAATAGGGTCAGATGAGAATGCTGGATCACCCTGACTCGTGTGACAGTTACAAATGCATAACCTAGTCTGCATAATAGGAGTGTACAAACCAGCAGAGATTTGTAAACTTGGTTCATTTCAAGCAGAACTGACCCACAGCAATGGAAAAAGGAGAAGCCAACAGAGCTGTCTAGGAAAGAAGTGATTCTCCAGTTTGTTGTTTAACCAAAGACATAATGAGGTTTCATTTTCTCAAGCTTGAGCAGAGAACAAGGACCTGAGCTGCTGTTAGGTAGCCAAGCCATTTATCCACAACGTTCAATTAAAAGACAAAGATAACACGTCCCCTTCCAAACACATTTCTGTTTACAAATGGAAAATAAAGCTTCCCTGCTCTGCCTGGTGTGTGCAAATACCCTGGCACGCTGCAATTACAGGTTTGGAATTAACTGTGCTGGGTTATGATTTATTGAAACGTTCCAAGGATTCCTCTCTGCCACTAATGAACAGCGGTGGAGGGGGGGAAGGCTGAAAATGTGTGTGCACCTGGAGCATGAAAACTCCTGCAGTAAGTTATGTACCTGTAGGGTGATGCTGTGGCTGGGGCTTGGCACCGCAGTGCACTGACAGAGGAGCAAAGCTCTTAAATCTGGACAACACCTGCACCTCATTTGCTTTAGAGAAGCGCCATGACCTGACTGCTGATGGCGAGCCCTCCCTTTCATCCTCGGGATTATGACAAGTTATTAATTGCCACCATTAGCTGCAGCAGCCTGCCTGAGATCTCTGCTGCTCTCTGGAGGTGAGAAACTCTGCGTGTGAACGCTGAGAGAGAAGCCGGGAAGCGCTGGGGCAAACAGAGCAACAATCTGCCCAAAAGGGATTGTGAGGCTGTGAATAATTTATTAGAAAACATTTTTCTTTGTCCTTCCCACAGACCCACAAATCCTCCCTAAGCGCTCTTTAGCAGCCTTGCAGATAATGTACTTACACATCTCAGAGCTTGCTAAATAGAGTGAGCAGGCCAGAGTTCACTGCTAGCACTGCTTCTGCCCAGCATAGCTCAAACACCCTCATCCTCTCCTGGAAGTCCTTCCCGTGGAAGATTTTCGTAATTAGCCAGTAAAGTGAATAATAAATGACAAATCCATGCTTGGAAAACAAATTTTTCACCCCTTTTGTTTGTAACTGGGTAGTGAATGTGTCAGTTCCTCCAGCAGCCCGAATTTCAGCCTGGATTCACACCTCATTTCTCCCTCCTTCATGCACTTGTTTGAAGGTGCTCAACCTGTCTCATTAACGTTTTCTGACACCAAACATCATCTCTCAGCACCTAATGAGAAGGTTGTGATTGAATCTAGGAAAGGCAAGTTCATAACAGGATAGAGAGAGGAAGTGTCAGTAATTTAATGTACAGCCACTGGCACACCGTGGAGAAATTTGGGTGTAAGAGAAAGATCACAGTGTTCAGAGGGGACAGGAGGGGAGGAGGATCAGAGAGAAATATGAACTGATCAGCAAACAGAGCTCTGAGGGAGCGGTGCTGGTTTGGAACACATGAAGGCTGTCTCAAGACACTCTCCTGCTTGAGCATGCCCAGGATGTTGGGGTGTGGGTCAGCCAGGTGAGGAGGCCCCTGCAGAGTGGCACTCATGTGCTCACGTGTCCTTTGATAAACACGGGACATTCTCCAGTTTGAGGTCCAGGATGGGAAACTGCTGTCCAGGCAGAGGCTTGGGACAGAATCCAAGAGTTTGGAGAGGGATTGATTTCAGCTCCTTGAGTAAAGAGCTCTGATTGCTCTGGTGTCACACAATGTTCAACTTTTAAGGAGTGAAATTCCATTTCTTTCAAAGAAGCCTCCTGGGCTTCTACCCCTGGGGGATGAGTTGGGGCTCTGAAGCTCAGGTGGAAAGAAACACTTCCTTTAAGCCTGGACTCTGGCATATTCTGCTGCTCAGTTCCCCAAAGTTCCTCGCTCGTGACCAGCCTTTCACACCAAAACACTGAACACAAACCTGTTTTTCAGCTCTGGCCTGGCCATGTCCCTTTTCCCAGGCACAAGAAACACAACTGGTTCTGTGCCTCACTTGGGGTCTTCAGCCCTTTGATCCATCAGGACAAACCTCCTTCCTCCCCATCTCCTCTTCCTCCTAATCCTTAGAGCGGGCACCACACCCTGAGCTTGTCTTTGGCAACATGCAGGAAGAGTAATACTTCAATATTTTTATCATTTTTACATTAAGAATTACTATCAGGTGTGTCAGCCATAATTCAAACATAACTTACAAGAGCATAGAGAAGTTGTTTTGTCAATATACTACAAATCTACATGCAATTGGTTATACAACAAGTTTAAAGTTCACCTACAATATGTGAAATATGCTGGTCTCGATGTAAATCCTGTTAGACTACATGGGAAAACTCCCAGGGAATTCCTGCTACTGGTTATTCTTCAGGTGTTTGATTTTACAACTCAAACAATGTTCAGTACACACAGTTTCCTTATGGAGCACATAAAAATGCACTTTTCTTTACATTCATCATCTTTTGCTAGAACCATTAAAATAGTTTAAACAGAAAAATAAATTATGTCAGTTTTAACAAGGCAGAATGTTATGGTGTCCAATATGGAAAATGAACATTTTACTGGCTTCCCTTGCCTAAAACAAAACTTTGTTCTCATCTGCTCCCCCAAGCCCCTCAGTAAAACAGCCATTATTTTTAGTTCTTAATTTCAACTGATAATAGTCATGGAAAAAAAGCTGATATAATGGGATAGCACTGCATCAGCCCACTGCTGCCAGCTGGGAGATCCCTGGGAACAGGAAGCAGTGTGCAGGAGAGTCTACCCAGCAGGGACGCTGGTGAGCAGCATTTCTCTACATAGAATTTATAGATAGATCTATAGAATATAGAAACACAAATATAGATGGGTTTATGCAGGTGCAGGATCTGTGCACATAGCAGTGAGCAGCGTTACTGCATCCTGCTCTGTCATGTTGCAGAGCTCACAATGGGATTAGCAAGTTCTCAATCTGAGTCTGCCTCATGGTTCTGGAAGAGCAGGGGGACAGAAGGAAAAACCAGTCAGAGACCCACCAGAGAGAAATAAATTTAGGAGCCATAAAAATCTCCTTTTTAGCGCAGTGAGGAATCCAAAGCCCCCATCTAATGCACAAAGATGCTTTTGGATGCCATTTTGAGACCCAAAGCAGGTCCAGCTGATGCAGGGAGAGCAAAGGGTTAAGCTGTGGCCACACTCCAGGTATGTTTGTGTCTGCAGCAATGAATGGAGTCCCTGAGAGGAGCTGAGTGTTATTTTAACACCTATTCTCTCTGTGGCTCTGTGGCCAGTTCACATGGAACCGAGTGTTTCCATGGAGGAGCGAATCCATCTGTGTTTTCTCACCTGCAGGTGTTGGGGGTTTAATTAAAATCTCCAACTAATATGTTGCTATTTTGTGAGGGATGTGTGTTATAGCAAAGGCAAATTATGAATGATAATGAAGACAAAATAACTCACCTGGAAGCATTTTTTTTGGTGTGTTTTTTCCCCCTTGTAGCATAGGAGAATGTACTTTAATGAAATAATCAAGGATGAGCACTAATTTCCTCTCATGGCCTCTTTGTGCAGACAAGGTACAGTTTCATTTGCATGGGGACTGCACCAATTTAATAAGCACAACCACTTAGAGCTTGACTATGAGTAAAAACCTTCAGATGCATTAAGGAAAGTCAAGATCTCACACAGAGTTTAAACAAGCCTGCCTTCCACATTCAGACACGTGGAGTAAATTCGTTTGCCATTTGCAATAATTGGTGGTTCAAGCTGCTGCACTGGGTGGACAGACAAACAGAGCTGAGTTTCCCAAGCACCTGACTCTCTGAGCAGTTTGGATCCTTTCTCTTAATTGGTATTAGAAAGTAGGAGTGAACATAATGATCTCACTTTGATGCAAACATTAGGACTGGAAGCATTTCTGTACGTTTCACATAGTGAAATGTGCTTTTTATTTCAGAATCTCACTTTCAGAACAGAATACAAATAACTCCATCATGACTTTCCAGAATGGTCCTACCTTTTTCTCCATGTATCTGACATGATGAATATGGAAGGATCCTTTTAGAAAACTTTTGGGAAGGCAGCCATCCAAAATCTCCCTAAATTACCATTAGGACATATCTTTATTTTATTACTCTGCCACACATTCTGGCTCCTCCAGACCTCACCATCTCACAGAGACCAAGAGATCCAAGCAGAGAGTTCCAGGCTGCCCTTGGTGCTGATTTAAAAAGCCAGTGGAAAGAATGGTAAATAAAATTGCCCCAAGAGTCTGACAGAGCCTGGGGCAGTATCAGAAGTCTCTGAGGCATTAAAGAGCCATAACACAAAGCACAAGCTACAACACAATTCCAGCATGACACGAGTCTCTTACTACCTATCAAAATACACTGTATAGATAGGTCTCATGCCTATAAAAATTACAGAGAAATATATTTGTCGTTCTAGGTGAAATAATAAAGGAAAAGAGGAAGGTGATAAAATGATGGAGAAAGAAGAGATAAGCAGTGACTGAAGGAAAAAACCACCCAAATAAAGGGTCAGCAGGGTTTGTAAGTGTGAAATACTCCATCCTTAGGTGTTGGCACTGGGGTAACAAAAAGAGAATGGGGAAAAAATGAATAAGAGAAAGGCATAAACAATAGGGAAGAATGACAGAGGAAAGAGATGGAAGCAGCCTGATGCCAGGAGGAGCAGTTGTTAATTACACTTAGGTGGATTTGCTGTGGACAGTAACTTAACCTATTCTGTTCTATTAATCATTAGTATCCAGGGGCTTCCAGTGGCACATGAAGTATGTGTTATCTGTCCCCTGGCCATTTCTCTGGGGAAAGATGTGTGTTCAGGGGGTATGGAGAAATTCCTTGTCTTCTTTCTTAATATACATGTTGTTATGTTTTCAGTTTCAAGATGGCAAGGTCAAAGAAATACTCCTTCCCTTGCACAAATGTGTCTTTGAGGCATCAGGGAATTCAGGAGTGAGAGAGCCAAACAGACCTTGCAAAAGGAAAGGGATCACAAAATGTGGGTTTTTACTTCACCAATTCATTTGTTGCCCAGGCTTCTGGGGTCATCTCACCAAAGAAAAATAAGACTAAAACCTCTGTCTGTGGTCTTTTTTCCATCCTTTCCCTGCTGCTTTCATTTCACCTGGAATTTGCTCTGCTTCTACCTTGCCACTCCCACCTGAGCAGGTCCCCCCCACCTCTTGTTCCTGCAAACCCGGGAGCTGCAGCACGCTGGGAACGTGGCACAACCCCGAGTCCCACTCCCAGAGCCCCAGCTGGGTGCAATCCCACACCAGGGAGGAAGACTGGAGGTTTTTCTCATGGAATTATATGGATTAATTTAACCTGATTAACCTCCTGGCTCTGTAACCACATCCTGCAGTAGGGCTGAGAGCAGAGCCCCCAGACTGTCCTGGAGGACTGGTTGTGTGCACCACAACCCCCTCTGCATCCACAATCCCATCCTGGCCACTGCTCTGGCTCCTCATCCTTGTATCCATCCAGGCACAACTGATCTGACATTGTCACCTCAATGTCTCAGGGCTGTGACACAGCAAGAGTGCAAATGAATTACTCAGGGTACCTGGAGCACTCTGACACGGCAGCCTGGCAGTGGTGGGGACACTGTGAGCCCAAGGTGTTGGGGACCAGGGACAGGCACCACCAGCAGTGTGTTTTTCCTGCTCTTAAGGAAGGTATATCACTGATCATTATAAATGGATAGTGATTGTAAGGCTAAATTCCCATCAAGGGGTTGATGAGTCATTAAAACCCCTCAAGCTTTGTTCTCACAGTTTATTGCCTCATCACCATCACCACCCCTTCATGAAATTATTGTCTTTTAATTAGCTCTAGCCCTTTCATTACTGTCTGTATCATTGCAGAGAAAGAAATAGGGAAACAGCTCGAACCAAGTATCTGATTGCCCCTTCTGCAGCCAGTAATAAGGGATTGGAACAGGGTCATATAAAATTATGGTCTCTGTTATATAGCAAACTCCTTTTTTCCTTAACAAAGGAGAACTTGGATATGTCTTCTGGCTCCTCTTCCAGGGGTATAAGGATCATGTCAAAGAGAAGCTGTGACTGCCCCACCCCTGGAGGTGTCCAAGGCCAGGCTGGACAGGACAACCTGGGATAGTGGATGGTGTCCCTGCCCATGGCAGGGGGTGGAACGAGATGATCTTCAAGAATTCTTCACCCAAACCATTCTGGGACTCTGAAGCATCATTCCTGTGCCACCAGGAAAGCCCCCAGTGGCTCTTCCCACCTTTCAGCCTCTCCCACCAGCTCAGAAGTCGCTGTGCTGCTCAGCTGAGGGGCTGGTGGGAGACTCAGCTGGCAGAACATCCAGTATGGGACCATTTCACCTGCTGGGCACCCACAGATTCCATCTCCAATGGGAGGTGTTTATCAGAATATGTTAAATAACAGCAACCATCCCATCTGTAGTGATCTCCTGTATTTAAAACACGGGTTTACATGCCCCATAAATTTCAGTATTTGTAATTATACGATATATATGAAGAGACTGAGTGGAAGAGAGCAAATATATTATGTGAGGAAACAGCATTATCGATCCTGTATTATACAGTGCACAAGAAAATTAGTTAACCATACAGCTCATTGGTTTAAAGATGGAAGTAAAGTTTAAAGGCATTCTGTTGTGAAGTTAAATATAACAGCCATGACACAAATAGAACAATCACTTTCCCTGGATTTCCTTGGCAGCCAAGGAATTCAGGGGCTGGATCCTGCCCCAGCAGAGCTGCTGCAGCCTCAAAATAACCCCACAGGGACACGTGGAGTTACTCCAGATTTACACCACGGTAGCTGGAGCAGGAATTTGGATCCAGAGGTTTAAATAAGGCTTATGTAATAAAATGGGAATTTCTAATGGTTCCCTGTGGGGAAGGAAGGCAAGGTGAAAGCTCCATCTGCCCTGATCAGAGAGGGAGTTAACAGAAATGGACTTCAGCTCCTCACAAGTGATTTGATCTGAAAGAGCTTTGTTTGTTTAAATGAAAACAGATCAGAGTAAGCAAAACTATTTACTGAAGAAGGCATCCCTGGGAGTACAAGCCAACCCTACCTTGGGCTTCTCCATTTGCAGTCAGTTGCTGTTGCATTCCAGCTTTCAGACCACTTGTGCCTGGGTGGGGGCTGGGTTCAGGAGGAGGGCGGGCACAGCACCCGCTCCAGGTCTGGCAGGGATGTGGGTGCATGGCAAGGACAGGAATGGCACAGGGAGCACTGAGGCCTCACCGGTCCCAGGGCTCATTCCTGCTTCTGCCAGGCCTTTGCTTTGGGACTTCCAAGGTGTCACTTGCTGTTCCTTCTTTCCAAGAGGTGCCCGATGGATGGGGAGTACAACAGGGATACAAGGTCTGGTTAGGCCATGCTGGGCAAGATTTTCTGTTTCTCCAAGAGAAAATTCCACAAAATACAAAATGAGACCAGCACACTCCACTCTGGAGCCATCAATAGCTGCACAGCAGGCTGCAGGCTACACACAGCTGGGGAGTGGAGCAGTGGAAGTCAACAGAAAATACAGGGAATTGCAGAAGTACCGGGTAGGAAGATGGAAAAAATAATAAATTCTGCATTTAATTTCTTGCCCCCCATTTCATACAAATGTGATCTAATTTAATTTCAAAGAAATCTCTCTCCCAGATGCTTCGAAAAGGTTAAAATGCAATTTTCTGAAACTAAGTTATTAGATAGAGGAATATTAACCTTTGAGCCCCATAGACTTTTACTCTTTTTTATCTCCTTTTCATTTTTGTTTGTGGGTCTATTCATTTTTTGGTGATGTCGGCCGTGTTGCTAGGGAACAGGCGGGAGCTCGGCAGCCGGGCTGTGCCTGGGCTCCGGGAGACTGGACCCGCTCCCTCCTTCCCGGCGCTCGCTGCCGGCCCCTCCAAAAAGCATTTATCACATCCTCGCTCGGTAATGGCCACTCAGTGGAGGGGAAATTGAGCTGACCCGAAGGCCAAAGCTGTTAGGGAGACTGGTGGGAAGGGTAAAAGGGTCACAGTACCCTTTTCCCACCCACTTAGTGGGCAGTAAGCAATAGAACAGCAGTGCCACTGTTTCCACTAACATATCCCGAGGCTTTGCACCTGAAATAAATGTTTGTTTGACATTAACGATAAAAAAAATAGAAATCTGAGTTCCTCACAGAAGCTGGTTATGCTGTTTAAACTTCTCCAAGGTAGGGGTAGAGTGGGGAGAATGGCTTAAGGTCTGATTTCTTGGGCACCGTGGACATTATAATTATTTTCTTTCGATAGCAATAACTCTTGTATGTCCTCATCTCCTTTGATTTGGAGAAGGCGGGAATCACAGGACCAAAACAGAAAGTCTTTTGTTTCCTTTGGGTCAAAAGCATTGCCTACCATGAAGACCTGAAAAAAACCCTGAGTTCTGTTGACAAATCAAACACATAAATAAGCAAAATCCTCCCCCCTCCCCCAGATTACCTGCATGCACAGCCTGGTTTATATTTCTAAATGGTTATGTTATGAAAGCAGTTACAAACTGAGAAAAAAACTATTTTCTAATAGGAAGTGGAAAAATGGGAATAAACCCCATGTCTGTTTTCCCACGACAACCTAAAATTCCAATTTCTTCTAGAGATCATGTGCGTTCAGAAGGGCTGCAGGACTGGAATCCCAGTGGAAACAGAGAGCCTGGATTTTAGAAAGCCATAAGAATTTATCTTGCTCCATTTCTTACATCCAGGGACCTCTCACAGGTAAAGGTGTTCCCAGGCAAGTAACACTTTTCACCATTAGACCCTTACTGGGGACGCTTCACTGGTGTCAGCAAAGAGCAGGATTTGGTGGCTATTAATTAGCAAAAATCATTGCTTATATGGCTTTTCCCTCACACAGAAGTGGTAAATCATAATGAGACTTCTGCTGCTGTATCCAGTGTTCTCAAACAACAATATTTAACCAACAAAAAGAGGCCGAGTCAATCTCAGTTTTAGTGATTCCCAGGAAAGTCATCAAATAAAAATGTGAACTTTAAAATTGATCAGGATTAATTTCACTGACACTGTATCATAACATATATCTCTTTGGAGACTCATTTGTTGGGCTGTGGATGCAAAGAAAGTAAGGAAAGAAATAAATCAGAATACAATAAGGCAATTAGACTTTTGCCATTGATAGAATACTAAAAATGTCTGATTTATCAAAGCATTAACAAACAGAAGTAAACACAAGACGTATATTTCCCTGCAAAATATCTGCCTAGGAAAAAGAAAATAATAAACAAAGCTATGTTTATCAATAAATATAATTTCCCAATATTGTGCCTCTCAGTGTGGGATGCCATTTCATCTGCTAATTTGAGGAGTGCAGCAATAGAAGGTGATTTATCACACAAATACCAATACAGTAAAAATCCTCTTCCCATCTCTCCAAAATGATCTCACTCAGAAGAGAACATTCCCTTGTCTCCACTGCCATCTGCATATTAAGGATAAAATATCAGAGGTGTACATGCACACACACACAGAGATGCACCTACACCAAGCTGATTTCCCAAACCTTTTATTGGATGTCGGGGCAATTACGGGAGATTCTTTTAAAACCCAACAATTTGGAGCTCTGCAGGATTTACTGGAGACCCAGAGAGTGGCAATACTCCTCATAATATTACTGAAGGCTTGAAACATTTCCATATTTCACAGTTGTTCTCAGAATAATGCAATGAAAACAGTCAGGCTGAGTTTTACTTCCTATTCCTGGCTGCAGGGAGGGGGAATCTAAAGGATGGGAGGCAGTGCTGGCTCATGGATCATATTTAGGCTGCTTATTGTACTCGAACACCTGCAAAGATGGCAAGGAATTGTGTCATCCTAAACATCTGAACAGAGTTAAGTCTTAATCTGGAGAGAAGATGGGGTGCTGGGTTACCTCATGAGCTTCAGAAATGTCTGACATCACAGGGAACAATCCTACCTGGGAAGTGAGGGAAGGGAATAATCCTCACATGTGGTCTCTACAAGGAAATTTTTCTGTTATCACTTGTCAATCACTGTGGTATCCAAATACCACCATCTGTACGGGATATTTAAGACTTCCCCAAAATGTTTGTTTCTCAGAACAAACACAAAGGTTTTCAGGAGAAGGAGCAAAACTAAAGGAAATGATGTGTTATAGAAACAAAAGTGAAGGCAGAAGTAGGTAAAATATGAGGTAATATTCCTACAAATATCTGAGCAATATTTGGCCAATCTAAATTGGTCAAAATTCTGAATTTAATTTAAGTTTTTTATTTAAAAAAAGGTAAGAAGTCAGATGGCAGGAAATAGAGCCTAGTGAGGAATTTAATAGGTGGGTGGTGGTACAATAGAGATGGGGTAAAATTCCCCATCAACTCCCCAAGATGAGTTTTCCAACCAATGCTCAAAATTGGATTTACGTTGTCTCTCACCACTTGCTGAAAACAAATTGCACACTTCCACCCTGAGCTAACACATGCATTACTCAGAATTTCCCTAAACCAATGCAAGAACCAATTTCAAAAGGCAATCTGGAAATTATTAATTTAAGAAGGCTGAATGAAGTGCATCGTGCTCTGTTATTGATCTGAATACAACCGATGGTAACAGATAGATCCATTTTTCACAAACAGCAATGGCAAACTCATCACTGCAGTTACAGAGGGTCCATAAGCACCGAAGGATTTGGCATAATGCATCTTAAATATGAGATTATAAGGAAGGCAGAGCACAAGTGTTTAACTGCTCTTGTATGCTAGCATTTATTAATCATAATCCTCCAGGAAACCAGACCAGATGTCTCGAAACACCCTGGACCAGTCACTTAACTGATAGCAAACCTAGAAAAATAGTATAATTTACTGGGCACAGTACCAAGCTGAGTCCAAAAAGCTATTTTAAAAGCAAAGCAGGATTGTAGAGACTTTTAAATAAAGCTATTGTACTTTCCCTTCTTTCCCCTGTTATCCATTCCTGGAACTATAACATATTGTCTCTTGTCAGGGACCAACATGAAAAGGAAATTACATGGCTGTCCAAAGTTACATCTTCACTGCAAACCAGTCTTTCAGTGCAGCTTTGCATTGATGGCTCTCCTGGTGTTACAACATAAGCAAAGAGAAGGCCAGGGAGCTTTCTCTTGGTGTCACTTGTACAGCTCAGACTCAAATTGTGGGGGAGAATTAAAGCCACAGCTAAATACTCTGGGATGGTATCAACATCTCAAAGCTTCCTGTAGTCATCTGCTGTTTGTTTTGCTGAGAAAAATGTGTTTAAAATCTACATACTCACTAAAAAAAGGAGAAGAGTGGTGAAAATGCAGGAAGGCTAAAGGAAGGTGTGTAATAAGGTCTGCTTGATCCTGAAGAGACCCTGATGCAATGATTTTTTCAGAAGCAGAATTCTCTCTTATTTACCTGAGCAGGTTGTTAACAACACCAAAACCCAATAATTAAGCACAGATTTGTTGTTGCCACTTTACAGAAAGAGCAAAGAGATAAAGATGACATTTCCAGGTTTGCTGGGTCAGCATGGATTAGGGCTCCAAGTTTTCCTCACTTTTTCCTGTGGCAGAAATTCAGACCTTCCCACCTGGATTTGTTTGCAACTGGATTTACCTCTTTCCTAAATGTGAGTCTCAGTTGCTTCGTGGTTAGCAACTCTCCTCCCCAGTGCTTCTTACTAACAGTGGGTCTAAAACATTTCCTAGGAGCTTCTACAACTAATTATTAATTATACAGAAATTATGAGAGATGGAAAGTTTGAGAGCACAATCCTGTTACCTGATTTTAGCCCAAATTAAGCTAAACTGACTGCACTAAACAGGATTACATCAGGAGCAGCAAGAAGTTTTGTAGCCCAAATTCCTTCACAACTGAGGATATTCCCAGAGACATCAGTGTCAGTGAGGGGCTCAGGTCTTTCTGAGCATCAAAAACTGCTTCCCTAATGATTGTCCCATCAAAAATCCCTCAAAGACCATCATTTCTGAAATAGGAATTCTTCAAATCATAAATATTGAATCATCAGATTCAATGATATTTATTAAGGAAGAATTTATCAGCTGGAAGAGAAGAGGGATGTTAACACACACACTCCTTGGCAGCCTGGTGCTCAGGTAATGTCCTCTGAAAATCCTAAAACACAATAGAATCGAGTGACAATTTAAATCTTAGGAGTGGTCTCTGTCCTCACACGTCACACCCTGCTGCCTGTGCTCTGGGCTCACCAATCACCTTCCCAATTCTTCAGACTGTTCAGAAACAACTTCTCAACTCATAAACCAAACCAACAGAAACATGCACCAATTTAGTTTTGAATGGAAAGCTGGAAACCACAGCAGTCCTGAAGCTGCTTTGCCATCAGCTGGGCAGAAACAGCCAAATTCTCCCAAGAAAATGAGGGTCAGAAGCCCCATTGTAAGATCCTTTCACTGCTTACAGAAGTAGTTTTAGGTACACCGAGTGTGAACTGTATCATTTCATCATCAATTCCTTCTGTAAGATTCTTTTACACCATTTATGCCAATCTTTGATGAGGCCCTTACATCTACTACACTTAAGAATGCTTAACTATTGTTAAGAATAACAGGGCCAATCTGTAACCTCCTCTGTCTGTGACAGTCATTCCATAGAATCTCAGAATCCCAGAGTGGGTTGGGATGGGAGGGACCTCAAAGCCCACCCAGTGCCACCCCTGCCATGGGCAGGGACACCTTCCACTGTCCCAGGCTGCTCCAAGCCCTGTCCAGCCTGGCCTTGGGCACTGCCAGGGATCCAGGGGCAGCCACAGCTGCTCTGGGCACCCTGTGCCAGGGCATCACCATCATTACAAATACGTAATATAAATTTAAATTTACTACAATTTTAAATTTCTATTTGTATATATATAATTTCTATAATGTGAATATAAATTTCTGTCACAGAGATTTACACATGAGCACCATAAACCCACAAGGAGCCTCATGGCATCAGGCTTGATTGAGCTAAACATCACCTGAGAGGAGGTGAGGATGGAGGAGAAAGGATTTGCCTCATCAAAAAACCCAAAAAATATTTGGGAAAAGGAAGAACCAGCAACCTGGAGTCCATTAACAGCACCAATCACTTTTTTGGAGCAACACAGCCTCAGCCCAACCTGCACCACGAGCTCAAGGGAGGTCCAGACACCCCTGCAGTGTCCCTGCTCCCACTTCAGCTCATGCTAGGAAAATACAGCTGTCAGTTCTCAGGGAACAGCTGAGATTTGGGGGCTCCTGCTGAAATCCAAGCTGTGTTAACCTGAGCATGGAAGAGCTGTGGTTCAAGTGTGTGTTACTGAAACAGAGTAAGCTCCACTTGTTCAATGGGCTGTTTACAGAAGTACATACCACCAGCCCCAGTTAATGGGAATAAAAACTGGAACTGAAGTATGAGTGATATCCTTTTGATGTGGCTTATGTGTGCACTTTCCTTTTATAGCAGATGGAGATTTTTCTTGCAGGAGATTAAGCTGTAAGTTGGAGAATGTTTTCCTTGATGTTTGGCTCTATGGTTCTGATGGAAATAAATGTGAAAAATTAGCGTGAATGGGGTTTTTTTTTAATTAAATGATTTGCCTTTATGCTCCTTGAAGTTTGGGGATGCTGAGTAATGCTGGGCTATGCCCTGAATTCTCTTCACAGGTTCTGTGCTGGCTAAATTAATTACAAGACAAGCCTTTGGAATTAAGTGTATTTTAAGTTCAGAGGCATCTGTTTAGAGTCTCCTAATACCTCCAGCCCCTTTGGAAATGTACTTGTTAGTGTGAGTGGTATAATTTTCATTTCCGCTGGCATGGTTATAGCAGGACTTCTTCAGTTTCACACACACTTCATTTGACCTATCAAGGACATAAACTGAAGATGTTCTCTCACCATTTTTGTTTTTCTAGCAATAGAAATGAAAACATTCCTTTAAATACACCCTAAGCATTGAAAAAATGTTGCTCCTGCTGCTTTTCTCTTTAAATACCAAGATGATTATTATTTTTTAAGAAATAAAAAAATGCAAGATGACAAAATGCCTTGAAGATTGCAGAAATCTGTAAGAACAATGTATCTGTCTTCCCTGTAATTGGTGCAAAAATAAAATGGGTGAATAAAGTATTAGATATCAAATTCATTAAGTGGAATGGTAGCAATAGTAAGTGGGAATAAATTGGAAATAAAACTGGGACTTCAGGAGGCTTGAATTCAAAGCAGGCATAGAATTTGCTCTCTGAAATAATAGAACTTTGGTTTTGTTTTATAATTGCATATTGATGGTGCTGAATATCACATAAATACTCAACTGAAGGAAGAAATTCCTCAAATATCTGCTTTTATGGAAAGAACTAAAGCCTGGCAGATCTATGACCCATAGATCCCTAATATTCTCAAGGATTCAGCTGTGCCTGGCAGTGCCCACAAGGGAAATTGAAGTTTGGACACAAACCCACTACATCTACAGCAGAATCCCTGCAGCACAGCCCCACGTGGATATCAGCACAGATCCAAGCCATGCTCATTCCCTTGCCAATGGAAACCAGAGCTGGACAATTCCTGAAACATTTTTGTTCACAAAACAAGTACAACTCCATCACTTCAAGGTTCAAGCAGTTGTTCTGCAGTGCCAACACTGGGGTGAAAGCAGTGTAAAAGAAGAAGAGGAAGATGTTATCTGGCTGATATTATGGCTGCTGGTATTGTTGCTGCTTCCAGTCCATGTTGGTGGTGGCCACAACAAATACTTGGAAGATCCAGAGAGCTTGGAAGGAAAAACATGAGGAACACCTCATTGCAGAGAGAAAGGAATGAGGTGAGGGAGGAAAATGTGTGTCAGAGGGGAGGAACATTCCCATATGGATCTACTCTGTATGACAACTGGAACCATCAGCTAGTGGAGCCATGCCTTGGGAAGGAAGAATCACACTGATATCAAAAATATCAGATATCAGGCCAAAAGTGAGCCCAGTTCCTCCCTTGTGTTCACTGTTCCTCCCTTGTGTTCACCGTACCTGCAGGGATCAATGTGCTCTGGCTCTCTGGTGCCTGCTCATGACACCAGTGGGGAAATGGGAATTCACCCCCAATGGCCAAAGCCCTGGAATCAGGGGAGAGCCTCCTAACAGAGCAGCTGGCCACAAGCAAGAGGGAGTCACCAGTGGAGCCCCTACACCTCAGGAAGAGGTTTGTCACTGTTCCCTGGCTCCTGAGCACACTGGGATGGCCACAGCAGATATTCCCTTACCCAGGATCCATCTTTAATGCATCATGGTCAACTACAGGAACAAATTACAAACCTGAAGAAGGTGCAATTGGGTTCTGGCAGGACATGCATTGGAAAATTTTCCTGCTGTTTACTTGCATCTGCAGACTTTTGAAGCCCCTCATCACAATATTGTTACTCTGCTGTGTAAACTGGACACTTTAAATGTCACCAGCCCAGAGTGAAATGCCACCATACACACAGCCACAGGATCTAAGAGGTGTTCAGCCACTGAGGGCTGTGGCCAAAGCAGGCATATCTGAGATCACACCTTGTCACTGAGAGCCCGGGGTGCTTGGAGTGACAGGACTGCTCTCCCTCATTTCCACACTTCCCATTGTTTGCTTGATGTAACACTAACTTAGAATTAATTTCCTGATGCTCACTTAAACTCTTCTGTTACCTTCATTTCCCCATCTAAATTCCTGATATGAATTTACAGCCTTCCCTTCCCCTTAATAAGTTTTTTTTTTTTTTTTTTGCCCAGGAGTTGTGCTGTGATGAGAGGCAGAGCACATGAGGTGGTTCTGTACAGAGAGTACATTGCACAGCCATTTGTACTGTAAATCTCCTTCTATGGGCTGTATTAATATTCTGCATATACCCCATCAACCCATAATCTCCTGGCATTACTCATCTCCAAAGCACTGCTCAGCCACGTTTTGCATTGGCTTTTTCCTCAAAAACTTCACAGATAGCGAGTAAACTAAACTGATGTGAGAAAGCTCCGTTCATTGGAATCTAGGGAAAAAATAAATTGTGTTGGCACATTTTATTGTGTTTCTGAACAGAGCAATAAGGCTCCAGCCGTAGCTGAGAATAGCTGGGATTTTGGAACTCGCTGAAAAAGTTTTCTCTTGGAAGATGGATTAAATTGATCATTTTTTCCTAGACGGAGTGCACTTCAGGCTCATTTTGCTTTGTAATTAAGAAGAAAGCCAGAAACATCATTTACACATTAAGAATTTAATAGATATATTTTTCTAGCTTTATGCATTAGCACAGGACAGCCCATTAATGAAATAAGTCTTCCTTCAGGGTCAATTTAGATGGGCTGTAATCTTCTGCAAATATATTGCAAATGAGGATCATTTAATGATCTTAAAACTAACTGCCAGAAAAGGATTGTTATAACTCTCCAGACAACAAAAAGAGGTTTTGGCATGACTTGCAGTACCTTTGTAATTAGCAAATGTTTAATTTCTACCCACCAGATCATAAAATTTAAGATATTATCTTCTGTAGAGGTCAGCTTCAGACTCTGTGACCTGAGGTGTTAATTCTGAGAAAAGGAGAAGCCTGAGGTTGTGTTTGTCACTCAGTACAACAGCTCCAGCTCCCTACTCAGATCTGGACACTTCAGTTGACACCTGAATCCCCCCTTTGCACAATCAGATCCTGACATGCCAGGAAAAGCTAGGAAAAGAAAGGATTTAGTGATAGCAAGAGCACACGGGTGAGAATGAATATTTCACTCAGGCTAGGATTTGTCAGTTAATTCTGCTAGTTGGATATTTGTATTTCTTTGTAGGTGGTCACACCAAAGCACCTCTCCATCTCCCACTCTGGGTTCTGCATGTATCAGCATCTCCTTTTTCCCCAGGTCCTCTTGCCCTGTTTCATCTTCATTCAATCACATTTTGTGCTACAAAATACGGTAGAGAGATTCTCAGGGATTGGGGAAGGGGCTCTGCAAGTTTTGTAACCCACACAACAGCCCCTCAATTTTAACCCTTTCTGACACTGTAGGATGGTTCTTCTTTCTGCCTCCCCTTTCTCCCAGACACTGAGCCAACCTCTCTAGTGGAATATTTCAGTAGCCCAAGCAGGGAAAATCCCTGTGCCTTTCCCAGCCTGACTTACAGGCTTTCTGACAGTTTTTCTAAGGTGTCTTACTGAAATAAATGGGCAATTTGCTCACTCTGGTTTTACAAGCTGGTCTCTGTAGGGTGTTTCTGATTTCTTGTACCAGTAAAAACCTTGGAACAAATTTTGTATTAGTACAAGAAACACATTCTCAGTTCTGCAAAAGGTTTCCAGTCTCTCTTATATCTGATGAGCAAAAAGAATTAATTTTCATCTTGCCTTCACCTTCCTTCTTTCCTTTCTTTCAAAACCACTTTTAAAAATCACTTTTACTTGTTCCACATTTACTTGTTTTGTGTTTTATAAACTTGGAGTCATAATTCTTATAAATGGCAGTGGAGTAATGGGAGTTTTGTGCTTGGTTGGGAATTTTAATTATTTCAACAGAGGCCCATTTGGGTCAACACCAAATATTAATGGAAATTTTAACCTAAGCTTGTTTCAATCTGCCTAAGTGCTTTTAATGGAAATATCCAGAGTTCAGGGACCTGCATATCCAACAGTGACTTTGACTGAAGTTAAGGATTTTGTACTGCCAGCAAGAGACTCATGGTCTTTGTTCTGCTTTAAGAGTGACTTTTGACTGACTTAAACTTCTGTTTTAAAGAGAAGAGTGCAGTAAACTGCGTTTCCCAAATTCTGACAGGTTTTTTGGCTCTTTTTTCTGTCTGAGAAGATGCTGTAGGAGCCTGTAGCAAAGTATTACCGAGGTCAACATTTCTGCAAGATCTGGCCAAGATAAAACTGATTTGGCTACCAGTTTCCAAGGGGGACTAGATACAGACAGACTCAAAGGAGTGAGGAAATGCCCCATAGCAGTTACGTCTCCAAGATGTTTGAATCTTTGTTCCATGTGCGCTGTGAAGAGCCCCGGACTGTGGAATGGCAATCAGCCGGGGAGCCGCCCTTGCCAGCAGGGCAGCGTTAATTCACGGGCTCAAACTCTAAGAAATCACCAGGCTTTAAAAAGGGGCTCGTACACAGCCTGTATTGTTGGGATCCATTGAACTCCGTGAGGAAGAAAACCTCTGGGGCTGGCTGGAGGCACTCAGTGCTTCCCTCTGTTTTATTGCACACCCTCAGACACAATGTGTAAAAAAGGTCAAGACATCATGTAGGCTTTTGCATTAAGCAGCAGAACACTAATTAGTTTTACTGACAATGAGGTTTTGTGCCTGTGTTCTAATATTTTGATGTTTAGTTTTGCTTGAAAACGAAGTCCCACATGATACAAAGCCTCGTCTATTCTCTGTTGTCTTTCCCTCAACATTATTTTTAAGCTCATCATGTGTTCTCCAGCTTGAGTGCTAAGTGTTCTGTTGCTTCAGTTTTAATTTAATGCTCCTACTTCAAAGAGAATAAAAAAGCACAGTGTTGTAGGCCATTGGATTCATCTCTGAAGTGGCATTTGCAGAAAACATCAGGTAGTAATTGTTTCCCCCAGCTCTGCCTCTGAAATTTGTCCTACTGAGAGCTGCTGCAGCACAGCCTCGGTGTGTTTAACTCACTGCACTCAAGACACATTTTTGCTGCTTTTTCCCAAGGATATTTGTTCGAGTTATACTGATGAGAGGCCCTACCTAAACAATAAAAAATTTTGTTAATAGGCTTTTGAAACCAAATGATCTTTTATGAGTGG
Source organism: Lanius collurio (assembly GCA_020086605.1). NCBI lineage: Eukaryota > Metazoa > Chordata > Aves > Passeriformes > Laniidae > Lanius > Lanius collurio. Next base: position 24,158,921 of record JACBWW010000016.1, read on the forward strand.
TTTTTGGCTGTAGATGATGCTGCTACTGCATTAATTCAGGCTCTACTTACTGCCTGTGTATATGTGTGTGTTGGAAACAAAACCCAACCTCAGTGAGCTCTGAATGTCCCCACCTACAAAACTGTCCCACACACCTGTAGAAGATCATTCAGCCATTTGCTTTTAGCAAAAAGTTAAAAATGTGTGTAGATGTCTGCAGGATTAAGGTGGGTTAGCATTTTGGTTCTCCATCTACAGGAGTGCACGTTGAAATACTTATTCCATCAGAATTATTTAATGGCATAAAGGTGTTTTGTGGTGGTGATGGTGATGATAATAGTAACAGTAGTAGTAATAGTAATAATAATAATAACAATAATAATAGTAATAATAATAATAATTCTCCCACTGGTTAAAACACACCCATCCTGCATATTCTCAGAAGAGACCAGCTGCTTCTGACTGTGCCATGAATCAGCCAAGTGCTTCAAGACAACTTTTGCCCAAACACAAATCGAGTTTATTTAGTCAGGCTCAATACTGTGTTCATGTGGTTGCAGAGCTCTCAGCTGGCTTGGAGAGCAGGCAGACTGAATGCCTGCCTGCCCAGAATGTACTGCGGAGAAATAACCTCCATTTTTGGCACAGAAGTGCTATTTCATTCAAAACAATGATACTGTTAGAAGTACACCAGTCAGGAATGAGAGCAGTGCAGAGGCACACTCAAAAGCTCAATTCAACAGCCACATGACAGGCTCGGAGGCAGCTGTAATGGCAGCAGTTCAAAGGTCTAAAGAGCTCCAAGAAGAAGGAAGCCAAAAGCTACTGTGGAGAAGAATTTGTCATAACTTAGTATCCTGAAGCATCCAAGTAAATAAAGCCAGTAAAAAAAAAATATGTGCACTTTCCTCACCTTCCAGGAGCAATGGGGAAGGGGGGAGAACACGGATTAAGTCATATGTAATAAAACAAGAGGGTGAATTTAAACATTTTGTGCTCCTTTAATCACAGCACTCCGATGCTCCCCACTCCTGCTCTCCCGCTCCTGCACCACTGCCAACAGGAATGAACTGGGTGCCAAAAATTGTCACTCAGGGACTCCATCTGAAAGAGCATTTTCTGCTCCACAGTGAGCAAGAGTGGCACAAACAAGGCTGGCTTTTCTTCAAGACTTTGGAAGAAAATGGCCTGAGCAGTAAAGCTCTAATTAAATCCAGCTTTCCCCAGGTCTGACAGCTTTAATTTCCGGGTTCTGCTTTCAGCAGAGTTCCAACCTGTGGTTTTCAACACATATCCAGGATGGGATTCCTGGCACAGAGAGAACTTTGCACCCTCAGGTGGGATTGGCCTACTGGCAATGCCCAGGTGGTGGCCACCAGACCCTTGGGGTGTGTCCCCTGTATGAACTGGGTGGCTGAGACCTCCCATCCTCTTCCCAAGCCAAAGTGGGGATCTTGTGATGGCAACAGCCCTCTGTAAGAACACAGGGAAGGACACGGGGGTGGAATGGCACCAATCCCAGGCATTGCCAGGGCACCTTTCCAGAAGGACCATGGAAATGCTACCACACTGCCTCACAGGACATTAGCTGACAGAACTGGGGAGGGATTTGGGACTCCTGGGGAGCCCAGACTCATCTCTCTTCCTGGGAAAAATCCAGGCTTGGGCTTGGGTGGAACACTGAGCATATGACCCAATCTGCAAGGGCAGCTGCAGTGTACTGTGAAGTAGAAGGTTCAAAGTGAAAATTCTCTGCTGAGCAGAGGAGCAGGTTTTTCCCAGTTTTAAAAGTGTCCTTAAGAAACAAGGGTACAACAAAGGTCCTTCAGCTCCTGATACAGAGGTCTGGGATATTACAGACACAAGAACAAAGGGACAGGCTCAGTGCTGGAGGGCTCAAAACACAAGAGCAGTTTTTGTACTCACTCTGTCTTGTTTACAAGAGTCCCAACCAAACCCATAATATTTAGGGGCCACATGCTCTGATCCCCTAATTTCTACCAAGGAGCCTCCTCCTATGTGAGCAGTTTTGAGGTTTCCAAAGGGAATGGTCAGGGAGCAGCCCACTACATGGCACAAGATTGTGAGTAAGAATTTTGCTTGACAGCCCTGCTGGAAACGTCATCTGATCCATCCATTCCTGGAAGGAGAAAACATGTTTAACTCCTTGCTCTTTTTCCCTATTTGCATATTTCTTTCGGTTAATCACATGGAGATCAGAAATGGGCTGTAGCTTGATAGGTTTTTTGGAAATTTCCCACTTGCTTTTATTCACTGTGTACACTGGAACCAATACAGCAAATCATTGTGGAAGGAGTTGGTTATTAGCACATCACAGCACACAGTGTGTCTTCTTACACAACTCAATATTTTTAATTACTTGCCTTTACTAGTGAGACAAAATTTAGAGTCAAGTTTCAAGTAATCCCTTTTATTGGACTAATGCAGCAATATTGACAGTCTGGCTTTAGGGATACACAAAACTCCCCTGCAGGTCAGCAAGGGGCTGGCTCCAAGAACGGATTCCTATAGCCAGGAAGGTGGTTTGTCGATACTGTACAGTTAGTCCAATAAAAGGGATTACTCAAACATTGGCTCTACACTTAGTCTATAAAGAAAATATCTGAGCTTTTTAGTCAACACATTTGTGACTTTAAGTATGTCTGGTTTGTGATGAACCACTCCAAACTGAGAGTTGTCTTAAATAAGCTGTAGCTAATCCTTACTAAAAAAACCCCACAAACCTCTTTCACCCCATATTTTTATTCGCACAGTGGCAGCAGCTAGAGGACCTGGTTTTTATCAGCTCCTGAGCCTGCTGGCACAGGTCTTAAATACAAGAACAGGTATTTCCCACATTCCCAAAGGGTACCCACACTGTCCCTGTTGTCTGTCAGTTCGAAAACATAAAGAAGAAAGAATCTGCTTCAATGAATGTCAGATGAAAGCAAAACCACCCAGAACATGCAATGACTCCAAGTCACACAAGTATAGACCAAAGTGGAAGAAAAGAGGCCATCACACACTGAAACCACAAATGTTTCTTTTCTTCCACTCCCCAACTGAAAGCTTCACATCCAAAATGGATTTAGTTATGGAGTTGTAAGCTCCTGAAAATAGAGCTTTTATAAGGTAATATAAACTCTAACACAACCTTAATTATAGTGACACCATCTCTGCACTATAAATAATGACATCTTTGACCAATGTGATGCATAGTAACATGAAAAGTGATGTAACATAAGCAATGTCACTGCTAAAAGTTAAAGGGGAACACATTTTTCTCAGGCAGAATACCCACTATCAATTCAGACAGCACATATCTGGTCTAGATTTATGGCACTGAATAATGGTGTCATGAATGCTAAAGTGTCTGCAGCTTTCAAATAGTTTGGCAAATCTGTACATCAAGATCAGTTTGAAAAGGAAGCGCAACTCTTCCACAGATAATTGTAACTGGAATAACACCACATATACTTCTAACACAGTTTTTAAGTAAGTGTCTTCATCTTTTGTGCTTTTAAGAAACACAGTGAAGAAGGGCATTATGTATGGACTGAAATACCTGGAAGGAGCAAGATTTATATCTGTGAAAGCAGGAAAATCTTTAATAAGGTTGAGATTATTCAATACCCCAAGAACATATGAGGGGTTTTCCTTCAGAAGTTAGCAAATATTTTGGCAGCTTGTTAAAAATGCAGCTTTACTTCAAAAGTTCAGGTTTAAGTCTTGTATCAATGTGATGATGTTGAGAAGTGCCCAGATAACAACAGGTTGTGGCATTCAGGGATGTACTTGGTGTTAAACACATATTTAAGTTAAAGCAGGAGAGCTACATTATTCCCATGGGATGTGCTTAAACACCTACTTCACTTTTGGCCTGAATCATGAATTCTGAACAAAATGTTGACAGTCCTGATGAAATAAACTCCTGTTCCAGTTAACAGGAATTTTACTGACAGAAAACAGAGTAAGATCTTTGGGCCTTGACCCCAGTACACAGGCAATTTCCTCCCTGCTTTTTATTATGGGGGAAACCACTTCTGGGACATCTTTATTCCTCAAGACACTTTAAAAAATGGGAAGTAACCATTGGATGCCAGTGGAACACAGCCTTCCTTGGGATAGGAAAAGCCACCATTCAGTTCCCAGTTCAGCAGGCAGCTGCTGGAAGGGAAACATTTTGCAACAGAAATAATAGTACAGCTGGTAAAATGAGCTGTGAAATAGTGAATGACTGGAGAGAGAAGTGAAGGGACTGACCTCCCACCTGACCCAGCCTCAGCCAGCCCAGCCAGCCCTGGATGCTCCTGTCTGGAACAGAGACCTCCTGAAGGAGGTGGAGGTTGTAGTAGGATGAAAAGACCTTTTCCAGCTTCCCAACTCTTTGTCTCCCTCATTCTTTTATGACTGAGTGATGAAAATAACCATATTCATCTTTTTTTTCAGGCCTTAAAACACGTCCACAGTCCTGGCTGTAGATTCTTTAGCTTGTGGTGGAGGAAGCAAAGCTGGATCAATCCATGGGGGTTTATAATCCCCCTGGAGCCGGATTCCTGCAGTTCTGCTGTGCTGTCTCTGGTTTTAAGTACCTCAGTGCCTTCCTAGCCAGGATTTTGGGGAAGTGCTGAGGCACGCAAAGGCTGAGAGAGTATTGTAAAAGCTGATTTTGTTTCAGAGGGATATATCCAGATGATGGAAGAATATGCCTGGATGTGTTTGCTTTTTAGTGCCTGTGGGCCTGACTCTTCACCAGTACAACCCAAGAACAACAGCATTGACGGAAAGAGAATTATACCTGCATAAAACCCGTGCTGCTCTGCAGCCTGAGCACTCCCAGACTACTGCAAACATCGTGATTCAAACAGTACATGATTTTCTATTTTGTATGAACATTTTTAACATGATTCAACAAAGCCCAAAGGGCACAATGGCCCTGGTAAGAAAACTGATTCCTTGCACATACCCTTTAAATGAAATGCAATGAGACTTTGTGATTCAGACCTTAGTAGGCACAAAATTTAGAATAACTCTGTTTATCTGTGCAAACTTTCCTTAGCCTGTTGCAACTCCAAATGTTTTAACTGTTACACATGGGTGTTTGGTAGAATATACTAAATAAAAAGTTTACAAAGGCTTTCTTTTTCTCCAGCCTACAAAGGACTCCAAATCTTTACTGTTCAGCACAGCTGCCTAGAATAGGCACACTGGAGCTTTTGTCCAGTGAGTCAAACTGAGTGGGAGTGAATACCATTAACCCTTAAAACAGAATTATCTTATTCTTTTGATTTTACTGGACACTGGAATATGTTTGTGGCCATATTTGGAACACATCCGGCTCGATCTAGAAGGACACAGGAATAATAGATATCATTCAGATCATAATTAGCCATGTACTTGCAATAGCGGGATGTAAAGCAAAAGGAAAAACACTGAAAATGTTGTTTTTTTGGACTGTGACAAAGATCTTTTTAATTGAGTTGAGGCATTTTTAGTGTCTGACTCATGTCTGGAGATTTCTACTATATTCCAGAATCCTTTAACTTTTGTGTTTTTTATTTCTGCCTTTGACAATGACATGCTAATAGCTTCAGGCTTCCTACTGCCTTCTCGTGCATATTGCTCTCCTTTGTTTGCTGTCAGAGAGAAAATGTCATCATTTCAGAGAGGGGATTTTGTGATCGTGGCAAGAGTTAAGGAAATTTTAGTATATCCTGTGATGACAGATTGGACCTTCTTCAGACAGAGTTTTCACATTTTATATTCTGTTTCTTTTTTTTCATGTGACTACATCATAAACTCGTAGCAGGCACAAGGAAATACCGCTTTAAGAGCCGCTGATTTATCAAGCATTTATCTAAGTGGAACATTTTTATTATTTTACCAAATTTTACACAAGGCCAATACATGCTAGAGCAAGAATGACTGAAAGGACTGAGAGCTGCCCATGCCCCACTGAATTCCATGGAATACCATTTTCCTCAGTCATCTGAGGGCCAGGGTTGGGACCAAGTAGCACTTTCTCTCAGACATGCCCCTCCTCAGATCATCCTCTCTGTCCTGTACTGCCCTGACCCTCGGGAAAAGAACACCCAGACAGAGAGTGATAAGGCCATTATTGACTTTGCAGTGGCATTTGATGGCAAAGAATTTTGATGATCAGTGAACATCCACAGTTGAGAGGAGGTCCTATTGCACATGGCAAGAAAAGAAAGGTGGGTGTGAGAGAAAAACAAAGGCCCCGTAGCCTTTACTTACTGACATAACTCAAAAGTAATTCCTTTGATGGCTCTGAATTTACAGTGGTGTCAACCTGATAGTGGAAGATGTCTAAAGATGGCAGAGACAGATGAGCAGGAGGATGGCAACAGGATGTAGAATAAAGTGAGAACAGATGCATATAGGATGAGCACAAAAATAGAACAAAGCCCAGAGCCACAATTTTGCTGGAAGAGCAGCAAACTATTAATCGCAGTACGGGGTGATGGAGCCTGCAGCACCTGGGCAGCCACAGCTCTGCCCCTCTGGGAATTACACATTTCATGGCACAAAACCCACACAAGCTCCTCCACAGCTTGCTAAATGAAGGCTCTAACTGGTTGTGTGATGGTAAGGAGAAATCCTAGGATCAGTGCAAAAAGCAAGGAGTCTTCCAGAGCTGTTAAATCATATCTGGCCATCATCTTGTAGGCTCCAAATGCAGCTGGTGGCAGTGATTAAGCAAAAACAGTGTGAAAAAAACCCCTAAAACATTCAAAGAGATTTAAAAAATAGCTTAAAGTAATTCTTTGCCCATTTCTTTGGGGTTTTTTCCCTTTCTTCTCAAATACTGGCTAGTAAAAAGGTGATGAAATGGCACTGAAAACATGCAGCCAGGTTCTCTGGGAACTCAAGATTCTGAAGGCTGGGTTAGGACTGAGGTGCTGAGTATGCTCAAGTTAAACACTCCAAGAACAGGAAAAGAAAGAGAAGAAGATGTACTGTGCAGAGGGTAATGCCACATATATTGCCATCCTAACACCAAGGATAATTAGTAGGTCTCAAGCTGCCTGTAGATCTGACATGGAAATTTGGACATTCTGGGCTCCTCACAGTGTTTCAGAATCCTTTATTGCCTGAAAGCAGTGTAAGAAAAGCAAAAGCCTTTTTTTCCATGCACTGTTCCACCAGGGTGTGATATGGGGGCTGCTCTGGTCCTGGTGTTACCCAACACACAGAACAACTCAACCCAAGGCAGGATTTGTGCTCCTGGGTGAGTCAGGGAGATTGGGTGGCAGGTGAAAGATGAAAGATCACATCCCAAGATTGCTGCAATCTTCCCTGCTTTCCCAAATTACCTTCTGAGGGCACTTTTTGGCCCTCTGTCTCTCTGGCAGCCAATCAGGGCTAACCTCTCAAGGCACAATTATCACACTCTGACATGGGAGCTTTGCCTCAGTACCCAAGTGCCTGCACCTGTGTTTTCTATGGCTCCACTGTAGCTGGGTAAGCAAATCACACTGAGGGGTGAGACCTTTCCTGTAGCCCCTGGCGATGTGACCTGGCCACATGACCTGAGCCGTGTCCTTCAGATCCTCGCTCTTGGCTGTGCTGTGACACCCATGAGATTTATGCTCTGGGGGTCAACATTTGAAGTCAGCACGTTCTCATGATGTCACATTAGGCTGGCTGATGAAAGGATGCAGAGGGCTGATCATCATCCAAAGCTGGAGAGAATGGATTAAAGACATTTGAAAAAATGGGTCCCTCACTGTGTTCTGAGAGTTTAAGAAGATGCTTTCCATTACTACAATACCCTGAATCCATCTGTATCACAGGGCACTCAAAGATCTGGGGAAAGTTCATGAGGCTAAGGAAGACCTGGAGTTGATGGAAGCTTGCACTGGTGGCCATGGCCACCCCTGCCATTCCTAAAATGCCAGAGAGGTAAAAGAACAAGATCCAGGAGAAACAAGGTAAGGAACTGGCAGTGAGAGAGCCTGGCTGCCTAAGCAGAGGGAAAGCCCAGTGATTCAAGAGGTATCATAGCAGAGACCTGTCATTGCTTGCACAGGATCACTCTGCAGGGTAGGACCCAGGCTTTGAGAAATGCTGGAGGAAAAATTCATGGGGTTCCCACAGAGCTGGGTTTAAGTGATGATTTCACATTCCCTTTTGGCCATAATGAGCCCTATTCTTGCAGTTCCACACACAGTCTCCTTTCCTTCAACTTCTAGGTTTGCTTTCACTTCCCATGATTTTGTTAACATGAAATTATCAAGCTGATCTTGGCAAACTTAGGAAAAAATGAGACAGGAATTTCATCACTAGATCAGAGGAGAACAATTTATCTTCACTGAAGTTTTGCTGCATTACCTATTGTCCCATACTGGCAATAAGTCAGGTGCATATAATGCACAGCTTCAAAAATTAATACATGAGGACATAGTTGTGTATTGTGAGGTCATTTGGGAAGTTCCTACTGGAGACAAACAGGTTTCCCAGGATAAAACATTGTGATATTCACTCAGAAGAAAAATGGATTTCATATAGTTGGTAAAATTAGGAAAAAGAAATGAAGCAGGTTAGAGAATGAAAAAGATAATGAAAAGTCTCCTATTGACCTTATTAAAGGATAAACAGAAAAGGAGGAGCTAAGATCTTTGCAGGGTACAAGAGAAATAAATGCAAGTAGAACCTGAGTAAAACCAGACAGAATCAGGTGGTAAATGGAGTTGAGCTGCTGCAGTCACCAGCACAGAGAGGGTCCTACATGGACAAGTTTGGCTCCTCAGCCCAGAGCTCAGGTTGGATCAGTGACAAACAGGGGCATCCAGAAGGAGGTCTAGCTGTGGGAAGAGATCATAATTGATTTGTCAGTGCACCCAGCTTAAGACAGGGAAGAAGCCAATGAAAATTAATGAATTAACTCAAATGACATTGCAGACTTTGATGGGAAGTATCCCTAGGAGAAAATGATGGAAGAAGGAGAGGAGTTTCAATACTAAATCAGACCAATGGCCCATCTAGTGCTAGATATAAAACCCCTATAACGGACAGTTATGCAATAAGACACCCATTGGGGATGTTTCAGATACCAGCTGATTTTATTCTGAACTAAGAGGGTTTATATATTTCTTCCTCACCTAATGTATCCACAGATGTTCTTTTCTTCACACTATGGCCTAAACCTTTATTTTTGTCCTGCTTCTGCCACACTGTCTAGTGACAGAGCATGGCATAACCTAATATATTGTATTTTTCAAGGTTACACCCAGGCAGTGTTTCCCTCGTTTGGGTACTGGGACAGAAGTTAATCCAGGCATTTCTCCTCCTGTGCTGCATTTCCCACAACAAATAACATCAACCTTCTTGGTGAACTGAGCACAGAAACCACAGTTTGGCTCCTACAATACAGGAGCTTTTCAAGCTTCCAACAGTATTTATTGCTCTTTTGGAACTCCTTGATATTTCTGCTCTATCTTTTTCAAAATGCAGCAACTAGAACTGACCAGAAGGTCAAAGACAAGAATAGTTTGCAGCATTGACAGAAAGTTGAGGATGATTCTCCATTCCCTTCTAGATATTTTTTGACCAATCTTAGGCAGTGAGCAAATAATTTTACTACAGCATGTCCACACTATTAATTAGGTCCTCTTTGTGAGCACTTTTCTCCATTATATAAGAGAAGGCCATCAGATGTTTTACAAAGAACAGTCTCTGACCCTAAAAGTTTAAAGGAGGGAAGGGACAGATTTCTTCATGGATGATCATCCTATGGATGGGGAGATTCCTTTGCAATCATTTCAGCAATAAGGAAATGGGGTGTCTGCTTTACTAAATTATCTGTAATGCCATTCATCTCCTAGTTATAGACAATAAGACACTCATATGTTGATCATCTATAAGGGAGCAGAAGTTTAAATTGTTAATTTGTTTAAGTGAGCATCATACAAATATCATCCACAGCAAACAGAAAGGAGCACTGGGGAGCTGATTGCCACATAAGGTTGCCAAAATTAATTAATGGTGGAAAGGTTCTGTAAGACACAGTAAGGGTCCTCTTATCTCTGCACACACACATATTTTAGGGTCAAAGGGGGCCGTCCTCTTGCATAACAATGGCCACAGGCCCTCCCCACTGATTTCTCTAACAGGCATACCTTACTGTGTGAGCTGTAATCCATCTTTGAGGGGAATATTCAACCCCAATTCATGGATCATTTTTACAGTTTAATGAACTCAGACTTATCAGCAATGACACCAAATTCTAGCAGGAGAAAAACAGAATCCCAACCACCCCACGTGACCGAGATGCCACAAAAAGCACTTTGGAAGAAAAGATGATATCAGAAAATTAAACACTGTTTTTTAATCTTACAATTTAATCTTGTTTCTTCAAATCCTGATTTTAGCAAACTGCGTACTGTGGCCATGTATTTCTTACTAAGTCACACTAAGAAAACATGAAGGTGCTCTGAAATAATTCTCAGTCTGTAAATAACAGAAAAGCCAGTACCAGGATTTTTATTTTTCTTAAGCACTACGTCCTAGGGCAGTGCAGGAGCCCAGACACTTCAGTAAAGTTGAGTGTATTGCAGTAACTCTGGGTCCTCACAGTCTGTTACAGGGCTGGCTCTTAACACCTCATATCTGCAAAATACACATACACTGACAGCATGTGACAAGAGAAAACAAGAAATTAATGCAGATAAGAATTTACAGGTATCATTCCAGCTAAAGGTCATCACTAAAATCAATCTTGTATGGGAAGCAGATTTCCCATTACTGAAATATCCCTGGTATCTCATGACTGCAAGATTGCTCAGTACATCTCTAGTAATAAGGTTAACTCTGGCCAGTATGACTTATCATATCAAGAGTTATATAAGAATTATGTTCAGAGAGCAAAAGGTGCTGTAATATGCAGAAGATGCTTCCTGCAGCAAGGAATATTAATTGGAGCTGGTGGAAAGGAGAGCAGCTGAAAGGAACATGGAATGGCAGAGTCTCATCTGACAAAGTCAGGTCTGTGGGCAGTGAAAAACAAAGGTGATTCCAAGACAGCATCCAAGTGTACAAGGCAGGGCAGATCCTGAGGGGATGGTGGGGAACAGAGTATCTAAATACTTACATTATTTTTAAGTGTAAATAATTTATTTAGGGTCAAGACAGCAAGACAGAAATAATGAAAAGGAGGCATAGAATGAAACCGAATTTCACAAGTATCAAATTATTTTCCAGAGGAGAAAAACCTTCTTAACATAAAGAAGGATGGACACAAATCCATCATTTCTATGCATTGCTGTGCTCAGCCTGAAATTAAGGAAAAACAGTCTTGCAAAGACACAAAAAGATGAACCCTGCATTATATGGCAGTAAACAAGGAATGTGGGGGAAAGAAAGATCTAAAAGTAGATCCTGTGTGCAACCACCAGGTGGTTGAGAAGTGTATGACATATGAGGAGCTTGGGAGATCAGCTGGCACAGGGGATGATTGAGTGGATGCCAGCAGGGAAGAGGCCACATGAAAGACCAAATCCAAGAAATTGGGTCTATGTATCCAAAGCTCTGGGTGACAGCTCTAAAGCAATGAGATAAATGAATCAGCTCTCAAGGCAGCAATGATGATGGATAAGGTGGGATAGGATCAGCTGCCAAAGGAGTGTGAAAAGGTTCTAGAAATATTCAGAAATGCATCATGGAGGGGAGGGGGGGAAAGGGTACAGGAAGGAGTTGTTGGTTTCCTTGGAAGGTGTTATGGAACACAGAAGAACAGATTTCATTTGCTGTCTCACCACTGATCCAGCTTTTGGAGTTTGCTAATGACTTTCAGAGTGTGGGAATGCTGGGAGAATATTGAGAGCTCCATCCCAGAGGAGGTGCATTGTCTCTGGATACGTACATGCAGTTCTTGCAGGGTGCTGAGCTCCAAAATGAGCCAAACTGGGAAGCCTGAGTTGCTTCAGGGGCTACAAGTGGGGCTGAGTGCCACTGAAATCCAGAGGAACTGAGCTGTGGAGGGGATGGCAGGGAAGCCACTGTGCCAGCACTTCACCTAGCAGGTCTGTGGAGAGCAGGGAAGCTCAGTGTCTCTCAGGATGATGTTTCAAATGAGAACAGAAGAAATTTTCTAGTTACAGCTTCACAGGATCTGCTCCTTTATTTCAGAAGCATCTTCACCTTTGTGTGTGAGCTCAGAGCAATACAGTAAGAGGAGGTCCCAAATCATTCTGCAGAGCAGCTCTGTTGAAGGTGTGGTGGTGATTTTGAAAGAGATCCTGTCCCACCAGCTTCTCAGGCACAGCTTAAAAGCAAACATGCAAATTCATCTCAGATCTGCAGAGTCCAGCTCACTTGTGCTCTGAGCTTTCTTTTAAATCAAAGGGCAATTGTTCAGGCTCTTTGCTGAGGGAGGACAAAATCCCTGATTTTTTTTTTTTCATAACAATGTCAGCCTTCCCTTCTGACTGAGGACTGCAGTTGTTTCAAAACTAAAATCAAATATTGCAGTCCCATTTGAAAACAATTATTCTGGGCCAAATCCCAGAAGGTGCTGAGTGCCTTCAACTCCCACTGCATTCATGAGGAACTAAATGTGCTCTACTCTGTGCATGGTCTTAGAGATTTTCCCAAAGTGTAGGAGCCAGAGCCCCCATATCTTTTAACCTGAGGCACTGCTTACTCCTGCAAATAGAGCACAGCTTGACCCTGCAAGCCCTTAGAATGAAAGGTTGCACTTACTGCTGTGCCCAGTATCACTGACAATAATCTCTACCATCCATAATAAAGTTTTGCAGGATGAAGCCTTAAATAAAATTTATGTCAATGACCTACAACCAACAGCTGCAAGAAAAAAGTAAAACTGTGGTGAAAATCCTCAGCCCATTAACATGGATATTGCCCTCCTTCAGCCTCAGACAAAAGCTGTACTAACTCTATCCTTCAAAATGATGCCGTCCAAACAGCTCATCCAGAGTCATTAAACATTGCAGTGGGTTCTCTGTGCAACCTAAACCCTCAAACTTTAAGCATTCTTCAAATATGATTCATTAAAATTGCATTTAAAAGACCATCAAGCAGGGTGAATTAATTCCCCTTTGCAGCCATGGAGTGGAACAGACAGATGTTTGCCATACCCAAGTGCCTGGATTTCTGTCTTGAAAATGCCCACAGATTTACAAACAAATGGCCAAAAGGGTGAGTTAAGGCAGTGAACAGCAGCTCACTACAACTTAAAGAGGAGAGGGACTTGGTCTGACCACAATGCCCCTGTTTGTGCAAGTGTCTGAGAGCAGCTCCAGAGAGTACTCAGGATTTACTCCCTGCATGTGGCACAATGTAGAGTGAGCCTGTGTTTGTGTGTGTGAACCTGCTGTCTGTGAAATGGTTAAAATTTAAGGTTACCCATCCAAGGAGTAGAAAATGAAGGTTCTCAGTTTGATGGACAACAGCTCAGAGATCCCTGATGTCCCAAAATATTAGGTTTCTCTTCTAATAATGTTGGAAATATTGCCTACTGTCATGATTAATCTCAGCAGCATCTCCGGCTGATTGCAGGTGACGCAGTCACAGCGCAGTGCCTGTGTTGGTTTCCACACACCGTCAAATCTGCTACAAATGCAGGGGTGAAGGGGAAAGAACTGTGATACCAGGTATCCCAGTGGCTAATAGATTGTGACATGAAAGAAGGAAACCTTTATTTTAATTCAAAAAACAAAAGCCAAATAGCAAAACTTATGTACGTGCCCAACTTTTTTTTTTTCTTCCTCAAGTGGAAAACATTCGCCTGCTAACAACTCTTGGCTGGCATCAAGGGAAAGTGGAGGTATTTGCAGATGTGGAGGAAGACATACAAAACATTTTTCAAATCAAAGGCTTGAATTATTGCATTGGGTTCATGAAGTTTCACAGGCATGTAGACACACCATTGTCTGCACCCTGGAACAAGCTGCCCTTTCTTCAGAAAGGAAAAACAACCCAATGTTTCTTACAATCCGATCTGTATGTATCAGGGAGCTATCTATATTTTGAAATTCTTTGCATTGTCTGTGGTAAGGGTGTGCTGTTTTGGCCCAACAATGGCAACATTGATTTTAGAATTTCAGAATTTTGGTGCATAGAACAAACTGTGAAACAAAACCGGCCTGCTCTCAATAGTGCAACAACAGTGCTCTTATATAAACTTGCCTTTCCTCGCCATTTTACATAGTCAAAGATCAATACTGTTCATTCAGCCAACATTATTAAAGCCATTTATCAGGGACTTTTTTCTCTTGTTGCTAATAAAAAGGATTTTGCCGACAAAGTTATGTCATCTTCCGCTCCCTCGGCAGCAGCGCAGATAATTGGCTTTGTTGTGTCCCCAACAATCAGGCCTTGTTTATGAACTTACATTTATTAAGTGAAAGTATTTGGAAACTGATGGTACATTGAAGTTTGGTTGCCATGGGCAATAATCATCCCAAAAAAGTCATGACCTCCCTGTTATGCAGCTAGTAACTAATTGAAATGATACAAATTACTCTGATTCTCTGTCTGCCAATTTAGAGGCTGCTCGTGGTCAAGGGTCAAACGAGCCCCTATTCATGAAGCCATGTTTGAAGTGGCTGCTGCCATCGCACGGGGTCGGGGCGGCCGCCGCGGCTCCGCCGGACCCCGCCCCAGCCCGGGAGGGGAGCAGCGCTCGGGGAGCCCCGCCACGGCCACCTTGGGCTGACACATCAAAAGCTTCTCCCTGTCAGTCAGTCGGCGGTTGTTGCCAAGCAGGACATGGTTTGCTGGGTAGGAATAAGTGCTGTATTCATCCCCAAGGGCTACCTTGCACATTTAACTGACGCTGTGATGCCTCCTGAGGTACTGCCACTAAATCAAAGAATCGTTCTGCCTGCACTCAGCTCACCAGAAAAAAACAAAGGCCTCCTTTGCTGTGAAACATCACAAGAGAAATTAAAATCCAATGAATTATCTGGGGTGTCATCCTTTAAAAACATTTACGGTAATTCAACTGTGTGTTAAAAGAATACAATATGTTTATCTCAGTGAATACGAGGACCTCAGCACTAAAAAATTAATAGTATAATGAGATTTTTGTCCTTTAGGAAATTCTTAGTGATTTCAGGGCATGTTGATCAAAGGCTTATTAAATATGTGCCAAAAGTACTGGTTTAGTGGGTGAGTATTTGCAATGCCACCAAAGAGATTTCTTTCTTTGTGCAAGCTCCTACAGCTTTAACATGTCTAAATGTATTAAAACTGTGAGACAAGAAACCGTGTTACAGGGCCAGGCCACACTCCTTGGAGAATGAAGATTAACATTTTCTCTGTTTCAACATTATTTGAAAGCTTTTCCTCATAGTTTGAGTCCGGCATGTTTCAACAAATCTTTTCATAAATATCAAATCTGTGAATCACCTACTAGGGACAGATGTCATTCTAATGGCTCCATTTTTCCCTTTTCTAACAAACTTCCTCTCTTCAGGAGGTACCAAAAATACTTAATACAGACTTTCAGTCCTGTTTGATACCTTTATCAATGAGGGGATCGAGTGGACCCTCAGTAAGTTCACAGAAGACACTAACTGGGGCCTGAGTGTTGATCTGCAGGAGGGTAGCACTAAGCTGTGCTTAATAATATACTTTTTTTTCCCCCCACAGGCTCCCCAAAACTGGCATCATTTAAAAATTGTTATCACTGATGTTTAGGATCTAACTAGGTCCCTACAGGTGCAGGTATAAGGCTGAGTGAAACAGAAAATAGTAATTGGTTTCCTAAGAAAATTATGTCTTTTTTTCCTATCTACATCAATGTCTTCTCATGGCAAAATTCCTTCTTCTTGGCAGGTAACAAAAAATGAAAAACATTCCTTTTCAAATTAAATACATCACTTTGGAAGTGTTGTGTTTTAACAAGACACTGTCATGCTTAGAGGAAAGTGGGCACCTGTCATGAAAAATATTCATAGTAGAAAACCTCATTTTCCTTTAAACACAGAAAAAAATTGACCAGCCCTAATACAGAAGTCTTTCAGTGCCACTCCATGTCAGCACTGTCATTACCTCTCCTATTGTGAAGACAGCCAGGAACATGTCTTTGGAAATTTATTCTGGGGCTGCCCTTGTGGCCTATTGATTGTGCTCCCTTCATGTGAGAGCCCTGTGTTGGAGGGGGCTGGCAGCGGCTCAGAGGGGATGGAGCAGTCCCCATGTGCTGCCACACAAACCAGCCTGGCCAACTGAACGTTTCCAAGAGTATTTTGATCTCATCTTCTGCAAAACTTCCTGGGATGACGGGGGGGAAAGGTTTAAAGAGAGAAAAAAATCATTTGAAGAATTCAGAAAGGTACTGAGCACGATCCCAGAAAAGAGGATCTTCCGGGAAGCAGTACTGACAGAAGTTGTGGAATGATGTGAAGAAGGCACAGCATTTCTGATTCCCCTAAACTGGGGGGTTTAAGAGGAATATTTGCACCTGATTCTTCAGCCCACAGACTGCTGGAGACATCTTCATTATTTAGTAACTAACTTGCAAAGAAAAAATTATCTATTTTCTTGCTTTAAAACCTCTTTTAACTCCTCACAGCTAATTTCTGTCCTTCAGGACAGTGAGTGCCCGGAGAAGCTGAGGCTTCCCCATCCCTGGAAGTGTCCCAGGTCAGTTTGGACATGGCTTGGAGCAACCTGAGATAGTGAAAGGTGTCCCTGCCATGGCAGGGAGTGAAACTTTGTGATCCCTTCCAACCCAAACCCTTGTGTGATTCTGTGGTTATTTGGCAAATGGCAGTACTGGTGTTTTTCCCCCACTGATACAGGTGTGGAATGTCTCTCCATCCAATCCCTACAGTGGAGTCATTTCTAATTTTCACCACCCTGAGAGGTAATTGGAGCCAACCTGTCCCTGCTATAAGGTAATCATGGGGGTAATGAAGAAACAGAGACAGTTTTTCTTCATTGAACCTGCCATGAGTCAGCAGGAAAAGCCAGAGCAGATAGATTGCAGCTCTGGAAGCAGAACAGGATGTGTAAAAGACCCTCTCAAGCAAAACCTTGTTCTGCTAAAGCTACTTGGTCCCACTAAAGTCAGTGAACTTGCACAGACAAAATCTAACCCCCAGTTTGGAAGGCAGCACTTGCTATTTAGCAGTGGATTGGTTTCCAGCTCAAAGGTGGTGCATTCATTCCCACCCTGAAACCAGGGCACAACAATAAGGGCGATTTTGGGGTCTGAATCCTCACAGTCACTGCCCAGGGGCTGTTTGTCCTGTATCTCCTCTGATGCCTCTGCCCTGCCAGCAGCATTGCTGGCTGCTAGGTTATGTAATACACACATTAAACACTGCCCAAACACGTTTTGGCACAAGGGAACTCATCAGCTCAAAAGAAGGGGCAGTGGTTTGTTGAGTCAATGAGGTATTTTCTTCCCCAAGACCAAATGCTGTGCTAGGTGTTTAATCTGCATTTTTAAAAAGCTGATAAACAAGCATTTACACAATAAAACATAACCATCTGAAAGAGCCATCACAGCCAGCTGTCTTTGTATCAACTAATTCCTTCCATTCCCACCCAAAAGGGCTCAGCTGAGTCCCTCTTGGACACCCTGCTTCCAATGACAACAATTTCCTCCCTCCCCAAGCCATGGTGCCCACACATGGGCAGCTTTCCTGGCCAGCTCACTCCTGTCCCGATCAAACCTTGAGCCTTTCTCCTCTGAGGCACACAGGGGTGGGTGTATGGCCCGAGGTAAAAAGCTCCTAAACCTAAGTGTGCTGAAAGCTTTTGCCATCACTGTTCTGCTCTGTAACTACAGTGGATAGAGAGCTATGGGGTGATTTTTTTATCTCCTGTTTTGGTTGAGAAACCTGAACTTCCTGAAGTGTCAGGAGTCTCAAATCTACTGGACAGATTTTCTCACATCTCTTCTACAGACAATATAAATAATTTAAAACACAAACCCAGTGGTTGTGCTTGCTGGCTCCTTGGTTTTGTTGGACTCCTATCATAAGAAGGAAGGTGATACAATTCAAAGTACTACGGACCACATTTTCCTGGGCTGACATTAAGCACTGCCTTACTTCCCAAAAAAGCCCTTTGCAATCAAAGGGTTGTTTGTATTATAAGGTCAATCTCATCATGGATAAAGGCAATATGATTCTCTTCCCCATAAGCAGGTTGTCCACATATGACTTGAAATTTCAGTGAATAAAAACAACCAAAGCAGGTGGGAAAAAAAAGGAAAACTGTCATGAAGAAAATGAACATGTAGCTCTCCTCTGGAATACACCCTTTAAATTCACAGGGCTATATTGCTGCTTTTCTTCCTCAAATCATTACCCTTTTAATAAGCAGCATTAGCAATGAAATAACCAAAATTATAAAAGTTAAACAACTTCTAGGATTGTTCAAAGGCTAACAAATATGATTCTGAGTGATGACTAAAATACATGTATGTATTTTATATGTAGATATGTATATAGATATATACACCTATAGACATAACCAGCAGATACACAGAGAGATATAGAAAGACATTTCCAGAACAATCTGCTCTTCTCCAGCAGTGGATTTTGGCACAACACAATCACTGCAATTCTAAAGGGAGCTCATTCTACCAGTGCTTGTACAGGTTGGGAAGATTTTGGATTAGAAACCCTTCCTCAAGGAGAACTGGGAAGTGCCCCCAGGATTCCTGCCCTGGCATGCAATCCACAGGGCAAAGAGTCTGGGCAAACCTTCCTGTCCCTTCCCGACTCCAGTGCATCAGCTGGGAATTATGGACTTCAGGTTCACCTTCAGATTGCTCCAGCCACCCACAAGGCCAATTCCTGATCACAGCCCGAGGAGACAGAAGGTGACAGAATGCTGATTCATGTTTATATTCCTCAGATTTTTGCTTTTCAAGAATTTTCCCTTTTTAAAATTCATGTTTAGAAAGGCTTAGATTGAGCACTAGTTCACAGAAGGTTACTTAAACTACCAGATACTGGGGTGAAATTAATTAATGCACTTGTCTAAAATTCAATGAGAACTGAAAACAGACACAAAATTAGAAAAATGGTATGAGCTGATACCGAATCCCAAACTCAACAAATAACAACGGACTGTTTATGGTGCATTTCTCTTTTCTAATCTCCACATATTACTATAATTATTAACTGCTAGTCCTAAAATCTATAGAGTTATCATTATTGTTATTATTATGAAACTCAATCTCATTTTCATGTCATAAAGATAAACCAAATCTCATTTCAATTAGTTGCAGCAGGAGGGAATGAACTTTAAACAGACATTTAATTTCTGAAAAAAAAATTAGGAAGTTCTTCATGGAAATGTTATGGCATTTTGAAACAGATTAATAGTTCAGTATGAACACATCCACCCTGCAGCTAAATGATGGCTGTACTGTGATCAGGAGACAGGTTAAATGAGCAAAATCAGTTGATACCACTGGTTTGGATCTAATCAAATAGTCTTCATTTTTATGACTTTTTAGCTACATTATTTTTTCATCCCATGTGTTCTCTGAATCGTTACTGGGGGTTGGCTGCTTTGGAATTGGGTTATATTTGGCTCTATTGTATCTGATTGGTAAAGAAGTCCAATGAGCAAGGGGGTACAAGGCATTCTGGGTGCTGTCTGAATGGTTCCACTCTGCCCTCGGACACACCAGCCACCTCCTGTATGTTTTATCATTGCTCCAGGGCAGGATGGGACACCAGGGCAGGACGGGACACCAGGGCAGGATGGGACACCAGGGCAGGATGGCACACCAGGGCAGGATGGGACACCAGGGCAGGACGGGACACCAGGGCAGGATGGCACACCAGGGCAGGATGGGACACAAGGGCAGGATGGGACACCAGGGCAGGATGGGACACAAGGGCAGGATGGCACACCACGGCAGGATGGCACACCAGGGCAGGATGGCACACCAGGGCAGGCTGCCTCCCCAGCACACCCAGCCTCGGCCCTACTGAGCTTTTCCAGTTTTCCAGTGCTCAGCTGGTTAAGGGTTAGCCCATGAGGGTGCTCAGTGATGTTTCATCCACAAATCCATGGAATCATAGAATATTAGGGGATTGGGATGGATCTTAAATATCGTCTAGTCCCAACCCCCCTGCTGTGAGCAGGGACACCTCTCTCTAGAGCAGGTCGCTCAAGGCCTCATCCAGCCTGGCCAGGGATGGGGAAAACACAACCTCCCTGGGCAACCTGTTCCAGTGCCTCACCACTCTCACAGAGAAACATTTCCTTCTAATATTTCACCAAAATTTCCTCTTTCTCAATTTGTACCCGCTCACCACAGTTCCTGGTGAGAATCCCTCTCTGGCTTCTCAGTAGGATCCCTTCAAGGCTGAAAGAGGGCACCTCATGAAGGTGTACTTCTGCATCCCTACAGCTGGAAAAGGGGAATTGAATGCACAGGTTTAACCCACAGCTATGGATGTGGCTCTCCAGAAAGGCTCAGCACCATTGCAGACATTGCAATGGTGACAGTGGCCCTCAAGCCTTGAGAAATCCTGGTCCTGGTGGCATTGCCAACTCCTGTAACCTCAGTGTCCTTTTTTACAGACGCTTTTGCAAAACTGCAAAATTACTTAATCATCCATTGCCTGGCAGTCCCAAATTTTAAGCCAGAAACTGAAAAAAAAAAAAAAACAACAAAAAAAACAAAACCAAAAGTGTGAACAGACTGGGGATCTTCTCGCCTTGCTGCCCACCCTGCCCTCCGTGTTCCCCCCTCCCCAGTGGCTCGATGAAGCCCCGCAGCAGCAGCAGCATGAGCAGGGTCCCTGCGCGGGTTCCCTGCTCCATCCTCCCATGGAACATCCCCACCTCCTGGTTAGCGCCCAGAACACAGCTCCGGCCCGGGGGAGGCATCGCCCCACCGGCCGTTTGCACGGTCGCGATTTTACCCTCTCCTAAAGTATATTTAGGGTTCCGAAACATTAAATGTTTGCTGCCAGGCCAACATTAGAACATGGAAACCAGAAGACAGCCTGTAGATACGAGCTGAAATTCAGTTTCATTAAGTCAGTTCCGAGAAGTTTCACTCTCCCCTTCCACTACCATCAGTTATTTGCTTCCCAGCACCCAGGCAGCAAAAGCAGGGAATACCCAGGAGACAAAGCCGTGGCTGGCAGAGAGGGGCACCACCGAGCAGTACAGACCAGGACACAGAGCTGGTGAAAGGACTGGCCCAGCAAATGCAGGACTGGAAGGAACTAACAGGTAGGAAATTCGGGGGCGACTGATAAATGATGAGGAACTTTATTAGCTGAGATGATGAGGTTAAGAGAGAAACTGAGCTTAAATTAGAGGAAATTTCCTCTTGAGGACAAAGAGCTGGGACAAAGCAGAGCTGGGAAGGAGGGGAGTATTGGATTAGAAGCAAGAAGTGTTTGGGAGAGATTGGTCCAAATGGAAAACCGAAAGTAAAGTGGTCAGGACTGGAATGAGAAAACTGGGAAAAAGACTGACCATAGTTTTAAACACGAGGGAATCCAGACTTCTTGAATGTCACAATTCTTCTACTCACAGGAAGAGTCTCTGAAATCCAGTGACAAAATGTGACTCATGTCCATGAAATCAAATTCCAAGTCACTGTGGTGAACCTCGAGGTACCAGCTCTTCAGACAAACAAGTTGTAGTTATACAATGTTTCCTACAAGATTTTTCCAGTCAGACACAGTTTGTCTGTTTAAGAGCCCAGGAAATCACACAGATAAAATCAGCTTTAAAATCATCAACTCCAACATTGCTATTCAGGAATACCAGAATTAAGTTTGCATCAAACAACTCTAATTTAGCTCCATTTTATATAACAGCACAGCACTTAGAGATAATATAATCAAAACCATTATCTCCTTTTTTTTTTCTTCTGCAGGACTCTCTCACTGCAATATCCTTTGAATGTAGGGTTGGGGGGTTATTTTCCTGTAACATAAAATCAAGTGGCTTGTTTCTTTAAAGTAGATTAAAGCTGAATTATGGCTGTATAACATCATTTTAGGTCTCTGGTTTCTCAAGCAATACTCACAGAGCTGGCAGCAGAACTCTGTTGGCCAAACAACAGGATTTCCATTTGCCCTTTCTTTGGCTTGTATATATATTAATACAATATATATTTAACAAAAATTAAGGTACAATAAAAATTAGCTACGTCAATCCACCATATTATCTCTTTAAAAACTGCAGATATGATCTAATAACAAAACATACAGCCAGGGTGACTTCTGTGATCACAAAGCCAAAATGACTCCAAATTTCTCTTTCTGCTTCATGCACTGATCACATCTCATGCAGCAGTAACCCATAAAGAGCTTGGAAAACTTATTTTAGAGAAGAATAAAAACAGATTTTAGAGAAGAATGAGAAGTTGTAACCAGTTTGGCTAACAGCCAAATTACAGTATCCCCCATGCACCACTAAAATTTACTTTTCAGAAAAAGGGAACTTGGCACTTTGTGAAAAAAATCAAGGTCTTCTTCGGACTTCTGCATCTGGGTATCCCAATTCCCTATTGATTTTCATAGCTCTGACCCACATCTCCTAACAGTCTTGCCATATTTACAAGCATCTATTGCAACACTTAAAATTAATAAAGAGAAGTGATTTTCTGCAAGCTTTTGCTCCAACTCAGTGAGATAATAGCAAGTCTATAACTAAGGGAAATGTTTTTTTAGCAGATGAATCAGGTGGATCACCCAAGTAACTCAAATCATCAAGGCTTATTTGTTTGCTGTAATTCCTAATTGTTTCTGGAATCAGTTGAGTGCCTTCCCTCAACAACAAGTTTGCCTTATTAAGTTTATCCATGCAAGAGAGAGGGGGATTCTTGACATGCTCTGGATTGCTTCTGCTTCCATCTGTGCTAAACCAGCAGTGAAGAAAGTTTTGCTGTGCTTACAAACCCCACAGCTGTAACACTCCCCAGTCACAACAGACCATGATTTACTGGAGCTGTTAAAATAAAGTGGGAGAAGAAATTGTTATAGGCCTTGGAAACTACAGAAAGTTGCCATTTAGACTGCACTCAAATCTCAGAGGAAATAGCACCCACTTGAGAACAACAAAATACTGTGGGAGAAGCTTCTCTGTCCACACAGTTCATGTGCCAGAGAATGATTTCCCTTTGTGAAGGGATTGGGTTTATACTTTAAAGGATCTTGGGCATATTATTGATGTTTTATGATATTGTTAATGGACTCTCCAGATCTGTATTCCTAATGATGAGTTGACATTAGGTAGCATTCTCTAATAGAAGAGATATTTGGGATTCCTGAGAATTACAGCCCCATAGAGAGAGCAGGAATCAGCTTTTCAGCAGCATACTGTGATACCACAATAGTGTCAGCTATTCCGAAGGCAAAGTGAAAAATGTGTTTCACAGAGACCTCAACAAGAATGCAGGAAGAGTGAAAGTAACAATCCAGTTGCAGCTAAGATGCCAGGGCTATCTAAACCAGCAGCAAAAGGCAGTTCCCCAGGTTTTTGAGACCTTGTTTTCACACTTCAAGCCCTCACATGCCACCTGTGCAGTGTTTATTTCCACAACTGCAGGACATGAGAGCACGAGAGCTACAGAAAGGAAGGTACTGAGTACCCTGAGCCAGCAACATCCTTTCTCCAATCAGAAGCAGAGCTGCAGGTTGTCAGTTCTATCTGAAATACTTTTTTTTTTAAGTTAAAAAAATATACTAAGTAACTATTAACAATGTCTAGATTTCAATGAAATTTCAGTTATTTCCTCCTGAAAAGTGATTCTGCCAATACTGAATGTTCACTGGATGTTGGAGGTTCTCAAGACAAAGGCTTAGATATAAAAACACTCAACCTAACAGCCCAATTTCTTTTTATGGAGTTTCAACTTCCTGTGCATCCCTCAAGGCTCTTCTGGAGCCTGTACTGGTTTTCCATACAGAGCTGAGGAGTCTTGGTGAGCCAGAGGAACCCCTCTGAAGGCAGAACTTCACTTTGAGCTGTGAGGTTTTGCTCTGGAGACCTTTGCCTTCTTTGCTGTGTGACAGCAGAGTTTTGTGAAGCTGCAGAACCAAACAAAACATTCTGAGAAGGGGCATAGCAAAAAACAATCCACCAATGGGAATGTTCTTGGCAGTCTTATTATTTCTCTGCAGTTCAGGGAGGGGGTTGCTATTAATATCTTTCCTCCTGATCTCTTTCCAGGCTGGTCTTCATATTTTTGACCTCCATTCTTTTTATTTTAGGGCCCTCTTCAGCAGTTTATAAATGTCGCTATTTGTCATGTATAAATTCATTTTCAAATCAGGCTAAAAACCTTCCAAATTTCCCTTGCTGCAGTTCAGCAACCCTCTCAATTTTAGAACAGCAAATACTTTGTTGCCTCTAATATTGCCTTTTCATCATTTCTAACAGAGTGCCTTACAGGACATGAGTTATCCCTTCACTTCAAGAACAGCCTGGCACGTGGAATCCCAACCTGTTTGGGTTGGGGTAAACACAGCGTGCAGGCAGCAGGGTATGAGCAGGATGGACACCAAGCAGCCAGGCCCTGTGACACCCTGAGAGCAGGATATTTGCTCTGTGTTGTGCAGAAGGAAGGAGGAAGGATGCTGTTGGAAGGGTGACTTGGCACAGGACCACACTGCTGCACTTCCCTCCTCCCACAACACCCACTGGGGATTGGGGGCCCCTTGGAGCAGCCAACACAACTGTCCAGTAGCCACTGGTTAGTGCAGACCTGGCCAAGGATTTCATTGGCCTAACGAGTTTTAGTAGCAGGTTCTCTGGAGCAGGCTCTTCTGACTGAGCTGGTTAATGACTCATTGCAGCAGCAGTTGTGCTCTCAGAGCTGAAGGCTGAGTGCTGAAGCAGCGACCACAGCTCAGACCTGCTCTCTTTGGGGCAGCCCTTCTGATCCTTACATGGATTCACAGGAAATCAGATCCAGGGATTCTTAAAAACATGCCAATGCCTTGACCCAATGCCAAGAGATTCTAACAGAAATTTCTGGCTGCAGGGTTAAGTTATATTAGAGGGACAAGCACACACAATTAGTCATTCACACCTATGCTGGCTTGGGGAGGTTTATGCTGCAGAAAAACCTCACAGGAAGATCCTTCACCTGTACCAACAGGGGGGCAGTGCAAGGCACCTGTGCGTGGATTTAAACTCACAGGGAATACTTAAACATGGAGGATGAGAGGACAGAGGCTAAGAGGAGGTTTTTCCTCAGGCTGTAATAACATTCTCAGTTTCAGATATCCTTGATTGACTTTTGTGATCCTTTGGCTGGCTGAGAAATTCTTCTCCATTCCTTCAAGCTGCCCCTCACAAATACATCAGTTGCTTCCTAAAAACTGGGCCTATCCTTCAAATTCTTAACTGTAGTAGGATTTTGTTCATGGACTTTAGGTTTGGAACTACAGACAGTTTACAAGCTGATACTTGGTATCCAAACCCTTCATGGAAAAAAATAATACCATTATTATTGTTTATTTGCATTATAAAGCCATTAAAGGACATGGTGAGCAGAAAATCAAACTGTGAAGTGCTGATCACAGATGCAGCAAATTCTGTCTGTTCCCCAGAACATGTTGGCAAGACAAATTGCTGTCCTACAGTAATAGATATTTTAGTATCTCTTTGATTCAGTTTAAATTATACTTGAATCAGATTTAATGAAAGTTTCACAAAAATGCTGTGTGATTAAATATCAACTGATTATTAAGAGTGTGTTTATCTGTGTGTGGTACTGCTGCTAAATTTAAAAGCATTCTTAATAGCCCTTTGATATCTAATTATTCTATAATAACTCTTATTAAATTTAAATGAAATCAGCAGCTGAGATGCACATTTTTAACAAACTTCAGTTAAAAAAAAACCAGCCAAATTACCCCCCCCCAAAAATAAACAACACCAAATAAAATCTAAACCCAAATAATTTTGAATTAACAGCTGTTCATTAAGATTTTAATTGAAATAAAATTATCTTAGTTGCTCAATTTTTACAGTTACACCTGCATGCTACAGTTGCCTGATTCAGACACCCTTTGGTGGGTAAGTCACTGTGTCCTGATTTTCTTCAAAAGTCTCCTCTGATGGGTTATTTGTTGGCAATAAAGATATTAATTTGTTTCTTCAGTTTCATATGAGGCTAGAAAACTCCACAGATGAAAAGGAAGGGGTGTTTAGCAGCTTCAGGAAAAGAATATTCACAGAATACTCTGAGCTGGAAGGAGCCCACGAGGATCTTGAGCCCAAAGCTGAAGTGAACAGCCCATCCAGGGATTGATCCCACAACCTTGGCATTCGTAGCACTATGTTCAAACCCACTGAGATTATGCCCCATTTGATGCATTATAATAAACTCAGAAAGTCTTTTTCCATCCCTTTTTTTTCCTTCCACCTATCTTCCCAACCATTTTCTAGAGTTCTGCAAAAACAGGTTGATCTGACACTCCGAAAAACCTTCATCAATTTATGTGTCTGGTTTACCCACAGAAGCCTCTCTGAAGCAATCCTGGAGGGAAAAGTGCCCTCAGAGCACACCCAGGTGATGGAGACCCTGCCACAAGCAGGCCCCAGTAACACAGCACTGAGCCACAGGACCTGCCCTCCCCCTGTGCCAGCCAGGCTGGTGCTGCCACAACAGCACTCTCAGACACCCCAAACCCTAAAACACCAGGCCACCCATAGCCAAATTCAGCATCAAATGTACTCAGTGCACAAAGCTCAAGCAGAAGAGTGGCTGTGCAGCTCTCAGGTGAGAAATCGTTCCACCCAAATGGACCATGAATGTAAACACTGACTAACGAGAGCCGTACAGATTGGGCCATTAAAAGCAAGGCAGAGATGAATGGAAATGTCTGAGCAGGAACATAAACCAGACCAATTTCTGCCACTAAGTAGGAGTGGGAGTATAACAGTCCTTGTTATAGAGTTGCTGGCAGTGATGTTATTGTTAAGGCTGAAAAAGACCTGACATTCCAAATCTCTTTTCCCTTGTAAAACAGCAAGATTTGAAGCTTGATCCTTTACTTCAAAGGTGAAGCGTGGCATGGAGGAGAAGGAAAAAAACCCTCATGTTTACAAATTTTGAATGCAGCCCCAGATGAAGGCGAGATTTCAGTTCCACTGAAGTTCAGAGTTGGGGTCTTTTGCAGATTTGCCTCACCACAAAAAGCCAAGACAGAAATAACCAGACAATAATCCAATTACAGCAAAGATCAGAGCCAGGAAAAGCCACATTTCATGAGAGAGGCCAGGTGAGATGACAGCCAATTCCAGACAAAATTCCAGGTAGGAACTGATATCTGTAATCTCAAGACTGGAAATGGAAGCTTGGAAATTACAGTAAAGCAGAAACTGACCTTTAGAAAATAAATGCACACAAATACATCTATAAAGATCCTTGCCTCCTGATGGTTTTTTTTGTTTTATACAGAAAAAAAAACTTGAAGAAAAGTGGGGACTGGTTTGGTTTTTTTTTTCCTGTCTGACTTGATGAAGCTTAGGATTTATTTATTATTGTATCCATCAGCAAAATGTTTTAATTCATTGATTCTGTTTGTCAATTCCAAAAAAGATAATTCATGGCTTGGTTTAAGAACATTTTTTGGTTCCTAAAAATTTCTGGCTGATTCCACTGGGTTTCTCACAACTCAGGCTGAGAACCACTCTGAGGAAAGAGAGAAGAGCTGAGCAGAGGATTTTGAAGTTTGAACGTTTGTCTTTGTTACGATCAGAAATGAAACCTGAAATTTTCAATGAAGGAAAATTTGTACAACATGGGAAATAGTTTCAGTGCAAAATTGAAACAATAATTCTACCATGGCCTTTTAGAATTTGACCTTTTTATCTCTTAACAACATTCAAATATAATA
Organism: Lanius collurio; assembly: GCA_020086605.1. Lineage (NCBI taxonomy): Eukaryota > Metazoa > Chordata > Aves > Passeriformes > Laniidae > Lanius > Lanius collurio. Next base: position 24,186,742 of record JACBWW010000016.1, read on the forward strand.
CAGAATTTGAATATTTGAAATGAAAAGTAATTTCAACATTTGAAATTTCCACTTTTTGCTCTGAAAATGTCAAACCAGGATATTTCAACTTTCTGGGAACTTTTTCCCCTCCCATTTTCACTTGAAAATGGGACCTTTCAGCTTAGGCTGCTCATTTATAGGAATCACCAGGACAACTGGCTGTCAGCAGAAAGGGGAAAGCTGATGGACTGCTCCATGATCAAGCTCAGCCATTAATTTCTTATCCCACTACCCAATACCATTTATTTTTGATAGGTTGTGGATAGTTTAAAATATTTTTGTTATTCACATGATTTTGCAAATATTTTAGGCTGAAAATTGTCTGTCACCTTTTTATGGGGGAGAAACAATGGTGATAACCTGCTTTAACTGCTTTAACCAAATCCAAATTGCACTGTGAAGCAGAAGTGCCAAGCCCTTGAGTTAACTTGACGCAAAACTGGAGCGAGAGAAATCAATTTATCCCCCACTCACAGATGTTTTGTCCAGCTCTGCACTGGAACTCTGAGGTCCTACATTTGCACATCAACCCAGCCAGTCCTCATGGACAACTGCTGGCCAGCCTCTAAATGGAGCTAATAATTCTACCTACATTTACAGATCATTTTGAGATGTCTGAGTGGAGAGAATTACAGAACGACTAAAAGTTATTATGTATCATGCATGTGTTTGCCCATAAATAATAAATTCCTGAAGCAGACCTAAGAAGTTCCCACTGATGTCTACCTTTATAACAAATTTATAAGCAATAGCATTGTACATGATTACTCACTCAGCTGTTCCTTTTCCAATGATAGGTTTCCCTCTAGATCCATATACACCTCTCTCCTTATCTAAGTTGCATGGATTTTGTTATTTTTAATATTTCAGAATGGAAACACCCATTTGTGAAGCAAAAGTGTAAAAAAAAAAAATGTGTTGTCTTGTTTGTTTCTAATTCTGTACACTATTATTTCCCTAATGCTCCTTATTTAGAGCTCTTCCCCTGTTTATAGCCCAGGAAATTGCCAAACCTGATATCTTTCTGTGATGGTCTGTCAGGATTGCCACAATCAAGGTGCCAGACTCTGGTGGTGGTGGGTCTGTGGTGCCCAGCCCCAGCTCTGGCCAGCTGAAATGGCTGCTCAGGCTAATTTCCCTGTCTCTCTGCATCCTACCAGGATTTTACACTAGAAATAAATTGTCACAGGGAGAATATTTAAATTCAGGAAACAAAATGTTCCCACTAATTCAATGTAGCCATCTCCTGCCTACTAAAAGTTATGAGTTATGTGTGAAGTAAAAAACCTCTCTGCTGCATGAGATAATGAGAAAACGGGGATTTTTTATTCATTGTACTTGTCCCTCTGCACATAACATTTGTATATCATGCCAGGACTAACCTGTGTCACTGCACTTATAGCCACAGACCAGACTAAATGCCTGCCCTTCACTGTTTTTACGTCATGATTCATATACTCTCCCTGCTCTTTCTGACTGCCTGCAATTACTTGTGACAAATGATTCTTCAGTGTACTGTCTGCTTTACCTTTTCAAAATGTTTCCATGGTTCACAGATAAGTCAGCTAGTGTACACTGTACTGTCTTGTGGGAAGTAAATCCCAGGACAAGCACAGGAAAAGGTTCCACACCATTTTGCTGGCAGAACTGCAGACATCTGCCTCCCTCAGCTGCAGCACAAGGAGCCTGGCCCAGCCATGCCAGCAGGGCTGGGGGTCCTCCACTACAGCCCTGTGGAGATCCCAAAGGAACAGACTGTTCCCTGCAGCTGGACTCTCCTAGGAACACGAATCCTTGCTCCACAAGGAGCTTGGTGTCATCTATAACAAAACATCTGGTCCAAAAATAGTGTTATTTTGATATCTGCCATGAAAGAACATCCCTCTGAATGACCCCTGTTGGCCTGTTTGTTGAGCACATCTGTATCCAGATGTGAATTCTGCCTGGACTGAAACCTCTAGGTTGAATATCTTGGGGAGCTGATTCTGTCTTCAGCTTTAGCAGTGTCAGGGGAGCTCCACTGACTTCAGGGGCTGTAAGTGCCAAGAGACCCAATCCATTGCCTCCTCCTGGGAGCAAAGAGAGTTAACACCCCCCTCAGCTGCATCTGCTCCTGTCCCCTTGCCCTGAGGGTGCTCGGTGTGAAGGCTGTGCCACTCCTGGCTGTGCCACTCCTCAGACTGCCCACCTCCAACACGTGGCCCTTGGCCTGCCTCGCCTGTGCCCATCAGGTTGGGGGGCACGGAGCCTGTGCAGGGTGGTTGACCCCGAGGGGTTCCCCGGGCAGGCAGCAGAAGGCTGCCGGTGCCATCTGCTCTGCAGGGGCCGTCCCTGTGGGAGCCGTGCTGGGCACACCCCTGCTCCTGACTGCGCCTGTTGATCACCACGTGCCGAGGAAGGGGAGCAGAGCAGAGCAGGGCAGGAGGTGGCTGTTCCCAGGCAGTTGTGCCAGCCCCTGGGAGAGGCAACAGAGGCTCGTGAGATTCTGTGCTGTCATCACAAAACTTGGCACTGAAAAGGATTACTCTTCTTGTGCTCCATTTACAGAATTTTCAGGGCTTCCTCTTGCAAAACAGATGCAAAACGCTGCCATCTGTTCATCGTGCCCATGACTGTGCAAGATGGAGAATTTTTTAAAAGTGCCTGTATGGGAAAGCTGTCATCATCCAACCCAAAAGGAGACACGGGGCTGTACTGTGCAAGGGAAGGGCTGTTGCCATGGGGGCCTGATTTGTAGCACAGGCATTTTCAGTTCTGAAATATTCACTCACTCCCCGGCACCTTAACCAAATAAATTCAGTGAACCCCAGTAAGCACAGAGTTTATGGATATGGCAGGTCCTGGAAGAGAGCAAGGATCCACTGCCTGGCCTCAGAATTACTTATACAGAGGGAAGTGAGACAAAACATAAAACACTCAGTAGCTGTGCTGATACCACATCAGGCTTGTGCCTGGGCACTGGACCCAAGCACCAGCCAGCCAGCAGCTCTGTGCTGGGATTGCCACATATGGTCAAACCTGGGTCATCTTCCCTTCACTGATTTTGTTGGCAAGATAACAGCCAGTGTGGGCAGGTCCTCCCAGGCCCCAGATGCACCCTGAGCTGGCTGTTTAGATGCACCCAGCAGGACCACCAAGATCCACAGCCACATCCCCAAAATTGTGCCTCTGGCTGGAGAGAGGGAAAAAAGAGCTTCTGTGGGAGAAGAGCCCGACAGAGAGAACCCCCAGCACAAAATGCGAGAAACTAAGGTTGTCCTAAATGTTTTCTGCTCTGGTCACTGGCATCCCTGCTCCCTGCTGCCCACAGTGAATGCCAGCTCAGGCAATTGCTGTAGTCACAGCTGACTGTGCTGCCTCCAACACAAATCCCAACCAGGGACAGAGGCACTGGCATGGCAATTCCACACAGGACACAGCACGGCTCAACTTACTCGTTTTATGGACAGGGACGCTGAACCCAGACACTGAATTGTCAAGTGCCTCTTAGAATGCAGAATGCCACGCTAAAAAAAGGCAAAGGCAAAGCAATTCAGAGAGAAGAAAAGGATGGAAATATCTATCATTCAACAACACTGACAAAAAACAAACCCTGGCAGCAGCTTCCTATGCACTGCCTTGTTTATGCCAATGTTGGTTGCAGCTCCTGTTGGGATCAGAAGCACAACAAATTGTCTGTTTCCCTGAATCCAGTGGGCTCTGATAGCTACTGACCATGCTGACAGAGCCTATTGCCTGCATTTGAATGGGAACGATGGATAGGAGAAACAGCTACGCTTGAACACATACAAGATTGTTTTTATAAATCCAAGACTGTATTTACAAGTTGCAGCTTTTAAGGCCAGGTATTTTATTTATTTTGCTGTTTTTTTAATAGTGAGAAAGCAGGAGAGCAATCCATCTGCCTGAAGTGGAAGCTTCTTATAAATAAACAGCAATAAAAAGCAACACTTGAAATTCATTTTGCCCACTTGTGTTTTGTCTGAGTCCCCTCCAGAATCTAAATCAACAAGAGATCAGACTGTAGTTTGTGAGCAAATTTCCTTCAACAGAAACAAACAAAAATAGACAAAGATACCCATCCTCCTCATACTTTATGCACAGTAATGCAAGTTATTTTCCACTCCATTTAGACTTTTCACCTTCCTTTCATTTACCCTGTTTTTTACAGTTCAATAAATATTTTTCCAAGCTCCACTTGCCAAACAAAAGAGTTTAGCTTCAGTGTTACTCCTCTGACAAATATCCTTATGGTGTTGCACATGTGAGCCATTGATAAACAAATTAAAATTCTGTCCCAGCTCAGAGCTCAGCTGGCCCATTTCATCTTGCGGTATGGGTTTGTAAAGGTCTGGGTGTCTGTCATCCTCCCCTAACCTTGTCTTTGTCAAAGGGATACAAAAGCCTGCACGCTCGGGGCCTTACGATACTGATTAGTGTGAGTGACAAAGTGGAGTAGCAAGTCCACTCAGCCCTTCATAATAAATCTATCAAAGAGTAATAGAATTCCATCAATTCTGCATCATCCCCGAGGGTCGCTGTGCTGGGATGGAAAGTGTGTTCCGCTGGGATTGTACAACTGTTATTATTCAATTACACTCTTTTCTTCCTAGTTAAAGACCATGATATCATTATCACTTAATGAATACATATAATTGGATCTGGACTCTATGTTTGGCTGATGAATACCACTCACTATTCATTCAGTCTCAGCTCATCTTCTGACCATTTATTATAGACTTTTGGCTGAAAACCATGATGACAAAGGGAATTTGAAATTAGCTGAGAATTCATTCAATGCTCAGTTAGACACAAAGGCAAAATACAATTCTGACGCGTAAATGAGGCTGAGACCACACAGAGAAGTTTTGCCTAAAAGTTAATAGCTGTTGATTTCTACACAAACACATTGAGTTTAGAGCAAAGATATTTTTTAAGACCGTCTCACAACTTTGCAAGCAAGCAGAGATTTCCTCCCTCTTTTCCCCCAAACTGAAAAAAAAAATTAATTGTCTCAAAGGTAAATACTAGCTCTTTTAAGTTGGTACTTTATTTCCCAACTTAGGCAAAATATTAGCTTTAAAGATGTCATCCGAGGCCATTATGAGCTTTAACTCAGCCCTGCTAAGCCAAACACCATTTTATGATTAAATAACATTTAAATCTGACAAAGCAAAAGTGCTTTCTATACAGTATATTTATTACACCTAATATCGAGACCATCATTAAGTTTCATCAAACAGTGTGCCCCCAAAGGAAACTGGCCCTCCTATTCATATTGTTGGGAGTAAATGTAGCATACCTCCTTTGGATCACTGGTGAACAGGCCACCTCATTAATCCTAGTTAGTAGATGCTGCTGGGCATGTGGAGCAGCCAAATCCAGATGCTACCCACAGAGCCTCTCCAGGCAGTTAGGGAATCACAGAGTACCACCTCAAGCCCTCCATACATCACTTCAAATTAAATTTACATTAAGTGCTACTCCATCAGAGCCGAGAGAAGCTGACATCTTTGGAAAATGCAGATGATAATCCATTAAATCCTATTATATACATGTCTTCTAATTTTACTTAAGCTCATGCATACCAAAGTGTGAGTTTGTGTTAAAAATTAAAGACCCTTTTACTAGAACAAAAGACTTTATGAACTGTTGACTTTGGGAGGGTTTATTACAGGATCAGGCTATTCTGTCAAGACAAGTAGACTTTTTTTTCCTGTAAAATTTCTGGTTAATCATTTGTTCCTGGGATCTTTTTTCAAATGCACAATGTGTCTTTGCTATTTCCATCTCCAACTCTTTGTTCTCCCAAATAAAAGTGCAGCCTCTTTAACTTAATCAAATGTTATGAATGAAACAGTGGGACACATATTGTCTCCTTTTGCAATTAAGAAAATATTTGTTGGCAGCTTCCAAACTGGCAACAGTAAGAAGATGCTATAAAATCATCACAGTGAAAAAGCTAAGGATTTAATTGCCCTATTACCACATATGTCAATCCCTTTATATTTTCATAGTCCTTAGTCAGAGTTACTTTTACTTTGATGAATCTCTTCTAATTTCAGAGCAATGATCTTACTATTTTTGATTCAAGGCACTTCATTTTTCACATGTAACCACTGTATTTTATGTTTATGTATCTGTCTGATTTACTTTTCTGCAAAAATTGTTAATACACAGATTTCAGAGAAAGGCAATAATTATTTCAGATATTAGGCAAAGGTATTATAAAAAAACACATCAAGAAATAAAATATACATAATACATATGCATATACACACACAATTAATTTAAAAGTTATTTATGTAACCTTTTAACATTTAATCAGAGTTTGGATTTCAGGCTTAGATTGGCTTTAACTTTCAAACCAGTTCTTTCCAAGTTTGACTGTATGTTTCCTTTACAAAACATATAATACATACATATATATATATATATGTACATATATATATATATGTAATAAAATGTGTTAGCTTTTAGATATTGTCAGTCTTTGCCAATGGGAAAAGTGATGGAGCAGACTGTCAGCTGGCAGAAATAAGTGTAGCACCATAAAATTCAAGTGAATTAATAAGCTGACTGAAGTTTTCAATGGGATATTTCTGATTTTTGTCAGCTGAGGATGTTTCCCCACCTTATTTTCCAGAAATACAGAACTAGCCTGGTTTACAGGCTGGGTTGGTCCTTTTTTCTCAGTCCAGTGTGGACAATGCCTTTGTGAGCTGGTGGTACCTCGTGGAGGACTCCAGGTGCTGCAGCAATTGGCAGGGCAGCTCACCACAGCCACAGTCTAATATGGCATTTTTTTTTAAAATATTACAAATATAGGCTGTGAACAAGACTCATGGATGATAAAATGAACACACACAGTTTAGAGGTGGCTCTCAAAAAAGGGGAGGCATTGGCTGCTCTCATAAACCTTTGCTCACCAGTCAGCCTGAGGAGTGGGCCACAAGTTCTGCTGAGGCTCCCTTACCAAGTAGGACACATGACAAATAAAAAGTGATGTCACCAATAATTAAAACTGCAGAGTTTAGTTTCATCTTCTTGCACAGGGATTTATGGTTGTTACTCCCATTAAAACTAGTAGGATCTGCTTCCATAAATTCCCATTCGGCAGGTTTATAGCATTACCCAAATTATTGCTCTATAATGTACTTACACCCTATGATTTCAGAAGATTCCTTTACCTCTGAACATCTCTAGCTCCAATTTTAATAAATCATCCCATCAGGGAAATATCAAACAACATCTATCATTTCAATTTTCTTGATTCGTTTTTAACCAAGGGCCATAACTTGTTTTTTTGGTTTTTTGGGTTTTTTTTTTTTTTGCATCTGATGGGTCAAATTTTATATTTGGAATCACAAGTAAATGGTAACTGAATTGGATGATACGAAAAACAAAATTGACTTTAACAATTAGGTTATACTTAAGAATTAACAGTATCTGAAAGATGATGTTGAATTACATAAACACAGCAACATGCTGAATTTCCTGTTAAAAGCTATGGAGAAAACTGCAGGATCATGCCCTTTTAGACTGCCTTTTCCAGGGACTAGAAAGGCATGAGTAGAGTAGCAAAGACAATCCCAGGCTCTACTGTGGGACTCACAACCCATCTCCATCCCTGATATCCACCAGAACAGAACAGAGACCATTCCAGAGAGTTCCAGAATCTGGTAATTGAAATAGCTCAGAAAAAAGCATCATGTCTCTCTAAAATAAAGCTATATATTAAAAACTTATCAAGTTTTCAACAGTATCCATTAAGAATATTCTCGTAAGGGAATGCCAAGTACAACCAAAACTTACCTTGTGCTGGTGTCACTCCTGAATGTAGAAAGAGGGGCTTCAAAACCAAAATGTTGGTTCAAAGGGCTCTTGGGGAAGGACAGTATTGCCATTGATGACAAACATCCCTGGTACAGCCCTGGTGACAGGTATGAATCTTGCCATTGCACAGAGTTCCCAAAACCCAAGAGAATTTTCAACCTGATCCTTCTGGGAATTATTACCTGAGGGCTCAGTTAAACAACACAAGGCTGGGCTGCCCCAGTTTTCCACCTGGCCCACAGGAGTTCCTTGTTCACAGCAGATGCACTCATTTGGGCTAATATGGGCTAATTTTGGACCAAGGAAGTCACTTTCCATTTGCCACACAGCGTGGATCTGCCTCGTGCCTGTGTACAGCTGATATTCAGGAGGTGTCCCTAAGTCAAGAATCCCAGCACTGAAGGCTCAGGGCAGCTCGTGATGGCCAAAATAATCTCACATCATGATCTGTGGGGCAGGGAACACCTTTCTGCTCTGCTCCTGTTTGGCACCCAGCAAAACAGCTCATGGCAGAAGCTCTTCCCCATGTCCTTCTAGTTTGCCAGCAGTTGATACAACTCCTCTTTCTGTGCCCTCCAGAAGAGGAGCTGAATGTTGTTATTTACATGCAGCACCACTTGGAGATGGAGCCTTGCAGAGGTCCCAGAGCCCCAGACATGGCCCGTACACACGAGCAGCAAGAGGCAGCCCTTGCCCTCAATAACTTACAGTCCAAATAAACAAGACAGGCAGAAGGTCAGAGAGGAAACAGAGGCACAAAAGAAGTGATGTGATTCGCCTGCAGTCACCCAGTAGATGATTGGCAGAGTCAGGATTAGACTAATAGATCACTGAATCAATCCACTGGCTAAACATACTGCTTCCCATTATTTCTTGGGAGGCAAACCAGGAAGAATGATCTCACTCGGCTAAGAGCCATAATAAAAATAACAGCAGCACTGAGGGCAAGTTCAGAGCTTTCTACATGATGTGCTGCAGATCCACTGGTGGAGAGGTTGCTCTCTCCACCACCATATTTTGAATTGTCTTCACGGCAGGAATGATGGAAGGCAGAGGAATGGCTGACAGTACTGAATAAAACTCCATGTAAATTCCCCTTATGAACATCTGATAAGTATTTATATGGGCATAAAGGGTTATTTATTTCCCTGTCCCCATGAATGATTTACATGCTGCTCTCCATTTTTATAACACACTCACTCGGGCTTGAGCAGCAATGTACTCGGACTGGCTCCTTTTCCAAAGAAATGACTTGACACAGAACCAGAGCCAGGATGCTGGGTGGGGGTGGGAACATTTCCAATGGTTTTTTCTGTCTTTCACAGTAGCCATTTTCCTCCCTCTTTTCCACTTTTGACCTTTTATTTTCCCCTCCTGTCCATGAGTTTCATCTTCCCTCAAGTCTCTGCAGCCTCCAAATTCCTTTGCTTATTCTGTAGGTAGAATAACCCCTTTTTTATGTGACATCTCTTAAGGATGACACTCAGGAAAGAGACTGCAGAAGTTTAAACTACAATCACTCAGTGGATGTGACTGCAGTGCCTGGGAGGTTCCTCTGGTTCTTTAGCTCTCACTCTAACTCAAGCTGTGCCAGGATTGCCTCCAAGGGTTTTCCAACCTATGGGGCTGGGTAGAATTTTTGAGAACTCTGCAATTCCACACCAAGCTGAACCTCAGAGTTTAAAAATCTAGGTCCAGTTTTGTGATTTAAAAAGGGCAAAATCAAAGTTTGGACCAATTCCCAATACAGAGTTTACAGTTCAGCCAAATCTTAATATTTTTCCCTGAGTTCATTTCCTTCTCCCTGCCAAATGTGCATCTTAATAGTATGAAAAGTATTTAAATGGATGCAGTGAGAAATATTACAGATAGATTTTACATGGGACTTATAAGGCACTTGGCCTTCAAATTCCAGGCAGATGAGTGTGAGTTCAGCTTGAGGAAGCACATTTTTCTCCTGGATGCAGTCAAATGAAGCACCAAATACCTCACTTCCATTAACACCAAATATAATGGATGCAACCCCACTCAACTGTATTTGATAGCTGGAAGGAACACAGTAAATATATTTACAATGTGTTAAACAAAGATTTATCACTTAAATTTCAAAGAAAAGCTTTTTAAAGAGTTCAAATTTGTGGCTCTGCAACTTATTCTCTGACCCTGCATGTTCAACCCTCAACACCTTAAGAAAATAGGACTATTTTGTCTTCATTAGAAATACAATTGGAATCATCCAGAATGGAGGTTGGTAACATTTTCTATCTCTTTATCTGTGCAGCAGTATTAAATTATTTTCATAAGCAAGAGAATCACATTTGTAAAATACATTCAGTTATTTAAAAAGCAAGGAAATTTAAACATAAAGCTCCATATCAGATAGGAATCTGATAGGAATTGTGCACACTACCTGTGCCAGCTTTCCTTGGTCTGCCATTCAAACAGAGAAGAAGACATCAGACTGAGTTCTGAAGCAAAACCAGCAGCACAATTCTGAGGTTGTGCACAACCTGAAACAAGGAAAACAAAATTAAGGTTTTGTTACATGAATGCCTCATTTTGCAAACTTTAGTCCAGCTTTCTGTGAAGTCAGAATAGCCCCAGAGGCTACTTCTGCTCACAGCAGCCTCTTCCATGGTTTTTAAAGTTATTCCACAGCCATGACTCTTCACCAAACTGACTGCAATAATTTCCCACAAGTAAAAACCCTGTGTGAGCGTTTGAAGTGGTGGACAGCAGTTGTTAGTCTGCATCACTTCTGTTTGTAGCTCTGTGCCACTTCTGAGGAGGCGAACCCCCCTCACACCTCTCACTCTGCAGGACCACACAGCCAGCCCCCAATATTGGAATGTCGGAAAATCTCCCAGCTCAGGGCAGTCACCTCCCTGAGGGCACCTCTGCCAGTCATGGCACCAACCTGCACATCCAGCCAGGCTCCAAGAGGAAGACATTAAACCACTTGAGAGCATCCGAAGGAGGGCAACAAAGATGGCGAAGGGCCGTGAGGGGAAGACGTGTGAGGAGAGGCTGAGGGCATTTGGTCTCTTCAGCTGGAGAGCGGGAGACTGAGGGGACACTCATTGCAGTTACAGCTTCTCGTGAGGGGGAGAGGAGGGGTGGACACTGATCTCTGCTGTGTGTGACCAGGGACATGAGGGAATAACCTGATGTCAGGGAGGTTTAAGGTGGATATCAGGAAAAGGCTCTTCTCCCAGAGGGTGGTCGGGAACTGAACAGGCTCCTCAGGGAATGGGCACAGCTCCAAGGCTGCCAGAGCTCCAGAAGCATTTGGACAGTGCTCTCAGGCACAGGGTGGGATTGTTGGGGTGTCTGTGCAGGGCCAGAAGATGGACTAGATCATCCTTGAGAGTCCCTTCCCACCCAGCAGATTCTGTGATTCTTTGATTCAGCCCTGCCCAGCACAGGGTGGGCAAACCCACCTGGAACAGCCATGGCCGGTGGTCTCCTCACGAACCCTCGGGCACCCAACATGGCACCTGCCTCTCCTCTGCTCTCTTCAGCCTTTCTCCTCCCTTCAGGGCAGCCAGACTGTGTGAGACTCACATTCTCATGCAGGATTGCTCAGAAAAGACTCAGGGCGGCCGAAGATTGCGTGTGAAGGAAGCGTTTTCCCGCCTCTCCGTTTTCCCACCTCCGCACTTTCCCGCCTCTCTGCCCCCTCACAGCGTGTGAGGGACCTGGCGCTGCGGATGGTGAAGGGTTTACCCAGCAGCTACTCCTTCACTGGCTTCTTTGCCACCCCTACTCTGGGAGCAGTGTGACCACATGCCAAGGCAGAAATAATGTGGGAAATATTCCTTGCTGCCCAGCTTGTTCCTGCAGGGCGGCAGTCATGGCATCCCACCTCCTCTGTGCCCACACCATCTCCTCAGCGTTTAACCCCATTAAATTCAGTGGATTCTCCACAGAGAGCCCGGGTTCAGCAGCGACAGCAGCAATGCTCCAGGCTGTCCGGATCAGCTGCTCTGGTTCCGGGGTTGTTGGCAGCCACAATAAAGGGGCCAAACCCACGAGCAGTCCCGTGCTCTTCATTTCCCAGTGGAGCAAGGCCATGCAGGTCCGTGGATTAGAACCATAGAACCACAGAATATCCTGAGTTAGAAGGGATCCAAAAGGATCATCGAGCTCAGCTCCTGTCCCTGGGCAAACACTCCAACAATCCCACTCTGTGCCTGAGAGTGTTGTCCAAACACTCCTTGAGCTCTGGAAGCCTTGGGCTGTACCCATTCCCTGGGCAGCCTGTTCCACTATCTTGGGCAGAAACAGAACTGCTTGTGTCACTGCAAAAAGCCATCAGTGATAATTTTGGTCACGTTACCACTGGAATTTTCAAATTTAAAAGATTGAGAGGCTGCAAGCAGAAGAAATTGCAAATAGTCCCCCCTGTTGGTACAAGGAGTCTGATGTGGTGCTGCTGCTGCTATGAGATTTTATTGTGAGCTTTATGTCACCAGCATCAATTACCATAACAAAAGTAAGGCCAAATTTCATGCTGGCAAAGTGAGTGACCTTCTCTGAAACCTTTCTCATCAGTACAACATCTCCACCTTCCCAGGGCTTCCCCAGTGTGTGTTTGGTCAGTCATCTTCCCTCAGTGACCCGCTTTTACTAACATTTCCTCACAAAACAAAGAAGAAATTATCATAAACAAAGATTACATTTATTTTAACACTCAGCTTTTCATCAACATTTAACCTTTATGGGGAATCAAATTATTTTTCTCCGTGACTAAGAAAAATCTAGTGATACATAATTAAAATAACAAAGATGAGGCCCGTTCTATACAAGTGTAATTATGTTCATATGGTACCACTGTAATTGAAACACAGAAGATGTTTCGGTCTGTATTAAAGGAGAATTTCTTTCAGTGGGTTTCCTGAAGCTCATTAGATATTCCCTGGCCTATTCTCCTAAGTAATTAGATTTTAACAGGATTTTCAACAGATCAGAGCAATCTCTGTGGGTGCCAATAGGAGACTCTCCCTCTGGCCTTACCAGCAGGGCAGCATGGATAACATCCAGGCTGGGAGTTAATAGGACAATTACTGGCCTCTTTTAAATGAGTTACATTAATGCACTTAAGCTAAATGGCTCTGCATATGATTAAATATTAACATCTGCAAAATATGAAATCATGATATGCAATCAAGTTTTGTTGTTTTAATTTCCCAAATGCCGGATTTCAGTGGTGTATGTAAATGTGCATTGAATAGTGTATGTTAAACTTTCAAAACACAGATCAACACTATTTGTGAATGGTTCTTCTGGAGCTACTAAGTTAAGCATCTTAAAATAGCACAAGGCAAGAGGAAATTATCGAATATTGTATAAAAACAAGAAAAGGAAAAAAACCCCAACCTTCATATTGAATGCCTCGAAGTGAGCCAGGTCACAATTTCCAATGCAAACAATAAAATTCAAAATTTTATGTTAAGTACCTCAATACCCAACAGTTACCCAGCAGGAATGGGAAAAAGACATAGTTACAAAGGCTGAGGAAAAGGCTGAGGTACTTGATGGCTTCTTTGCCTCAGCTGTTTGTGGTAAGACCAGTGGTTCTCCAGACACGCAGCCCCCTTGTGCTGGAAGACAGGAATGAGGAGCAGAATGAAGCCCCCTAATCCAGGGCACGCTTTCCACTATCCCAGGTTGCTCCAAGCCCTGTCCAGCCTGGCCTTGGGCACTGCCAGGGATCCAGGGGCAGCCACAGCTGCTCTGGGAATTCTATTCCAGGGCCTGCCCACCCTCCCAGGGAACAATTCCTGCCCAGGATCCCACCCAGCCCTGCCCTCTGGCACTGGGAAGCCATTCCCTGTGTCCTGTCCCTCCAGCCCTTGTCCCCAGTCCCTCTCCAGCTCTCCTGGAGCCCCTTCAGGCCCTGCCAGGGGCTCGGAGCTCTCCCTGGAGCCTTCTCCTCCCCAGGTGAGCACCCCCAGCTCTCCCAGCCTGGCTCCAGAGCAGAGGGGCTCCAACCCTTGGAGCACCATTGTGGTCTTTTCTGGACTCTCTCCAGCAGGTCCCAACCACTCCTGTGCTGGGGCCCCAAGAGCTGCACTCAGTGCTCCAGGTGGAGTCTCACCAGAGCAGAGAGGAAGGAAGAATCACCTCCCTTGACCTGCTGATCACACTTCCTTTGAGGCAGCAGAGGACATGACTGGATTTCTGTCCTATGGGACATTTGTTTGTTGTTCTGCATCTCTCATCCACTCACCAGACCCTGTGACCTGTCCCTGCTAACCCTGACCTCTGCTTGCACGTCTGCTGCCTCAGTAAGTCCTTTCTATAAGTTGACTCTGTCACCCTGACGTTCTCCAGCCCTCTGCAGCACTCTCACAAAATCATCTGACAGGAGAAGTAAACAGAGCTTTGATGTGGGCTGCAAACACACTCACTTTGCAACAAGAGGTTGAACTGTGTATTGATGCTTCTACATTATTTCCCCAAATCCTTGCTGTGTAAAAGGATTTCTTTTTGTTGCTGAGAGTTTCTCCTGTCAAAACTGCTAAATATTCCTTGGATTTCAGGATTATCAGGTCTGAACAGCACAGAGGCACTTGTCTGTTCCATCTTGGGCTCCAGAAGTTAATAATATCAGCAATATGGAGCACATTCTTCCCAAAGTACTCTACAAATATGAAATAATTACTCACTATGAGTCTGCTGTATGGCAGAGAATTATTACTACTGTCTTTCAGCTGGGAAACTAGAGCAGAAGTTAAGACCCAAATCCTTCAGTATCTAAATCCCCATGAAGCCAAATGTAAGGATCTGTGAAATCCAAAGGTAAGGAGCTGAAGTCCAGTGCCCCCCAAATTGATACAGAGCTGGGATAAACATTAATTCTGGGGTTTAGCTATGATTTTGGTCCAGCAAAAACTGTCTTGTGCTTAACCAAGTCCATGAAGTCTAAAGCAGGACTGACAGTCCAGTAGCAAACATTCTTGTTTCCTTCCGTGGCTCAAATTTACCCTTTGTCATAACTACCAAGTACGATGTGATGGAACTTAATTTGGGGTGGGGCAGCAATGCCTTTAGATAATAGAAATGGCTTTTGCTGCTGGGTGGTGAGGGTTGACAGCAGCATTTTATCAGTTACCCCAATCTGAAATAATTCAAACCTACTTATCTTTAGATAAAAACCAGAATTTCCTCTTTCTTTGCCCAAATTCCCCAGACTTTGTGATGAGTTCCAGCCGTGCCATGGTCACAGTCCATGCTTCCAAGAGAGGGAGCTCACCCCAGCTGCCTTGGGTGACAGAGCTGAGCTGTCACCATCTGCTCTCAGGAAACACTGCCATGAGAGCTGGCCATGCCATAGCAGCCTCCTCACAAATCTGATGGAGAGACACAAATGTTCACATGGTGCAGCAGCTAATGGTGGCAGCCCTTGGAACCAAGATGGAAAATATTAGTGTAACAGCATGACGGGAATGGAAAACAAAAGAGAACAAGCAGGACAAAACAGAGACAAAAAATCAGAATATGAAACTCAGTAAACGTGGAGATATTTTAGCCAATGATGCTATTTTTAGCAACATGCAGGCTTGTGATTGTCCAGGAGTTAACCCAGAAGCAGGCTCCCATGAAAAGCATTATTATGAATTCCATGAGGAGTGGGGCAGAGCAGTTTTTGATTCAGCTTTTCTGACACTCCCCGTTGTATAAATCTGCCTTCAGCTGCCCATATCTTTGCCAGCCTTTGCCCATTTGAGACGCAATGTCCCACGATGACTGCCTGCCTCAAATTAGATTCTCTTGCTACATTTCAGAAGAGAAAAAAAAGAAGGAATAAAAAAAAGAGACAGGATTCACATCTTTCTTCAAACAAGAACAAGTCAAAATATTTTCTTTTGCCCACATTAAAAAGAATCTCACAACAATCTCATTGAGAAGATCTCACTTAAGGATAGTTTGTACTTAAAATCTGGCTGGGAGACTTCCGTTGCTTTTGGGAATGAATTCTTGACTCTGTCTGGATTTGGTGAAGTTTATAAAAAAATTAGAGGTTTCAGGGTTTGTCCACAACATCCTCCAAAGCCTCTGTCTTCTGCACATAGCACATTTCTCCTCCCAGCTCCCATCAACCAGGCAACCCCAATCCCATCAGAGCAAGCACAAGAAGAGCACCCCCCAGCTTTGGCACTTGAGCAGGGCTTCCCAGGCTCCCAGCCCTCCCTCACAGCATCCCAGCAGCACAGACCATGGAAACACAGCCCTGCTGCAGGGGACACGAGAGCCAGACCAGACAGGAGCCTGCATCAAGGAGGCAGATATCAGGGACTAGGACTGGAAGAGAAGGGGGTTTTCAGGTGGGAGGAAAGGGAGAACTGCAGCTAGAGAAGGAAAAGAGGAGCTTGGACACTCAGAAATTATCAGAATACACATGTATGTTCACATGGGCTTCGGGGGCAGCCACACACAGTTTGCCTCAGTGTGCACTGCACAGAGGGGTTGTTTTCTCTAAGTTTGTACTTTTTTGTGGCAGCAGCTGGAATCTGGCAGTTGGAGACTGACTCTCTATTCAGGCACACGACAGAGACAAATTAAAGTGACCAGAATAGCCCTAAATCAGGCTTTTTCTAACTTTGGCATACTTGGATTGGCACTTCCCTCAAGTAATTTTTGGGTGCATTCATCTACCCTGTAAAGCTCAGTGCTTCTCCAGGCTCAGATCACCCCAAGGTCTCACTCTGCAGAGCCCACATCCAGTAGGCATGGTGGGAGGGATGGGGTTTAGGCAGGAGAAAATGCCAGCAATGTTTACAAAGACACTGAAGTTAAAAGGTTTTGCTAAAACAGAAACAGTTTGGGGGTGAGGGGGTCAAAAAGCAACTCTTCATTTACACCTTGGGTCAGTACGTTGGACCCAGCCCACCACATCTCTTCAGTTTGTCTCTAATTTCCAGCTAGAAATGTCCAACTCAGTGCTTTCCATTTTGGATAGAAACTGGCTGTGGATGCAAGTTCTTGAAGGGTCAGCTCTCAAATCTGGGAGGGCATTTGCTGTATCAAACATCTGTACATTTGTGTCACCTACTGTAGGGCTCAGAGCTGTGCCACATCTGGATGTGGCAGATGAAGGAAGAGGGTCCTTGTACCCTGGGGGCACCTCTTTGCCCTCAAAGCCAGCTGTCATGAGGGAACACATCTGGGTTCACATCACAGCTTCCCAATAAATATTTCTGTGTTTCCTTTTGTGGGCTGGCCCAGCATGGCTTTTACAGTACTACCAGGGTGCTTTTATGAGAGTCACCCCTTGCAATGGGAAGGTTTTTATTAGAAACACGCCTTCCTCTCTGTCATTTATGATAAATAATGTTTATTGATGTTCACTTCCTTCAGTGAAATAAAGTGTCAAACAGCACGTTGGTATTTGCCAATTTTCTTTTCACATTTCATGTTATGTGCTTTTTATGTTACATGCCTGATTAAAAATTTAAACATTGTCACCGTCAGTGCTAAAATACGTTGCCAGAGCATCTCTAATTATGCTTCCTTGTCTGCTCTGAGCAGGGACTGACATTTCTGGGTCAAGATCTGGTTGTTGATATGCAGCACGGGAAGTATCCGATAGCCACTTGCTGAAAAATCACTCCTTCCCTCACACAATTATGGGGCACAATGCAGAGCAGGTACCAGGGCAGGCTGCTCCTGCCATGCCAATTCCTGGCTCACGAGGCAACTCTTGGGATCACAGCTGAATAACCCAAAATAAAAAGTGCTATAGAAGGAATTCCTCTTGTGGAGCTGTGCCAGCTGGGAAGGTGGGCAGGGGTCCCCTCCTGCTCCTGGCACTGCCCTCGCTGAAGCCTCTCAGGATGGTGATGATGAGGGAGCTGAAGGCCAAACGTTGTCCATCATCCTGGGCATGCTGGCTATGTGCTCAAGCTCCCAGCAGCAGGAGATGCCAGGAGTACCTGCTTTAGTGAGGTCTTGGGAAGCTTTATCCCCTTTCTGTTTGCCCACCTTCCTTCAGCAGATCTTTATCTTTTCAAGAGAAAGTGAAAATAAAAAGTCACCCTCAAGTTTTCCTCCCTCTATAGATACGTTCAAACCAACAGACACACTTCTATTAGGTTAGGAAACATTTTGGAATGAGCTTTACAGAAAGACATTTTTAGCCATGCCCCATGTGTTTATATTTTTAGCAATTTGTTTTATAAGTATATTTTCTGGCACAGGTGGGAACTAAGGCTGGTCTGCAGAAGCCCACCTGAGCGGGGAGCAGAGCATCTGACAATACAATTGACCTCCAGGAGGAGCCTTTGCACATATAAAAATGCCACCAGACCTATGCACTGGTGGAGACACAGCTATTAAAAAAAACCCCTTACAATATTTGCTACATTTGTTTGCAATGATAACACATATCACATAGTTAAACCCAGCCAGGGTTTCCAAGAGAGTCCAAATTCAGAAAACTCAGCTGTTCTCCTTGAGAGCTGATGGCTGATGAACAGTTATGAAATGCAGCCATAATTTATTGTGGATGTTCAAATTAGTTAAAAGGTGGTATTATATATGGCTCAATGTTTCAGCAAGAGTGTCCTTATTTGACCCATTAAATGCACACTGAATGAAGACTGATATGTTCTAAGATACTGTAAAAATCCTTCCCTGTTGTTCCCAGAATTTTCTTGCATTGTTATTTGCTCTCAGAAATTACTGACATTTTCTCTTTGGGAAGGAGTAAATAAGAAAAACCTGAAAAGAGGCTCCAAACTTAAAAGCAGCCATTGAAATTCTAGAGGCTTTACTCAGTTTCCCATCATTTTCTGAAAACAGTGGAACTATTTTTATATATTATTTTACATATAACACCCTTAATTTGAGACCAGTATCTATGTGTGCCTGACTGGCCCAGAGGCATTAAAGGAAAAAAAGTGTTTGGCTAAAGGGAATTTGCAGAGTTTCAGGATTTAGTTCTGATGAACCTGGCTTTAAGTGCAAAGAAACCCCCCAATATCAGCAAAAAGAGTCAAATTTGTGGCCTTAAGAATAGAGAAATCCAGGTATACAAAGGGTTTCATCAAGAGGAGCATAAAACAGCTTGCATGGCATGGCTGGGAATGGAGCTGGGCACTGGCTGCCTCTGCAGCATCAGGCTCAAGGCATTTCTGGGAATCACGTCCAAGACCCTGAGATCCAGCTCTGAACTCAGAAACCTGTTACCACTAATGAGGATGGCAGTCATTTTGCAAGAGCTGTAATAAACATTTGTTCAAACAAAAAGAAAAGTGAGATTAGAAAACATGCAGTATGTCACGGCATTAACGGCAAACCTATTTGTGCCATCTATTTTGGAAAAATTATTGAAGAACAGTTCATCCATGTGAAAATATTAGCACTGTAATTCTGTCAAGGTCAGTGAGACCTAGAGGTTTGCTGAGAAATCACCTTCATTTCACCAGGTAAATAAAGAACTCGTTTTTCAAAGGAGCCTATTGAAGAAGGCACTCCATAGCAACAGTTAAATTATGAATACAGCACATATGTTCCATATCATATCATTTACAGCACACTTTAGCATAGACATAATGCTTAGTAACAAACTACAATACCATTCACAAAATGCATTTAAATAGCATAATTTAGTTCATTAAATTCAGTCATTTACAGTAAATCAAAATTATCACAGGAATTGAAGAGAGTACACAGTTGTTTGTTTGAATAGTTAAGCTAGGGAAGTCAATTCCTTTTTGAAGGTCAAGGACACAGTTGTTTCCATTTTCTGTTGTAAAAAAGATACAGCCTGTGTCATAAGATAATTTAGTATCATCTGAATGTGATCAAGTCCTTTCCCCCTGCTTGTTCTGTATTATATAACTGGCATGTCTAAAATATATCTAAGTCAAGAAAACGCTTTATGTATAATGTTATCAAATTAGACTTCTATTTCTTTTACAGACTGAATGGATGTGATTCTGGGCTTTTAAAAGGATTTAGTCTTGCAAATCTGCAGCCTATTACTTGGAAGTGATGAGGTATGTTTTCACCTAGTCCAGCCATCAATTCCTTGGCCTGTGGAAATATTATTATAAAGGAAAAGTGGGGTTTCTGGAGCCTTTCTAAGTGATACATTCTGGCTTTTGCCATCAGAGGTGCAGTGTGTCTTTCTGTACGTGTGGTGCTGGCAAGGCAGTGGGTGCAGAAAAGACTTTGCAGCACAGCCCAACTGTGCAGGGAGCTCAGGATGAATCACCAAATCCCCCTGGGAATTCCTGAGGTTTAAACCCTCCTAAAATTCCTTGGGCATCAAAGAGAGGAAGGTGAATTGAATGACTCCCTACATTTAAAAAATGTGCTCTGTTCTTCACCATGAATTTGCCAAGCGACTTCTTGCCCTTCCCTGCTGTGTTCCCTGGTTGCTACAGGTTGAAAAGACTGTGACAAAAGTTCTCTTGTCCTTTTTGAAGCTTCTGTGTTATCATCAAGCCTTCCTAGCCTGCTCTGGCTTTTGCTCAGTAGGGGCATGCTTTTCTCTCCCTTTAAATAATTCTTGCCATCAGAATCACTTGCAGGAAGTGAGAGCCCTCTGCTAGGTCTTCTCTCCCTTGCAAAATTTGGGATGCAATGGAGATGCCTCTGTTGCATCCATGAGAATGAAATGCTGACCCTTTTCTGACCACCTGGAGGGGGAAAATGAATAAGTTATAATTTCCCACCAAAGGACTATCTAAGCACCTTAAAGTGCAAATTAATTAGGTCTCATGTCACCCTGGTGAAGGAGGGGAGGGGTTTGGTTGGGTATTTTATTAATGATTCCACAGTCTGTGTGTAACTATATGAGTTTAACCTTAATTGAGATTTTTTTGGGTCCTGATGGCTGCAGCACAGGGTCCTTGGAGCAGCACAAAGGATGGTCTCCACTTCCCACCCCACATCTTGTTAGAGCTGCCCTCTTCTCCACAGGACTCCCCAGGAGGGCTGGAAATTGGGCAGTAGCAGCCGACCTGGAGGGAGCAACCCCTCAAACTGCCCCGGAGTGTTTATTTGGAGCTCTTCCTATTGCCATTCTCATGGAATACCATGGCATGCCCTCGGAGCAGCAGCCTCCGCTTGGCAGACGGGGCTGCCCCTGCCTCGATGGAGCTCTGCGAAAGCCCCAGGGGAGAGCCTGGGAAGGGCGAGGCAAGCAGCCAGCTCCGGACAGGGAGGCACAATCAGGGCCCAAACAAGAATGAATTATGGGGCAAATTGCTCCTTGACACTGGTGTAAAACAAAAGAGAGAGAAGGAGAAAATGTTCTTAAGACAAATAACCTTCTCCATCTTGCCGGGCACGGGGGAGGGGAGAAAATGCCGTGAGCAGGCACAAAGGCCACAGATGGCAGCGCAAATCCTTTGTATCCCACTCTGCCAGCACAGCTGTCCTGGGGCTGCGAGGGAACCGACCTCTTATGGATTACCCTGGGCACTGAGGAAGCACCAAGAGGGCTCACTCGAGTAAAAGTGCCCAAGTTTTCACAGGTTAGAGCTGTGGGACAGTGCTACAAAATGTGTCTGGACACAGCTGGAGCCTCCTCTCCTTGTCAGAGTCCCAGAGCAGGGCGAGGACCAGCCTTGACAGTGTGGTGCCAAGGGAGTGGGGTACCAGGAGCCAGAGCTCCAGGGAGGAGGGATGGACTCTGGAGTCACTGAGAATTAGCTTTCCAACCAACATCTGGATGGCCAGGATGTTATCAGGCTCTTACAGGCTGGGAAATTAAGCTTTAGACCTCTGCAAAGGAGGATGCCCCATCCCTGGTAGTGTCCAAGTCCAGGCT
The DNA here is from genome assembly GCA_020086605.1 of Lanius collurio. Classification (NCBI taxonomy): domain Eukaryota; kingdom Metazoa; phylum Chordata; class Aves; order Passeriformes; family Laniidae; genus Lanius; species Lanius collurio. The sequence goes on from JACBWW010000016.1 coordinate 24,208,385, forward strand.
GGATGGGGCTTGGAGCTACCTGGGATAGTGGAAGGTGTCCCTGCCCATGGCAGAGGGTGGAACAAAATGGGATTCAAGGTCCTTTCCAACCCAAACCATTCTGGGATGCTGGAATTCTTTGAAACCAGCTTGGTGCAGACAGGGAAGGAAATTAAGCCAGTGCAGGCATTTGTGGAGTTGATGTTTGTAATGACTTTCACCACAGTAGGGCAGAGCTCAACTGGGAAGATGCAAGACTTTTTCACATGCACAAAATCCATGCACACAGCAGCAGGCTCCAGCTGGAGACAAGCACATACAAAAGGAGTTTCCAATATTTCCCACCTCCACCTGCACAGATACCAGACACTAAAGTCACTGGCAAAGACAGATGCATTCCCTGTCTTACCCTGTGCACTTCCTTCAGGAAAACATGGGATGTAACTGTTCAGGAAAAATAAAAGTGTTAATTCAGGACTAATTTTAGCCCTGATTTTGCTGCAAGAAATTTGGTTATAACCCACCTTCCCTGCTCTGGAGTATTTCCTATACAGCACTTTTCTGAAATAGATTTAAATGATTTCACAGAAAAGGCAGGATCTTTACTCATTTTGTAGCACTGGAAACTGAGGCACAAGGAGAAAACAGTTACTTGTTCCTGGTGAGCTGCAGCCCAGGGAAACTCCAGCTTGCAGGCTTCAGCTAACTGGTCTGGAAATTGCACAAAATCATTAACTTATCCTTGAAAATTTTTCATGATAGATTGTAACTATTCAGTCTGTCATCTCCAGAGCCTGCCTCTCACAGGAATTATAACTATGTACCTGAGGGCTGCCACTATGGAATAGCAGAGGGATACATCACATCTGCTGCCAGGCAATCCTTAATGTGGCTGTGTTTGAGTGCTGCTGGCTGTTATTGGTACTGGTACTTCCACTGCTCTTACTTGAACACTACAGTGTTAATTTGGCATCAAAACTGCATTTAAGGCTTCACAGAGGGACTGGAAAGCAGCGAGCTCAGGAGGAAAATTCCAGCCTCACTTTGGGGTAATTATAAATCTTTTCTCTCCCATTCAGACACTATATTAAGGCTGCTGCATTGGACCAGAGTTTTATCTTTCATTTCCACTTTTCTTCTTTGGATGGGCTTTAGCCAGGCTTTGAGAGGAGGGGGGCCGGAGCTGAGCACTGACAAAGAGCCTTATTCACAAACCACCAGCAACCCCATTTGCAACTTCCCTCAGCACCCCGGAAGCAACGACGCTGTGATAGGAGAAACTTGGACATCAGACAAACTCCAGATGTCCCCTGCAGCGATTATTTCCTGATAGCTCCATGTCTGCACTCCCAGGCACCGGGCTGTCTCTGCCATGGACCTGCAGACTCCTCTGGTTGAGCTCAGAGACCTCAGGCAAAAGCTGTCACGAGCCATCTGCCAGCACCGTGCCGGCTAAGGTGTTATTATTTATTAAAAAGACTTTGCTTCCTTCCAAAAAACTTTCTCCAGTGAAGTTAAGGACTCTGAGCCAACCTCAGCAGTGTTTCTTGGTCTGTATCAGAAGGGAAGTTGAGCTCTACTCAGGAGCTGAACACAAGAATGGATTGCCTGTGCCTGGCACAGTGGAATATTACATGCCAGAGGCTGAGAAGGGCTTGGGAGCAACCAACAGCTGGTGCCCCTATGGCCATGCCCCTATGGAGTCCCTGTCAGTGCCCACATTACTGGGGACAGCCCAATCCCACCCTTCTTCAAGTCCCTTGTGGGAAGCACCAGGAAGGACCATCATGGCCAAGGAACCTGTGTTTGCAAAGCTGACAATAATTTGTCACATCACATGTGGCCAAAGGAGTTTCAGCCCAGCCAGCACAGGGGTGGCTTTCAGCAGCTGGCAGCAAGTCCAGACCCATGAAGAGAGGTAGCACCAGTGACAATGAAATATTTCTAACACAGAGATCAACAGCAGCATGAGAAGAGGTCTCTGGGCCAAAGAAAGCCCACCCAAATCCCAGTCTGCAATAAACACCACCCCCTTCTCCTTGGAGAAGCATGGATACCTACCCACATGTACAGTTAAGGGCTTTCAGCAACAGCTCAAGCTCCCCAAATCCTTACAGCGAGAGGAAACCTCTCTCCCATGGTAATTCAAGCCACCAAAGTCAGGCTCACACTTTTAATTTCTCTCTGGTGGTGTTTCTCTTCCTCCCCATGCACAGATGGAAACCCTGGAGCAGCTGGAGAAAGCAGCCAGGGATGGGAAGTGAGGAGCCAAAGCAATGTGGGCACCACTGGTGGGGACAAGGTGGCTGTGGGTGGCACAGGCAGCCCTGCTTGGGCAGGCACAGGTGGGCTGGCACAAAGCCCTCTGCTCTCAGCCTGCCCCAAATCAGCACCCAAACAAATGTTTCATGCAGCAATAAACCTGTTGAAGGAATAAATTAACTGCACAGCAAGGTTATGCTTTGGGAATGTCTCCACCACGATGAAAGGATCCACTGTAGCCAGTGATTAGGTTTATATTACAATGTGGCTTTTAAGGCTCACTGTGCTGAATAAAAATTTAGGCAATTAGTGCTCTTATTTCTTAGGAAGAACTGCTTGCTATCGTATATTAATACAGCTTTTGCTCAATTAAAATTGTTCACAGTCAGCAAAAACAATTTCTGCACTGTAATGAAATAATGAAATAATTATATGCAAGGGAGGACTTCTGATCTTTTTAATTATTCTATTCTTCATTTTTAAAAGGGCTATTTCAAAACGCACTCTTATAATTGATTGCTATAAATCAGTCAGGAGCATTCTAAGGATCATAAATATTCTAACTTTTAAAAGACAAAGAAATGCTAAATATTCAATGAAATCCTTCAATATTCAGAAAATTTAATCTAGGGTAAAAGGATAGACTGCTCTTTTGAAAATAAAAAGTAAATTTGTTGTCCTGTGAAAAATGAAATATCTTGAATGTCAGTAACAGAAATGGAATTAACAAGAGATCTTTTTATTGTTTTTTAAGGTCATTAGGCTGTGAATTCTATAATTATGGAAATTGTCAGTCCAGTTCTGTGGAGTGTTTGCTCCCATCCATAAGGTATTGGAATGTTCAATCAGTCTCTCTCGTGGGAAAGTTAGGTCATAACTGTAAGTGTACCAGCAAAATTGAATTAAGCAAAGAGATTTCATTAGTATTTATAGCCAGAAGGCATCTGTAAAAGTACAGGGCAAAGAAGTTATGTGGAAGTCAAAGGAGAAAAAAAAATGGGTTTCTGGTGACAAAGGCGAATCTGAAAGAGAGATAAGTGTATAATGAATAAGAGCTATTGAGCGCTGCTCCAAGGAGGGAGTTGCAAAGATGTCAAATATTGATTTTCTTGTGTATGCCTTTGGACTACATATGTAATTGTTTGGATTTGCTGTCTTCATGATACAACAATATTTGTTGTTGAAGGTTAAAAAGCAGAGTGTGAAACAACCCAAAAAAGTCTGAAACGTGTTGGAGAATTTTAATAATTCCACCAGCAGGATTGCAGGAGCAGAAGCTGTGCTGCTGAGCAAATAAACACTTTTATGACAGGCAGTTGTGTATTGGGAGCATCACTCCTGGAGCTGCAGAAACACACCCCGAGTGCAGGGCCATCGAACCCCATTGCATTTATTGATTGAAAATATACTATTTGCTTCTAATGAGTCTCTCCAGCATTTATACCCTGAAAATATTCTGAGGTCTGGTTTAGATTTGCAGAGTGTTGCATGTGCTTTTGTACAGACAAATATAATTCTCATTTATGAATTGTTTATTGAGGAATGACACTGCCTCTCTGGGTCTTATTGCAGAACTGAGAATGTGTTTCCTGATGGTGATTAACATCTTAATGCAATAAACATCTTGAAATGTTTTCATGGTGAAGAAACAGGTGCAAAAATCACCTTCAGAATTATTCTCCTTTTTAATAGTGCTGACATGGAAGTTCTGGATATTTCTGCACAAGAGGGATTTGTGACTGTTTGAAGTGCCATTTTCTACATGTGATCCTTACATTGGCAAGCAAGCAATCAAATCTTTCCTGGAGCTGGTGGGAACTTTCCAGAGGGATGAGGATTTCCACATGACAATCTCTTGGAGATCCTGGGGAACTAAAAGCAAAAAGTGTCCCTGGAAAGTTGGAGACCACCCAAGTGTCAGAGCCCACCTAAATTATTCAATCTCATTTTAGGTGCTCAGGCTGGGAAGTGGGGTCTCTATTTTCAGAACCTGACAGAGTCTGACAATCACTTTATAACAAAGAATTCCCAGTGAGGAGCAGTTTGGAAAAAGCCCCAAACCCAGCTGTAAATAAGAGTAAGTGAACCACGGCCCTGATGAATTTGGTGTCAGAACCCCCTTTGTGCTCTGTGGAGCTGAAAGTTCACCCTCACCTGTACAAGCTGGGAAGGAGAAAATCCTAAGGGACCAAGGGAAATTTGCAGTTCTCCTTAACTTATCTAAACATAAAGCCCCCTTGGGGGTGAAAATCACATTTTTCCTAGTCCAGGGGTGTGACTTGCTGGTTCCTTCCTTGCTTCTGTCCTGCCAAGGGTACCAAGGCACCTCATCTTTCATCCAAGTCCTTGCTGCAGAGCTCTCTGCAGTCACAGCAGCAGCTCTGCGTGCTGGAAGTGCAGGGAAATCAGGAATTCAACCTCCTCCTGGGCAGCAAGGAAGGAAATCTGGAATGTTTTGGCCTGGCTGTCTCTCATCTGGAGCAGTTTTATTCTGTTTTATTCTGGTGTAATTCTGTTTATTCCATTACACATAACCATCAGTGAGATGGGATTACAGCACAGAGAGATGAAGTGACTTTCCCAGGGCCATAGGAAAACCAGGAATTGGAGTCAAAAACTCTGATATCCAAACATAAACAAACTTCTCCAGGCTATGCTGTAGTGTATTTCCCTAAATTCAACAAATCATCCATAAGAACACATCTCAGGAACATCCCTTTCCTCCCTAGGAAACACTAATTATAAATTAAATGTACATTTGTCAATCTTAGGTGAAAATACTTTCTAATAAGGCTTGTTTAACACCAATTTCCATGAAAATAACATTTTCAAATCTGCTAAACTGGGAAACTGCTTGATTTTGGAAAGACAGCCAAGGGTAGAGGGCAGGACAGTGCCATCCCTTCTCCAGCTCCAAATCCTGCTGCCTGCTCTGCCATGGAGTGAAGGGGCTGGAAGTTTTTGGAGCCCTGCTGTCAGAGTACAATGTTGCCTAAGCAAGCATTAAGAGATTATGGTAATAATAGGTGTGCTTACTGCAAATAAAAGGTTTCATTAATCAAGCCATACCGAGATAAACCTGTCAGTGGACAGAGGAAACTAGAAATCAAATGCTGTGGAAGTTCTGACAGATTGTTAAATAGAAACCCTTTAAAACTGAATTTAATTTACTGTGATATTACAGATATTTATGCATCAATAGGCAAGTGCAGATTGAGTTCGGAGGTCAGCTCTGGTGCTTGAAAAATAAACGCACAGAATGAAACAGAAGGTGACAGTTACCTTTGTCAGAAATTACAGTTTATTAAACTAAATATGAAGCTCTCTCATCTGATTCATGTTAAACACCAAGGCATGGGGCTGGGGGGGTAATTTACTGCAGTAGATTGGTGAGGGGATAATTATGGAAACACTCCCCCTTTTTTTAAAGTTGGATTTATAAACTTTAGCAGAAGAAACCAGCAATAAACATTGCAGCACAGAAGCACAGTCAGGTACCAAAGGGCAGCAAGCACAAAGACCTTTCAGCAAGATTATTCACGAGTTATGCCATTAAAATGCTGCTCTCCTGTCAGGCAGGGAGGTTTTTTACTTCTATATCAGCATTTATTTAATTAATTTCTCCTTTTGAATTCTTTTTTAAGTTCTCCATTTTCACATTCGTACCTTCCTCGGAATCGGGACACTCCTCTTCCTCCCCCTTCTTCCTCAGCTTCAGGAAATCTGATGAGCAATGTGAAAGAAACGTGAATTTAAGGAGATTTCTGTCCAGGTGATTCTGCAGCAAGTTGCACAAAGTTGTTTTTGAAAGGAGGTGCCATTCACCTGGGCAAGAGGTGCAGCTCAGGCTGTTCCACGCTGCTCTTTGAAGGAACAAAACCCCAGAGATCAGTCACTGAAGTATTGTGGGCAGATAGAAAATCAAACATCATTCCTGCTCCCAGCAATTATTACATCCCATACAGACAGGCATCAATCTTTCCACTACTGGATTTACAGCTAACATTAATATTTAACTTAAACACAACGGTTATGTTGCTTACGAGGTTTTATTTCAGAAACTGAAGGGAAAATTTGGACCTAGTAATGATCCAGCTGAGCCAATAACAAGGCTGCTTGACCCTACCAAGCACAGAAAGATGTCCTTGAATAAAAGCAGTCCTTAGTGAAAATCAGTATGTCAGTGCTATATGAGATGAACATATTTATCTGCCAGACTTACGTGAGATCATATCTAAATACACGACTCCAAAACAGAGAAGTATATTACATTTCACACACATAAGAAACATGTAAATCATGCAGGACATGTTAGCTATAGCTATGCTGGACATATGTCCTTCCCAGAATGACAGCCTGGAAAAGCCTTACCAACTCAGGGGAAAACTCCTGCAAATAATTACTGCAATGGAAGCAATGCCATGAGTGAAGTTGTTCTGGATCTGGCACAGTTTTATGAGAAAATGCCCTTTTTTGCATGCATAAGGAGTGCAGGACTGGGCCATTAGTTATTAGAAGCCAAATTAATTAGTTAATAAAAGCCAAAGCAGCAGGATAGTGTGACAAAGTCTCAGCCATGAGCCTGCTCTGGCCATCCTCTCTCGGTGAGCAGGGTTTGTTAAACACCCATCAGCCCTGATTCCAGTGAGCCCCTGAAGCCACTCAGGAGCTGCCTTTAGGAGCAGCTTCAATACAGGAATGACCATTGCTCTGGGTCAAGGTTCACTAAGAAATGAAAATAAAACGATAAAATCTATCAGGAGGAAGGCAGGAGGGAAGATATTTCATATATATGACGATGAAAATTTACCTTACAAATTTGAACAAGGCCTATCTGGAAAATGAAGCCCTAGTCCAGCCTTAGAATATTGTTAACCTGAAGCACATATTTAAGTCTCATTAATTTACATGGTTTAAATGCTATGCACCTTTAGGCACTGGAAGGGGCTCTAAAGTCTCCCTGGAGCTTTCCCCTCTCCAAATGAACATTTCCAGCTCTCCCAGCCTGGCTCCAGAGCAGAGGGGCTCCAGCCCCCTCTGGACTTTATCCTGCAGCTGCACATCCAGAGCTGGTGGGGTCTCACCACAGAGGAGCAGAGGGGGACAATCACCTTTGTCACAAGAACCATGAGAATGTGCCCTGAGCAATGATCTCATCTGGATTTTGGGGAGGAAACCCACAAATTGGAAAGTTTTAAATAAACCCAAGGAACCAGAAGGGGCCCTCTCACACCTGTGATGTGCAAGCCCTCCAAGTGAATGATCTGTGAGTGTCACAGAGCCTTTGGCACCAGGAAAAATGGAAGGAGCAGTAAATTAAAAAGTAAAGAGGAGCCACGATGGCTGTGAGTTTCCAGCAGAGCTAAAAGATGCCCAGGTGGCTCCTGCCCATGGCCAAAGGCTGGGGGAGGGATCACTCCCCACCTGCAGGGCCCTCTCCAAGCCCTGTGACAACATCCTGAACTCCTGCACCAGCAGCAGGCAGTCCCAAACAGGGAACAAGCCCAGCCCTGGGCAGGATTAAGACTTTTATCCCCAGGCAATCCTTGCTGCTCCTTAGCAGGGAGCAGAGACAGCCCTCCACGTTTTATTTATTTAGATGAGTTTACAAAGCAATTAAGACATTTTGGCAAATGCTGAGGTGCAGATTTCCTCCCTTATGATAGATCATTCCTGGCTATTTTTTTTTCCCTGTCTCCTTCTGGACAGATAAATGTTTCATGGTCCCACAGACATATTTTCCCTCTGCCCAGTTGCTCAGAATCCATTTTAAAATGCCTGTTGAACTCTTATATCATGGAATATTTTAACAAGAGCCCCTAAATAAGCTTTTTTTACAGACTGCAAATACTGCCTGACCATCTCAATATGTTTCCTCACCTCCTTAACTGGAATTCTTCTTGGAAATTTTTCTTACCTGAGCCTAAGCAAGAAATCCAACAAAAAAATAAAAATAACTGTGTGTTTTAAGGAAAAAATACTTGTTCTTCACATCCTCCCCTTTCAATTGGAAATATCACTGTTTAATGATTTTGGTCAAAGTTAAAACCCTCTCTGGTTTGATCTGTCCTGTCCAAGACAGGAGCTAAGTTGCCAGCCTGTGCTCTCAACATGGAAATGCTGGAAAAGCTCATCCAGGCTCTGCACTGCCTGTGATCCCTCAAAGAAGCTTCTGAAATCAGTAGGGTTTTACAACATGCCCTGCAAGGCATTAAAAGACTTTAATAAAATGTTTAATAAAATACCTCTATTAAGGTGAAGGATCTAAATGGAATTTGCAGAAATGCCCTGATGAATGAAGCTGAGGAAGCTTTGTGGGGGAAGGAAGCTGCAGCTCTCCTGGAAATGTGCTGCCCCCAAAAAATTAAAAATAGATATTTTTTGGACTCAAAAAATAGATTTGATGGGAGAAAAAAAGCAGGATTTTTTTTCTTTCTGAAGCTGGCACTTCTGTTTCCAAGAAGTTTGTGGAGGTCACCAAGTTTTCATAGAAAAATTGTGAACATTTAATTCTGTGTTTGAAGGTGGAGGAGGAGAACGCTTTGGTGACTCCCCATGCTCTACCCTAAGCCAGAACTTGCAGGGGCTCAGCTATGAGCATTTTCTTTACCAAAAATAAGCAAGGAGTCCCCTAGAATGTGTTACAGCTCTCTCCAGATAAGGAGCTACCTGGTTTAGCAGGTGAAGAGGTGCTTGGGGAGTTTTTGATAGAGAGATTATGGACCTGATTACATTAATACCTAACATGGGTTTTAACCTGCATTTTGGGTAAAATTCACCGTTCTGCAGAAGGCCCATAAAAGGCCTGTGCACCACTTAAGCTCCACCAAGGCCCCATTTGGATGGTGCACGTGGAGCTGGGGTGATGCATGGGCCCCGTGCCTCGGGATGGGCCCCATCCCTGATCCATCAATAATATTCCATGTGTTGGGGAAAAATATTAGCAGAGTAATTTTATTAACAACAGCCATAACTCACCGCTTGTCTCGCCGTGCTTAATAAAGGGAATTGAGGGGGTTGTACGAGAGCCAGAGGAGAAGCTCACAAAACTATCCTGCTAAAAACAAACAAATGAAGCCCTGGGAAGCAGGAGAGCACGTGGAGGGGGAGCTGGCTCCCACGAGTGTCCTGGCTGTGCTGAGGAATGAAATGAAGTCGTGGATCAGCTCGTGGATCTCACCATATGGGAAATCTCAGGGGAGTGTCAGTGAGTTGTGTGTTTGCTTCATGCTGAGAGGAGGACTGGGCCAGCCCATGGAGAGCTCCCAGCTTTCAGCAAAGGGATTTCCTCACAGCCCTGGAAATGCTCTTAGGGTCTTCATTTGTATCTCACTGGCCAGGGGAATAACTGAGAAAACAACCCTGCTGTGTCCTCCTCACACCTCCTGCCTACCTGCGAAGTCGGTGTAAAAGCACACAGGGACAGCAGCTTGAAAGGAGCTGCTGCTGCTGCCTCTCTGTGGATCCTCATTTGGAGTTGTGTCTTTTCTTTTCGTGTTGCATTCCCCCCTTTTTAAGGCATGTCCCCCATATTTGCTGCCAAACTGGCACCACTTGCACCATCCCTTTGGGCCACATAGAGATGAAGGAAAAAATACTCTGTCGTGTTGATTTATTCAGACAAATAGGGGCATTTTCACACCAAATTCACCTTCCCTCCTGAGCCTATCTAGAGACCCCTCTCCATCCATACATGGAGGAATCTCCAATTTTGAAGGAGCAAGGATGGCCTGAGCACATCCCTTCCCCGAGCAGCCATTCCCCGGGGGATGAGCTGGGGGGTGTCTGTGTCTCGATATTGCTGCTGTGGGGCTGCCCTATTGCAGGGCTGGGGGCTGCAGCACCCCGGGAGCTGGGCCAGGGTCACCCCTCCCCACCCATCCTTTCCCTCCATGAATTCAAATAAATCAAATTTAAAGGAATTTTTTTTTGCCTCTGATTTTGGTTCCTGTGTATTTATTACAACTCACAGTACAGGAGCTTCCTCCAGGAGCAGGGATGTGACAGGGTGTTTAGGGGATGAGTTTCTGCCATTTTTTGGAGATGGGTAGGAACATGAGCAGGGCCCTTCCAGGAGTCAGCACTGCTGGATGCCAGGGCTGAGTGGGACTGCAGAGAGGGTGCAGGTGCTTGCAGCCAGAATTGGGGATAAATATCCATTTGTTTAGAGTGGGGATTTGCAAAATGAACATCTGAAGAACAAACGAATTTTGATTGAACGACTGCCAAATGTTTTGGTGTTTTTTGCTTTTTGTTTTTCAAATCAGGTCTCAGCTAACTTTGCAGCCCTCTTGCCCAAAAGGCGGCAGAGCTCCTCTGCTCACACAGCCCAATTTGCCTAATACTAATTCTACATCTTAACTTATTTGATTCATTTTGCTCTCTCCCTGCTTTGTAAAGCACCCAAATCTCTATCCTGTACCAAGCTCCACTCTTCTGACCCCTTTGATTTTATTTTGTGGGTCCCAAGAGGATACATCATGGGGATACCTGAGCGCTGCTGCCTGGTTTTGCCAGCTCCCCGGGATGTTTTCCTGCCTGTGTCCAACTCGGGGGTGTCTCCCTGCGAGCCGAGCTGAGCCAGCACGGCTGGGTGCCCCTCCACCTGCACCCTGCCAGCTCCCAGGGGAGGGGAGGCAGAGAAGAGGCAATGACCAGCGCCAAGACGCACCTACAGGAAAACGAACCCCAAATTCAAGGCGATTCGCGGTTCCACACAAACACGGCGTTTGGCTGGTGATTAGATCCGGAGCAGGGAGAAGCTCCGGGTGAAACCGCAGGGGCGGTGGGAGGATGGACACGGTGCGGGGCTAAGCCGCTCCCCGGCCCCGACGGCGGGGGGTGCCCGGGGGGAGCATGTGCGGGCACGTAAATCCCCGCGTGTGTAGCCGCACACACAACCGCATCCCTCCGAGGGGCCGGACGGGGGCTTGGTCCCCCGGGACCGGGCGGGGAGCGGGGCCGGGCCCGCGGGGCAGCCGCGGTACCTCGGCCCCGCTCGGAGGGGTGGGGAGGGGGGGCGTGTGTGTATTTGGGGGTGTCTCCCAAAGGGAATAGGGCTGTAGAATATGGAAAATCTGCGCCTGGTGAAACCCAAGCTGAGCGGGAAAGGCAGCGCGCAAACAGCGCGGGGGGCCGCGGGCCAGCCGGGGGAGGCGCAGATTCCGCGGGGCGCTGCCCCCCGGCCCTCCGGCAGCGCCGAGGGTGGGAGGGGGGATCCCCAAAGTTGCCTTCCCTGCGCGGCCGCGCACCTCGTACGGGGGAAAGTCCCGCGGCCGCGGATCGCCGGCCGCCCCCAGCTTGGGTTTCCCTAAAGGCGAACTGGGGCTAAATAATGGATCGATCTAAAATTAACCGGAGGAATGGAAATGCTCTAAAAATAAGCCAGCAGCTGCCGTGGTCGCAGCCCCCCGCTCCCGTGGGGAAGGGGGAGCGGGGCCGGCCGGAGGAGGGGGCGCGGGCAGAGCCGAGCGGGCTGCGCGGGGCTGCGCGGAGCGATGGCCGCGGCTCTCCGCGGGCGCGGGGCCGGGGAGCGGCACTGTGGGAGCCGCGGGGGCCGCTCCGCACCTCGGCGCGGACGGAGCCCCCCAAAACTCCGCCGCCCGCCTCGCTGCTAGCAAACTGGCGATTTTTAATTTTTCTTTGTATTTCTCTATTTTAAATCTTTTTATTTTTGCACGGAAGCGCCGAAAGCCTTTGGGGAAGCAGCGGGTCGCCTCCCCCGGCAGCAGCGGTCCGGGGGCGGGGGCGGCCCCGGGGGCTGCGGAGCGTGTGCGGGAGCCGCGGCCGCGGAGCTGCGGGGCAGCGCCGGGCACGGAGCCGGCCCCGGGCCGCTGCGAGCCCCACCGCGCACACACACACACACACACACGCACTCACACTCGCACACACCTCCTCCTCTTTCCTCCTTTTTGATCCATGCAGCGATCCCATATCCTCCCGGCTTGTCTCTTTTATTCTTTTGTACTGATGCGCGTTGTCCTGGCCAGCAGTGTGAACGGGGGCTTTGTAAAACGGGACAGATAAAAATGAGCAACATCATATTGTTTGACAGAATGATCCAAAATGATAAAATGCCTTCTCCGGAGGGGGTGAAAATGGTGAATTCCTAAAAAACAAGAGCGTCGCTTCTCTCCTCAGCCTCCCTGCTCTGCTTGCTGTAGCCTAAAGGGATCTGCCGCCTGCACCAGCCCGGATCACGTCCAGCCACTCTTTTCATTGGAAAGTCTCTTTTTTAAAGCCTTCATTTATTTATTTTTAAATAAATAAAGAAGGGGGGAAGCGGCTTCGGCTCGGGACCCCCCGTTCTCCTCGCGGCGAATGAAAAGCACAATTTTCGAGAGAAAGGCTCGTTTTGATTAAATCTGACATGCTGCTGATAACTCCATGCTAATGTGAAATAATTAACATAATAGCCATAATTAAAAGCACGCTAACAATGCCATAAATTTATCACACAATTTTACTAGCTTTCTGCCCCTAACTGCTCTCTCATCGTTAATTAAACGTGTTGCCTTTTACAGAATGGATGTTTATACATTTCCAATACAAATAAATCCGAAACCGTTTTGGAAACATGACCAATTTCGTTTTACACTGAGGTCTGCCGGGTTTACGGGCGATTTATTACAATTAAAAAAAAAAAAAAAAAAAGGAGAATAAGAAAGAAAGAAAAAGGAAAAAAAAAAAAAAAAGAGAAACCAAACAGAGGCCTAAACACAGATGGGAAAATTACATATATTTAATAATCTACATCTTTAGCGAAAAGCCCGGCTGAAGGGGGGCAGGGGGGGAGTGTCCAGGCCCCGCCACTTGCCCCACTTCGGCCCCGACCCCGGTCCCAGCCCCGGTCGGGGGATGTCTGCGTGTCCCTGTCGTGTCCCCTCCCTTGGATGTGTTTATTTTACAGAGATTTCTCACCCGCAGCCCCTTTCCTGCGAGCCCCTTTACCCCCGCACGTCTGTACCGCGCGACAATGCTGGTTTAATCCAGGTCAGGTCAACGATTTATATAACTCATTAGTGAAAGTAATAGGCTTAAGGAGTTGCAAGGGGACACCTTTGGTTTCTCCTTCCTTTAAAACGATTACAGAAGCAGAAATTGCCCCAGCCCTGTCTTTCTTCCACAATCCCCCCCACCCCCGAAGCTCAGCCTCCGGATTTATTTTTAACTCGCTTCGCAGCCAGGATCTTGCTTTCCCATATTAGAATCAAATTGAGTTGTAATTAATTTCTCCCTCTCTATCATAACTTATTCCATCCTCCCTTTTCCTGTTCCACTGCCGTGTCTCTATTTGACTCCGTATCGATCCGGACGATTCAGTTTGTTTTTCTCCTGTTGCTAAATCTATCTGTCTATATGGGCACCCACTTTCTATTTCTGGCCGTGTCATTATCGTGGGTTTCCACCTCCACAGGAGCTGCTTTAATTGTTTTATCGCTTTGCAGTACGAAGCACCTTCAGCCCTTGAACTTCAATGGGTTCCGGGGCTCCTGGGCTATCTGGGGGAAACTTTCCTGATTTTTAGAAAAGGTTTTCTCCGGCCAGGTGGGATCCTAAATACTTTCTAACGGGATGGGTTTGGAGATGCTGCCCTAAAGTTCAGCAGATGAAGGCCTGGGAGCCGCCGCAGCGCCCGCGGAGGGGTGCGGAGAGGCGCGGATCGGGGCCGCCCCGCTCAGCCGGCAGCCGTGATTGAACATGGGATTAGCACAATAGAGCCCTAATCGAGGGGAAACGTTTCTTTTCACGCTAAGCACCGTAATTAATAGTATGAATCAATTAATTTGACTTTTATTGTGCCGAAGAAAAGCGCAACAAATGGAACAGGGCGCTGCCGAGGTGGGGTTTTTTCTCCTTTTTCCCTGGGAGAGTCTTTGCGGTGGGGACACGCGAGGCGAGTGCGTGTGTGTGAGTGTGTCTGTGGGTGTGTGACTCCGTGTGTGCGTGTGAGAGCCGGCGGTGCGCGGGTGCGGAGGTCACGGGCAGCGAAGATCCGCTGGGAGACGCGCAAAAACGGAGCGCAGAGGGAAAACGGCTCCGCGCCCCGCGGAAAGGTTCCCCCCATCCTCCCCGCGGGTCCCTCCGCGGGGCAGGGCCAGTCCCGGCAGGAGCGGCCCGGCGAGAGGCTCTGTGACAGGCCAGGGCAGCGACCCCTCCGAGCTCCGATGGATTTTGGGGAGAAGGATGGGAATTGCCTTCCTTAAACCAGCGCCGCTCATAGGAAATCGTTGGCTCCCGGGGCATTTTCCTCATTAAATTGTTTTTACCGAAATCGGACAACACGTGCGGGAAGTACAAGAGTAAAGGGCTCGGCGGGACGGATTAAAAAGCCAAACCGCGGGTGCCACCCGCGGCCGAGGGCCCAGGCGGGGGGATCCGCACCGGGGCAGGGGTGGGCGGCCGGGCCCCCTCCCGCCCCGCCGGGCGCCTTTCTCCGGGCCGGGGCTTACCTGGGGCCGCGGCAATACGGTCCTCACATTCACACACACTCCCTCATTTCCTACTTTTTCATATGCTAACGCCCGCAATGATTAAGTCGTTAACACCTCTGGAAAGGAAAAAAAAAAAAAAAAAAAAAGAAAGAAAAAAAAAAAGAAAAAGAAAAAAAGAAAAAAAAAAGGCAAAGAAAACAAAGCGGAAAAAAAGAGAAAAAACTACCCAGCTAAAAGGTTCTTTATTTATAGTTTCCCTTTTATATTTTAAGTCTTTTTTATTTCTCCCTGCAACTAACCTAATAGATTAATCGATAGCTATTCTCTGATCTTCCGTTCCCAGCTGGTGCTGCTGCCCCTGGAAAAAAAAAATAAAAATAAAAAAATTAAGGAGAAACCCAAGGAAAAGTGGTTTCAAAGCCCAAACTTGGTGCTTTTAAGCGCTCTCGCGGCGGCGCATCCTCTGAGCCTGCGCTGCCGAGCACCCCGAGATCGGCGGCTCCGGGCCCGGCGCACCGAGAGCGGCGGCGGCGGCGAGCCCCGGTGCGGCAACTTTTCCGCGGGGGCCGGAGGGTGCCGGTGCCGTCGGGCCCCGTCGGGGCGGGCGGAGCGGAGCCGCCGCCGGTCTTTGTTGACAGTCCATGAAACAACTCGAGTTTTGCATGACTTCACAGCGGGGCGCCTGACGTCAGGCGGTCACGTGGAGCCGCCTCCGAGTATATCTTTAACGGGAAAGTAATCTATCAGGCAGTCGGGACCGCCGCGCTGCCAAAGTGGCGAGCGAGGCCCCGCGACCCCCGGCCTCCTGCCCCCGCCCCGCCCGGCCGCCGGCAGCTCCGTCCCCTCCCTCCGCCGAGGGGGGCAAAAAACAGCAGCCAAAAAAAAGCCAGCCGAGAGGAGGAAAGAGGGAAGAGGAGGAACAAAAAAAAAAAAAAAAAAAAAAAAGCCGGCGCGGAGGGCGGCGGAGCGGTGCGCGGCGCGGCCGCGGAGCGGAGCGGTGGAGCGGCGGCGGCCCGAGGAGCGGCCCCATGCGCAGCGCCCGCGGGCGCGCAT
>JACBWW010000016.1:24224502-24249747 GCA_020086605.1 Lanius collurio
GGGGCGGCGGGGCAGAGCAAGCCCAAGAGCAGCCTGGTGAAGCCGCCCTACTCGTACATCGCCCTCATCACCATGGCCATCCTGCAGAGCCCGCAGAAGAAGCTGACGCTCAGCGGCATCTGCGAGTTCATCAGCAACCGCTTCCCCTACTACCGGGAGAAGTTCCCCGCCTGGCAGAACAGCATCCGCCACAACCTCTCCCTCAACGACTGCTTCGTCAAGATCCCCCGGGAGCCCGGCAACCCGGGCAAGGGCAACTACTGGACGCTGGACCCGCAGTCCGAGGACATGTTCGACAACGGCAGCTTCCTCCGCCGCAGGAAGCGGTTCAAGCGGCACCAGCAGGAGCACCTGCGGGACCAGACGGCGCTGATGATGCAGGGCTTCGGCGCCTACGGCCTGGCCGGACCCTACGGCCGCCCCTACGGGCTGCACCCCGGCGCCTACACGCACCCCGCGGCGGCCGCGGCCGCGCTGCAGTACCCCTACATCCCCCCGGTGGGGCCCATGCTGCCGCCCGCCGTGCCGCTGCTGCCGTCCAGCGAGCTCAGCCGCAAAGCCTTCAACTCCCAGCTCAGCCCCAGCCTCCAGCTGCAGCTCAACAGCCTGGGCGCCGCAGGCTCCATCGTCAAGTCGGAGCCCAGCAGCCGCCCGTCCTTCAGCATCGAGAACATCATCGGCGTCCCTGCCGCCAGCTCGGCCGCCAGCGCACAGACTTTCCTGCGGCCGCCGGTCACCGTGCAGTCGGCCCTCATGGCCCACCAGCCGCTGGCGCTGGCCAGGACCACCGCGGCCATCGCCCCCATCCTCAGCGTGCCTACCAACATCATCGCGGGGCAGTTCCTGCAGCCCGCAGCCCCCGCCGCCGCCGTGCAGGCCAAGTGGCCGGCGCAGTAGCCCCGGGCGGTAGCCCCGGGCAGCGCCCCGGGGAGCTCCGACCGCCCCCTCGGGGCTCCGCGGCCGCCCGGGCTCGGAGCAGCAGCGGGCACCGGCCGCCGCCACCGCCGCTTGTACATATTTGTATCAAAAATCACTGACATTGCTTTCGGGGTTTTTATTTTTCTAAAGAGGCGAAATGACGGTCGCGATTAGGAGCTGCGAACTTTCACTTTTTTTGAAGGTTCCGGCGCTCCGAGCGGTTTTATCCGAAATAAAAGAACAAATGAGAAAAAAAAAATTGTATAAAAAAGAATTAAGCGGGGAAAATTTTAAATATTAAACGAACGGACAGGGGGGAAAAAAAGAGAATTTTGGAGAGAAAAAAAAAAGAAGGAAAAACGCTGTCATTCTATTATAGAAGTCTGTTTATATATGAATGAATATATGTATTCTAAATGTTATCCCTTCGTGTTGTACACAACTTTGTAAATAAATTTTTAAAATGCTCTGCCCGTCTCTGTGTGAGCGGTGTCTTTGTGACCCCCGCCCGCAGGATGGGGCTGCGCGGCCGCGGAGGCTGGAGACGGGCGCGGGGCGCGGCCGCGGAGCGCCGGTTCTCCGATGCCGTGGAGGTTCGGGTTCCGCCGGTCGCGGTGCGGGTGGGTTTCTCACGGTGCCTCCCGCCCGTTCGGGGTGCGCCGTGCGCGGCCGCGCAGCGACAGCGCCCGGCCCTGCTCGTTCGCGGAGCGGCCGCCTCGGCGGGGCCGGCATCACCCCGATTCCTTCCAAATCCGACCTTCCCCGGCAGATCCGAGACTCCCGCGAGCGCGCCGTGATGTTTCCCTAAATATATTAATTTTTCTCGGCCTGACTTCGACTCCACATCCCGGCGCTGCGGCATTCCCGGCCGGAATAGGTACGCTTTGGGTCCACGGTCGGGGTTAATTATAAGGGAAATTATTTAAAATAAAACTTGTTGGGTTGATTTAATCAATGTTTACTATTTATTTTAGTGGGGAAAAAAAATATATATATGTATATTCAGGCCGTGGCCGTGCGGTGTCCGAGAGCGGATCTTTCGTTTAGATTAGGGAAATAATCGGGGTTAAAGCAGCGGTTCTTCCCGCGGGAAGGGACCGGCCTTTCTCAGCTAATTCCCAAAATCTCAGCTTTAATGGTAGCTGCGAAAATTTAAAATAATTATATATATATGTATTTTCAGGTCTAAAATAAAGAGACAGTCAAAATGGAAAAAAAAAGAGAATTAATATATAGCGTTATAATATTTAAAGCGGCGCATCGGGGGATTGAGCCTGGCGACATCTCGGTGTCTCCTGCGCACTGACAGTGTTTGGTGCTTTATTATCTTCCTCTTACAAAGTTGAATTTCTGTCACCTTGGAAAAGCTTCGAGGATTTTGCTTTTCCGCCCAAATAATTCGTTGTCTTTGTTAGGAAAATCGGCGGCGTAAAATGCAGGCGGGATGCGGGATGCGGGATGCGGCAAGCTCGGCTGCGGGAGGAGCTGAACCAGGCGCTTATTTCCCCTCCAGCAACCCTCTGGCAGCCGTGGATTTAAAATAAATATATAAATAAAAGTGTCCTTGCTTTCCTGGTAAGCAGTAAATATTATTTCTTCCTAAGTAAATATTTATACCTCCGCATACATAGACTAAAATAAACCGAGCAGCCCCGGTGATGAGATCGTTTGAACTTTATAAATAAGGACTCGCTAATCATCTGCCAGGGACAGGGAGAACCTGGAGGGAGCGGGGACACGCGGGGCCCTCCACGGGCACCCACGGCCCCGCGGAACCCCGCGGAGCGGAATGTGGCGGTGTCAGAGGAAGGAGTTGTTTCACAGTTGTGTCTGGCTAATCGTTTTTACACAAACAGCAAATGGTGGGTGATTCGTGCGATCGAGGGGGTTTCTATATTTAGCCGATCCCCTGGGAAAAAAGAAAGGAGCCTCTGCCCGGAGTCGCTGCGAGGCTCAAGAAGCTGCTGATCCAGGGCTTCCAGAGGACACCGGATAACAGGGGCTCATTCCATTCCCCAGCCTTTGTTACTTATAAAATTACTCGCTCATATTTCCCCACATAGCAGCGATGCCTCGGCTCGGCATCTGCGCGCCGGCGGCGGCGGCACCGGCAACTTTCCTGCCCGCCGCCTCCCGCCGGGAACCGCTTTTCCCTCCGTAACCTTCGGCTTCTCTTTCTCTCCCCCGCTTTCCCCTCGATCGCCGAGGACAGCGGCCGGCAGGAGAAGCCTTTCCCGGGGAAGGGGCGGAGGAGGCTCCCGGGGCCGGGAAGCACCGGGAAGGCGCGGGGCACGGGAAGGACCCCGGGATGAGCCCCCCATCCGGCCACCACCTCCCCGCGGGAGCCGCCGGCTGCCCGCAGCCGCGGGGCCGTGAGCGGCAGCGGGGCCGTGCGGGCAGGTGGGGGCTCCCGGTGGCGGCGGGGCTGCAGTGGCGCACCGGGGCCTGCGGGGGGCGCGGCAGCTCCCGCTGCATCCGTGGGGAACGGGCGCGCCCCCCCGGGGCCGGGAGCACCCCCGGGAGCAGGAGCATCCCCACAGCACCCGGATCCGGGAACACCCCGGGAGCATCCGCGGGGACGGGGATCGCCCTCATGGCCTGCGGGGTCGGGAGCTTCTCCGAAGCCAGGAACACTCCCGGGACAGGGAGCACCCCTGGGGTCGGGAGTTCCCCGAGAATCCGGGAGCAGTTCGGGGGATCTGGAGCACCCCCGGTGCCCGCAACCGCCCGGGACGACACCGACCGGGGCGCGCTCTTGCAGCGGGCGGCACAACGGGGTGTTCCGGCGGGTCCCGCAAAGCTGCCGGCGGAGGTCGGGGCTCCAGGGGGTGTCAGAAGTCGGTCTCCAAATAGGGGAGAGTTTGCAGCCGGGACGGGAGCGGCTTTCCCGGCACCCAGCGGAGTGGGAGCAGCTCCCAGAGCCGGACCGGGGGCGGCGGACCGGGGACAGCCGGGAGCAGCAAATCCCGGCGTAGCTCCCTCCGCCACGGGCCACAGCCAGACAACAGAAACTCTTTCCCTGGTTCTTTCTCTTGTGTTCCCTTCCACAAACTTGTCCGCCGCATATGGCAAAACTTGACACGGCCGGTGACAGATGCCCATTAGTAAAAGTCGTGTCACGTCGGTCCCTGGGGTGTGTTGGAAGTAACTAGATCCGAAACACCGGGGAAATGACCCTCCTGCAGCCCGCAGAGTTTACGCAGAACCACCACCCCCTGCACCCTCCCCGACCCCGCTCCTTATTAATTCCAATTACGGCCCCGCCGCTCCCTCCGCCCGGGAAGGAATTTATAATAGGATTTGGCGATAGGATCTGGCCCTAATCCTCTAAACCATCGCGTTGGTTGAAAAAGAGACGAGATGGGGCTCATCAGGGCCATTTCCTCGGCTGATGCGGGGCTCCAGGGGAACCCTCTCGTTTTCGCTGCGCTGCGGCGGGAGTTGCGCCCCCCTTTTCCCCGCTCTCCGCGTTACCCGCTCCCAACGCCGCCTATTTATAGCATCACTGGTCTCTCCCGGGCACAGCACGGGGCTGAAAGTTTCGGGGTAATGGGTGTTGAAAGGCTGCGGTGAGCGTTGGAAAAGGCAGGAGAAGACCTTTTGCGGTTATTTATAAATGTGTCCTTACCGCGCGTGTGTATTTATCTCAGTAAGCAGCCCAGCGTTCGGGATATCCCCTCCGCCTGCCCCCAGCCGAGACCCGCGGGGCCGCAGCAGCGTCCTCGGAGGGAGGTGGCGATCGGAGACCCCGCTCCGGAGCTGCGGGAGGGCAGAACGGAGGCCGGGTGTAGCGGAGGGGACAGCGCCGGCAGCGCTCCGGGGGGGCCGGGGGAGCGATGTCCGTCGGAGACCTTTCCTCCTCGGTCTGTCGCACCGAGAGGTGGCCGGAGGAAATCAACAGCCGGCGACATCAGCCCGCTTTGGGACACCGACAGCGTCCGAGGACGGCTCCGGCTTCCCCGGGGGTTACGGGCTCAGGTCGGCACCGGCGGTGCTCGGGGGATTTAACCCGCACCGGCCGCACCCCCAGCACTGCCCGAGCCGGCTCGGGGTCCGTGTCCTGGGCCGGCCACAAAGGAAGGAGAGCAAACATTTCTGTTTGGGATGAGCCACCCCCCGTCTTTAGCGGGGCCCTTGGGGGTCTCCCGCACGGGAAAGATACAGCAAGGATTTTTTTAGGGGAAAGTGGGGATTTTCCCTCACCCATGGGGGTGCAGGTCAGGGGCGCAGTTCCCGGGGGATAGGGGAATTCGATGGGATTTTGTCTGCCGGGGCACCTCGGGCAGTTCTGTGGTCGCTCCCTCGAGTCCGAGGCGCGCTCGGGGCCTGTCCCCGCCTGCTCCGGGGAGGCGGAAAAACAGCCTGGCCATTCCCAGGGGCATTTTATTGGTGTTAAAAGGCAGCGACTGAGGAATCACAGCGAGCTCCGCGCAAGTTACGCTGCCCATCCCCGCGGCTGCGGACAGTCTGGGCTCGGGCATCCCCCGGGGCGGCCACGGATGCGCTTAAACCTCCATCCGGAGCCGGGAGCATCCGTGTCATCCATCCCCGCAGCCTCCCTTGGCACCGCCGCGCCTCTTCCCCGAGCCAGGAATCGCTGCAACTGGGCAAACACCCGCGATGCAGCTTTCTTGAGAGGCGACACTTCAATTCCAGGGGCTTTTACTGAATTACGTGTTACCAGTCCTAAAACATTGCGCGTTATGTACTTAAAAGATACAGAGCATAGGTATTAACATCCACAGGAAGTATTTTAGTCAGTGAATGTTCAATGTAGCAGGTAGAGATGAACTTAGCACGTCTTCCAGACTGAACTGGGAACAGACTCTTCAGCCATAAAATGCACTTAACAGTCTATTTAATAGTGGCGAGGTCCTTGAAAATGCAATATCCATGCTAATCTTGCCTTTTTCTAAATCAGAAATGAAAAATAGGTCAGGAAGGTAGAACCTTCCCCTTCCATTTAAAATGTGACATTTAATCTATTTAAATAACTAAGTAAACTTTATTAATCCAGGATTTGGTAAGCAAGAAGAGGAAGAAGGAACCGCGCGACTTTACTAAGACGGCAAAACGTGAGAGGGAGCGTCCTTGAACTCCAGGTGCAATAAAATCCTGGTTTTCTTGAGGTTCAGCAAAATGGGAAAACCGCCCAAGCTCTCCTCTCCATGAAAGAATGGAATGTCTCGCTCTGCTTTACCCAGCACTCGGAGTATCCCTCGGGCTGGAATCCCCGGGTCGGACAAGGCAAGCTCCGTGTCCCCCAGCGCCCCGAGAATAGCAGGCAATCAGGAAAAAACCCCGATCCTCAATAATTTTTAATTACTTTATGAAGTGCCAGTATTTCATAGGGAAAAATAAAAATAAATCCATCCCCCTGTGGGTTAAGGTAGTGGTTTCAGACACGTTTACTATTTTGCTCGGGAAAGGAGGGTGCAAAAGAGCCGAGGATCCTGAGGATTCAGAGCGCGGCTGGCAGCGCCCGGCTCTGTGCCCGCTAAACCCCGGGAGATGTCCTGGGGTCGGGAGAAAAGGTCAGATTGGGAATTTGCAATTGCAAACATCTCCAGAGTTTGTTTCCCCGCTCGCTCCGGCACCACGGCTCCCCTCAGAAACGAAATCCTGGATGAGCTGGAACTTTTTATGGCCGCAGGCTCTTCCCCCCTCCCGCCCTAGGAAAGACTTTCTCATTTTGTGGCCGCATTTCACTCCAAATTTACGGAATAGCCGCGAATTATTTGCCTTGCCACCGCTCGGCTGACATCGAGCCAAAAAGCCGGGGTGGAGGAGAGGAGGCAGCGGAGCTCCGAAGCCTCCCGAGAACGCCAAGGGTTAAGAAAAGCCGTTTATCTGCTCATTATCGGCTTCTCTTTACTCCTGAGCACCAAACCCCGCTCGCCTCCTACCCCGCGGTATCAATGTGTCCTGAACGCCTTTTCCAGTCATTGATCTGGTCAAAGTCACCGCAGAAATACAAGTGACAGAGACTCAATTCCAGGCGACGTGCCCGATGCGAGTATTTAGAAAGCATTCAATAAAAAAGCTTTCCCGGGGAGTGAATGATTTCACCTTGCAACAAAGAGCGCTCGGCTAATTGAAATAATGCACTTGAATGTGCGGCCGTGGGCTTCTGCTCGCCCATCCCGGCTCCAGCACCGAATTAGCAACAATCTCCAAGGTAAAACCCAAAAACTCTTCCTTTTTTTTCTTCCTTTCTTTGCCGTAGGCGCCCACAGGCGACGCGCACGGACTTGGGGATGGCTGAGCATCATCATAGCCCTCCCCGGCCTTGCTGTTTGGGGAATTCTGGGCATGGAAAATCCTGGAGGGGAGAGTAGAAGGAGAGGAGAGACGGGTTGGGAGAGACGTGCTGAAATCGGAATCTGCCCTGGTGATTCTCCCCCGGCTTTAGGCTGGGAATTCACTTTGCATCGCGTGTTTGCAGTGCCATAAACCAGCTCCGGCTGCCGTGGGGTTCAGCAGGTGGAACTCTAAGTTACTTTGTAATTGATGAATTTCTTAGATTATCCTTATTTTACAGACTTGTCATTTCCAGACATCCTGTCAAAAATCCTGAAATGGACGCACTTTACCTAGCAGAAATATGAATAACAGATTAGGCAAACTGTGTAAAATTCAATGGCCATAATCTGCTGTTTCCCACAGGATTATGGCTCCAAACACCTTGGCAAGACAGCAGACACGTGTGATTTTTTTACCTTTATCTGTTTAAGACAGCTTTCAGTCTCTTCACACCATCCCACATGAGGCAACACCGCAAGTGGCTGAAATTATGGCTGTTCT
This sequence comes from Lanius collurio, assembly GCA_020086605.1. NCBI lineage: Eukaryota > Metazoa > Chordata > Aves > Passeriformes > Laniidae > Lanius > Lanius collurio. The sequence goes on from JACBWW010000016.1 coordinate 24,232,225, forward strand.
AAGAGGGACCAGGATGTCCAAAGAATTTGCACTCAAAAATGTTTGGGATAGTGGAAATCAGCATCCTGCATTGGAAAAACATCAAGGAAGAAAAGCCATCTCTGGTGTTACGCAGAACTGTATTTATAGTGTTTATATATTTTAAAATAATCTGCACATCTGAGGAAAATAATTTATAAATCACTTTATTTTCCAGTAATCTCTGGTTACTTTAACGTTTCTGCTGTAAGGGATTGGACATTTCTTGGCCACATGCACTTTTTGGAGCAGTTGTGTTTAAATCCATCACAACTTCCAGCCCAAGGAGAGCACTGCTACCAGCTCACCTGGCAGGTGTGGCCATGAGCTCCTCAGTATGTGGTGTTGGCTTTAAGAATAATCAGTTTTCTCTTCAGTTTCATGTCCTGACCTATCAGACACACAACCAGAAGGAAAGGCCAGGTTGGACAGGGTTTGCAGCAACCTGGGGTAGTGGAAGGGGTGGAATGGGATGATCTTAGAGGTTTCTTCCAACCCAGACCACGCTGTGATCTGATTGCTGTTATGCTCTGTACTTTGTTGAGACCTTCAAGAGACTGAAAGGTTGCAAAAGCGAGGCCTGTGGTGCGTCCTGGAGAGGTTCTGGAGTCTCCCTCACTGGAGATACCCAAGTCGGTCTGGACACATCCCTGAGCTCTGGGATGGCCCTGCCTGAGCAGGGCGGTGGCACCAGATGACCCCACTGGGGTCCCTTCCAGCCTGAGCTATCCTGGCATTCTGTGCTATGAGCTTTATGAACCAACAGGTTCCCAGATATTGTCTCCAAGTTGTAAAAGCTGAGGAGAGGCTTCCCAGCTACCTGGCATGGTAGGTGAAAATAAACCCCAGAACGATTTGGGTGGGAAGGGACCTCAAAGCCCATCCAGTCCCACCCCTGTCACGGCAGGGGCACCTTCCACTATCCCAGGGTGTTCCAAGCCCCATCCAGCCTGGCCTTGGGCACTGCCAGGGATCCAGGGGCAGCCACAGCTGCTCTGGGCACCCTGTGCCAGGGCCTGCCCACCCTCCCAGGGAACAATTCCTGCCCAAGATCCCATCCAGCCCTGCCCTCTGGCAGCGGGAACCATTCCCCCTTCTCCTGTCACTCATCCGGAGTCCCTCTCCATCTCTCCCGGAGCCCCTTTAGGCGCTGCACGGGGCTCCCCCCGGGGCGCTCCCCTCTCCCGGAGCAGAGCGCGGCTCTCCCATCCCGGCGCCCTCCATGGCGGAGCGTCCCGGAGGCGCTCGCGGCTCCCGCCCCGCGCACGCGCACAGCCCGCCCGGAAGGCGCCGCGCAGGCGGAAGCGCGCGCGCCGGGCCGAGCCCGGTGGGAACCCGCGGGCGGGACGGGCTGAGGGGGCCGGGAGCGGCTGAGGGAGGTGAGGATTGTTAGGGGGCTGTGGGGGCTGAGGGAGAGAGGGCTGAGGAGACTGAGGAAACTGAGGGACAGCGGGCTGAGGAGACTGAGGAGGCTGAGGGAGAGCGGGCTGAGGGGGCTGAGGGAGAGTGGGCTGAGGGGGCTGAGGGTACTGAGGGAGAGCGGGCTGTGGGGCCTGAGGGAGAGTGGGCTGAGGAAACTGAGGATCTGAGGGAAGACGGGCTGAGGAGACTTAGGGGTCTGAGGGAAAACGGGCTGAGGAGACTTAGGGGGCTGAGGGAAAACGGGCTGAGGAGACTTAGGGGGCTGAGGGAAGACGGGCTGAGGAGCAGCAGGGTTCGCTGGTGGCCAGGGGCAGCCTGGCTGGGCTCGCAGCTCGGCCCCGGTGTGAGCCCCGCAGCGCCAGCCCGCCCTGGGGATTCTGAGGAGGCCGGGGCAGAGCCGGGTGAGCGAGGTGTGAGAGTGGGGGATGATATGAGGAATAAAGGCGTCTCCTGACAAGGATTAGGGGAACAGTAGAGTTATAGACAGGTATTGCTGCAACAAATTAAATTCTTCATTCGGTGTGTGCATTTTTCAGCTGCTGAAATGTGTGCTGACACCTGTTTTAAAACAAGTTATATTCAGGGCCATGCATCTACGGCTGAGTTGTGTCAGTCCCCCTGGGCCAGGAGGGGGTGGTTTGTATTGGTGTCACTTATCTGAATCTTCATCATTGGCAGTGTGGAAGGATAGTGGGGTTTTTCTGCAGTTTTTTTAGCTGTGATTTTCACCTCCTGCTTACAGGTCTTGAGAGACCCTCAGGTGTTGCACATCCAGAAGCAGAAGGTGAAAAGTTTAGGATTGACCAAACCAGCTTTATCATCCCCTAAAAATTATTCCTTGTGTAACATTGTTACCCACGTGATACCAAGAATTAAGAGGTCTGTGCTTTTGAATCTAATAAAAGCATGGCTTTTTGTTGTAGGTAGTATGGGATAATTATTAAAGGTGAAAAACAAGTAGGAAAGAATATTTTAAGAGTCACCTGTGAGAGCTGAGAAGGAAGCTCAGTATCTCAGAAAACGACTGTTATTCCAAACGTAGGGAATGGGAGAAGTAAATGAGTGGAACAGAGGTGGGAGAGTCTGTAGGTGAGGCTGGTGTAATGCAATAATTAAGAAGGTATAATTAATTAATGTGGCAAGATAGAAACGAAGGACAGATGTATCTTTTATTTGGGTAAAAGTGCTGTGACTTAGGCACAGGTGAAAACATGCAAATATCAGTGTTCACCTTTCTACCTATAGATGGAGATCTGCTGCCACAGATTTATAATATTAATTAGCTTCTTTTTTCCCCTTGGTGGTGGTGTTGGGTCATACCTTTGTGTATATAGTAAATAAATATGGGTGGAATTGGAGTAGAATAACCTAAGCATGCCTTAGATGTTGGTTGTCTGTTACTAAAACTGCAGCTTGGTGCTTCTGTTGGGTGGGATTTTTATTTTTGGTCAGTTGCAAGTGTATTAAAGTGACTTAAATTCAATATTGCCTTTTCTTCAAGAAAAGTGTGTGACAGTTGTACCCTTTAAGACTGGAATAGTTTCTTCCTCACTTTTTTCCTAGTTCAGACTGAAATATTTTTGATTCTTTTGGGTGAAAGTTTGCATATTCTATAGTTAGTGGTTTGGTTTTTAATTTTATTTTTTTTTGCATAGAGCAACATAATAATTTTCCTGTTTCTTGATTTCTAAGTTTGATGCACATGGCCTTCAATTTGACAGATTTGGCAATATTTCTTACTTGTACTGGATCCTTAGTGTGGTGAAATAAGCTTGGTGGGACATCAGCCCTGCTGCTTTTTTGGGGGTAGAAGAATGAGGAATGTCTCCTGCCACTAACTAACTTTTAAATAACTTTTATTTTGTTTAAACCAGCAGCAGTGCCTATACCAGGTGTGCACTTTGCATAACCTGCCTGTGGTGCTCTCAACTGAGCAAACAAATGGCATAACTTGGTACTGGGACATTTCCTCACTTGTTAGTAAAGCAGTGAGTTATCAGTGCAGGAATTGCACAGCAGTGATGCCTGAGGGACAGAAGGCTGCATGGGGCTGCAGCAGTGTTGCTGGTGTGTTTGCAGGTCCCTGTGTGCCCCGAGGCACAGCCATGGACAAGTGGAGCCTGATGACAATCTCGGTGTTGCTGGCACTCACCGTGCGCTGGGCTGTGTCCCTGGGGTCCTACTCAGGTAAGGCACCTGCACAGGCTGCAGCAGCCTCAGGGAGGGGATTGTGGGGCTTGTGAGAAATGAAAAGAACTGTTATTATTGCTTAATTTTGCTCATATTTATATCAAATCATCAGTAGGAAGCAATGTGTTATTTCAACTGTTTTTATCTTTTAGTTCCTCTTGATTTTTCTTAATTTTTGGGAGTGTGCAATGATTAACATGATTGGAGCAAAACACTGAAAAAAATCACCTTAACTTTTTTTTTTTGGATGGTCAGTTATATTTTAGGTTGACTGACTGGCTGTTTTCCCCATGCCTTTATTTGCAGAATATTGCAGTCTAATTGTACAATTTTTTTTAATATATTCCTTTAAATTCTGTAGCAAATACAACCTTAACTTATATTTAGCTAATCCTGGTGCTAATGAAGACAGTGTAGAGGTGACAAGGAGTGAACAATTACTCTGCTTGTAGCTGTACCTCCTTAAACTTGTTTACAGCAGGAGCCAGAGCTACATTCTGTTAATGGATGAGTTTTTCTCCTCCCCGTGTCAGAAGGCTTGCAAAGAATTAGCAAGTTCCTTTCCAAGCCTCCCAGTTCCATTCCTACACTTGGAATAAGCTTGCACAAGGCTCAGCCTCTGCAAGCTTAAAAAGAAGATTAAAAATGAACCATTTCTTTCAGTCCTCATCAGACCAAAGAATCACAGCCTCAGTTAAATTCTACTCTGGTTTTTTGAGGCAGTGGGGACCCTCATCCCCTGAGTAGCTGGAGCTGCTCAGGAATATTCTGGTGACTTTAAACTGGTAATTCTTGGTTTCATTTGCTTTTAGAATTTGCTTGAAGCTGAACTGCATTCCCAATTGTTTTGAGTTTGCTTTCTCAAAATGCCATTTCCGAGAGATCTGTGGGTAACTGAGGTTTTTACCCATCTCTAGCCTGAAACACCCTGTCTTTAGGCATACACTGAATTTCTCTTGCACTGCAAGAGGATTTATTTAGAATTCCGTTGCTAACTAGATTTTTGTAAATTGATTTAATTTCAAACCAATCAAGATTGTGAAAGAGAGTCCAAAATAAAGCCTGAGCTAAAATAACAAGTTTTAAATCTTATTTCCTGCAAAGTGCTCATATAACTGCTTTTGGAATAGGAAAAGCTGAATCTGATCCAGTCCAGCAAATCATTAAAGCTTAACTTTGAGCATTGGCTGTCTGTAAAAAGGCAAACCCCAGTGCTAGAGCTGTCAAACACATAAATCCATTTGGATTATTCTTCTTCTCTTTGACTTCCTGCAGATGTGATAAACTTTTAATTCCACCCTCATTTACTGTACAGTCTTGGATCTCAGTCTCATTCCCATCATGTTCCTTGCCATGCAGCTCTCTGTTGGATCTGCCTCTGGAATTAGATGAAAAAGCAGGCAGCTCATGCCTGCTTTTGAAAGGTTACCATTAGTGATGACCTAGTCTTGGAGGATTATTGAGGAAAAATTTGGTTTCATAGGTTAATGCATCATTTTTTTAGTGCACTGCCAAACTCCTGCTAAATACAGGTGTTGGAAGGAAGCTTCAAACCCTTAAAAAGTCTGTTTCCAGGTGAACAATGAAACTGAATAAGATCTCTACTTTTAAGGTATTTGTGACTCTTTGAAAATAAAATATTCTATTTTAATTAATTTTAACTCAGTTTGTCTGTATGTCTGATGCTTGCTGTAGATGGAAGCTAAATCTGCTTTGTCATACTAACTGATCAGTCTGTAGTTGGCTTTTTATCATCAAACATTTGGATTAAAATTTCTTTTGATCATTCTGAAGACAATAAATTTTTTTCATCTCCTTTTTCTCCTAGAGGTTGAGGAGTTGATATACACACAAACATGCACTCTAAAATTTGGCTATTTTGTATTTCAGTAGTCAGGTGGCAGATTCTTTGTCCCACTGGATTTATAGCTACAGAATTGACACTGGTAAAACTCCAGTGCTCCAGTGACCTCACTTACTTGGGAAACTTTAGGCTGGATGTGTCATGGAGTGGAGATAATCTGCTCCCTCCACCACCCAGGAAGAAATTAGCAGAGATAAGAGGTCCTTTCCACCTTCTGGGAATAAATTGCACATTCCTGGGCTTGTGGGATTCCCACAAACATAGATCATGGGAAAAACCAGAGATGGCTTTCCTATATTTTAAAGAACCTCTTAAATCTCTGTCTGGCTCATGTCAATATTTCACTGGGAGCACAATCAGGCCAGTGATCAGGTTAATAGAAGTAAATAAACTCTGGGAAGCTGCTCAGCATGCTGCCATTATCAGAGTTAGTCTTACATCCAGGGAAATATTTGACATCTGAAGTATTGGAATTGATAAAGCATTTCTTTTCCATGAAAAGGGCAAATAATAATATTATAATGATATTGATAGTAAGGTACCATGACATGGCTGAAACATCAGTGAGAATATTGACAATTATCACATACCAAGGGAGTGCAGCAGTTCCCACAAAATCCCTGTAACATGTCCATTATGTGCATTTTCCTAGTTCAGGGAAAGTACCACATTTTTCATCTGCACTTGGAAATGATTTTTTTTTGTCAGATGAGGAAGCAGTTCTTCACAGCAGAGTATCTTGATAAATGCTTATTGCAGAAATCTCCAGGAAGCCAAAAGAACACATAGCTTTTTTTTTCCCTCTCTTAGACTGCTTGATGAGGTCTCTATTTGCTCTCAATATAGAGGCATGGAGAATAAAATTAGTACTATATTAAGATGAAGTATATAAGTGGGGGAAAGCAATCTCTGTCAACCAAATAATTTCCTAAATGCTGTGTCCTCTCCTTTTAGGGGCAGGAAAACCACCCATGTATGGAGACTACGAGGCTCAGAGGCACTGGCAAGAAATCACCTACAACTTACCCATCAGGCAGTGGTAGGTTGTGCTTACAGAGGGAGAATGGAAGGAAATCCTGTTGGATTTTACACCCCTGAGCCCATTGCTCACAACCATGATCTGTGAGCTTTTTAGATGGGTGGGGGCCTGGAATCTAAATGTAAAGGTTTGGAGTTTCTTTTGTACAGATCACTTAAAGCAGAAGGAAAATGATTCTAAATATTTTATTTCTTTTTACAATTTTGCTAACATTCCTTAGAGCTTGCATGAAACAGTGAAAATTTAATCTGTGTATGTGCTACAACTCAAATTGGAATACATTGGGATTCCAGGTCATCTTCCAGCAAGGACAGAGGTGTTGTGTGTGGTGTAACTTTCCCCTGGCTGTCTGCTGGGGAGCAGACTAAGCTGACAAAATAGAAAATAAATTCACTTGTGTTCTGTAAATATACCTGAATTCTGCTCTGTGTAGTGACCTCAGAGCATCCTGTAGTTCCTATATTATCATTTTTGTTCCCTTTTTTCTGGGATATCCAAACCCTGACTGTGCCAGAGGTGGGATGAGAGGTGTTACATAATAATGGAGTTGGCAGCTTTGATCCACTCTGCTACACTGAACTGTATCTCCTAAAAATTAGGAGTTATAGCAGCCAACATTCCCAGGTATTCCCAGGGGCCAGATCAGACACTGTTGCTGGCGGAGTTTGGCTGAGGGGCTGCCAGGTGGGCACCTTGGGCTTCTGTTTGCTCTCTGGTTTTATAATATATATAATATTTTGTTTATAATTGAAGGTTTTTTTGAGTTGGATCTGCTTTAGAAATTGGTTCTCTAATACAGCAAAGTCCTATTCAGTCTTGGGTGTTTGGAATAGCACATCTTGGCTGACATGCAAGGGATTGCATTCTAGAATTTAAATATTTCCATTTTATAATATTCTTTAAAGTCTTGACATTATTTACTAAAGGCTACTTTAAGAACATCCCTTCTTATTCTCTGCTAATCAAAACTCTGAAAGCTTCCTTACTGAAAATTACTGGATATATAAGGATTGGTTTTCTTTTCTTATTGGAACTATGAGTTTATGGAAGGTAAAATGAAGAAATAAACTCCCAAAACTGGCAACTTCCCTGAAAGTTGCAAACTATGACATTGTGCATGAAGGATCTGCACTGCCTTGGCAGGAGCAATCTTGAATTGTAGGATAAGAAGCAGAGATGCAACTCAAAGAAATATGATTTATCATCAGTTCAGAAGACACTTCAGGCAGCTCATAAAGAATTCAAGAAATATCATTTACTATAATAAATGTCAAAAATGGGCTGCATTTGAAGCAAGGAAGTGGAAAAGCCAAGAGCCTGCCCCGTGGCAGTGGGAGCAGCCAGTCAGTGTTTCCCTGGGAGAGGGCAAGGGGCTGGTCCTTGTGTTGGAACTTCTCCTTGGACAAACCCTCTGTTGTCATTTGGAAGAGGTGACTTTGTTTTAAACTGCTGCCATAGAAATCCTGACACAACATCATCCAAATGGGAAAATCCTTGTCTTTCCTTTCACATGGTCCACCTGGGTTTGGAGGTAGAACCAGGAGTTTCCCTCTCCACTGAGGTGAGCTTTAGCAGCTTTTTTTGGCAGCCACAAATGTGTGAACTCTGAGTCACTTTTGCTGTTATTTTGTTGCTTGAGACTTATTTAATATGAGGTAAAAATAAGCAGATAAAGAAGTTGCCACCTTCTGTTTTGGATTTGGAATACATTTAATATTCAGCTTTTTCCTTGGCTCAAAACCAAGCTGGAAATGTAGTCTTTAAATTGAGTTTTATTTTTCTAGGTACTTCAATACAAGTGATAACAACCTGCTGTACTGGGGCCTCGATTACCCACCTCTCACTGCCTATCACAGCTTTGTGTGTGCTCACATGTAAGTTCAGGGTTTTAAATCCTGTGTTACAGTTTTCTTTCTGCTAGCACTGTAAATTTAGATGTGACTTGGATATTCAGCTTTCCCTGGAAGCCACTTCTGGATCTGTGATGCCCAGGGAAAAGGGGGCATTGCCTGGGAAAGCTGTTGTGTGTGCAGAGCCCAAGTGACATTTGATGAGTGGATATCATGTAAATAGAATTCTGTTATTGGAATACTTTTTCCACAAGGGCTTTGCTGCTGTTGGAATGAGACTTATGGAATAAGAATGTGGGTTAAAGTGCACAGGCACAGCTATGTGGGGCATCTATGTGAACTGTAAATGGTTTATATTTAATACTTAAGCATGGAAGGTATTTACAATTGTTTTTTTTTAAAGTCCCCTGGAACCAGACTGGAGGTGGTTATCTTGTCCTAATAAATATTGTATTCCATTTTTACTGTTTCCAAAGATTTTTTTTTTTTTTTAATTGTGAAACAGTCTATAGTGTAAACTGAGCTGGTGGTGAGGAAAAGCTTTCATTGATCACTATTGCTCTCTGAAATATTTCTTCTCATTCATCTTAATTCTTGGAATCTGCTCCTGTGCATGTCATCTTTATTGCTGCAAGGAGTGTAAAGGGAAATGAGAACTGTCTGCATTTTGATGTGTCTGTACTTTGTTTTACAGTGCAAAGTTAATAAATCCTGATTGGGTTGCTCTGCACACATCTCGGGGCTATGAGAGTCAGTCCCATAAGTTATTTATGCGTACAACAGGTAGGAAGATTATATTTCCTTGGGATCATCCTGCACATTTGTCTTGCTTACTAATTCAGCATGTTTAATATGCAGCTTCTCTGGCTTTACTGGTTTATTCTCAGTTTTTTAATTGGGTGGCTTTGCAGGTCCATTTCTGAGCCAAATTCCTGCATTATTTCCTCTTCTGCCATCACTTGCGAAGCTGACAAATATAAAATATAGAAACAAGTTTTCAATCCAATTAATTAATTAAAAACTCTAAAACATTACTACTCTTTGTAGCATAGACCCATTTTTAAATTTTGAAAATAATATTCTTGTTTTCCCTTCCATTCTGACAAACACTCTTTTTATTTTTAGCTTCACTTGGTTTTTATTGTAATATTATTTTACATGTAGCCTGGCATTTACTGACTTAGCAACCTCTGGAGGTGTCAGAGATCTTCATTAGGAGCTGATCTCAAAGGCAGAAATATTTGATATTATTACTGTGAGCAACAAAGCAATCATTTATTTTACTGCTTGTATTCTAAATTTTTCTTACACCATTTGGTTGTTTAGAACTGCAAACAAATGCAGAAGAAGATTTGTACCATAATTTGGGAGCTGTAGCAGTGTGGCCAATGAACTCTTGTTTCATGTTACTATTTCTTTCATTTTAAATGTCTTTTGCTTTTTCTAACACAAAATGCTTTCTGATTGCAACAGCAGAATTTGTTATTCATCAATAGCTTTTCTGTACTTCCCAAACCTCTCAGTCTGCTCTGTGGTAATTGATTGGATTGAAAAAAAAAATAAAAATCACTAGAATTTAATTACCCTTGAAATGGTCTTTATTAATTTTGAAATCAAGTCACTTGACACAACACTGATGGATCTAGAGAGCTGATAAACACTTTTTAACAGGAGCCATTAGAAGAATGCATTAAAATAATTCAGGCTGGTCAATGGCAGCTTTATTTTAAGCATCAGTGTATTTGTTTTGCTAACACCTTGGGTATATTTGTTTAGTTGTGGCTTAAGATGACAAAACAATTCATCCCTGGATAACTGAAATATTTAAACATATCCTTTCCCTCTTGGAACCACTGCACATTTGCTAAAAGTGGTTTGTAGAAATCATCTGAGTTTTTTCTTGAGTTTTTAAGAAAACATCCAGGCCGAATTCACCTGCTGGGCCTGCCCTGGGCAGGGGGACCTGCTGGCTCTGTTTTCTTGTCCCCTCTCTTACAAATCCTTGCTGTAGGCAGGTGATCAAAGCCAAATCCCTGCTTTCAGTGTCTTTATCCCCATCACTGGTAATTCACACAGACATTGGGATCATCTGGAGTTTCTTTGTTGTGCCCCAAGCCTCTCTGTCCTACTCCACAACCTGGGTCCAGTCAGGGCTGATTTCTTTGGGGCATTCCCGAATGCCTGCCCTGCTTGTGGCATGTGAGGAACTAGAGTGTGACTGAGGCTGTGCCAGGAGCCAGGACAGCTGAACACGTGGAAGCAGCAGCTTTGGGACATCAGAAATGAGCCTTAGAAACATTAACAAGATCAAATTCTGTAGACCTGGTTCTTTTTTGTCCTTTGAAATAGAACTGCCCAGTTTATTTCTGATATTTTGATGTTTATTTGCCTGTGATTTTTCCTTGTCTCCTCCTTGTGGGAGGATTCTAACGGAAAGTTAATCTTTATTTTTCAGTGTTTGTTGCTGATTTGCTGGTTTATATCCCTGCAGTTATTTTATATTGTTTTTCCTTGAAAGAAACATCTGCTAAAAAAAAGGCAAGTACCTGGTGTGTGTAAATTAAACAAAGAAAACAGTGTTAGAACAGGGAAGAAATGTAACCCTGAGTTAATTAACACCTAGAACACCTTGATGGCTTCCATGTAAAACTGATGACAATCACTATAGCTCATATTATAGGCTTTTCACTTAAAAAGATTTAAAAAGCCATTATTTTAATGCTTTCAATAACAAGATGCTCTTAAGTTTAGTACCCATGAACTTCTGAATGATGTTTTTCCCCGAATTTATTACTTGAATAGTAAAAAAAAAACAATTTGTGGTGTGGCAGAAGGAGATTTGGAACTGCTTTGTCTTGAACACTCCTTACAGTAGATTTTGGAATAATAAGTCTCCTGATTTTTGGAGTGGTTTAAGATAGGTGTGGGTGATCTTTGAGCTATTGTAAAGGGTGTGCAATATTCAATATTTTCTCATTTATGACAAATTTTTATCCTTTTTTATTTCTTCAAAATATTGCTGACATAATTACTTGTGGAGAATAAGATTCCTACATACTGGATGCACTGTGGAGGGGCACAATTTTGTCCCGGAGAAGGAGAAGTTCCTCTGTCTAATGCCTAATTTTGGACTAATTATTTTTCCCCTCTCTTTTTTCATCCTTTTTTCCAGGTTTCCAGTGCTCTCTGCATCCTGCTTTATCCAGGCCTCATCCTTATTGACCATGGGCACTTCCAGTATCCTTGTTCTGCATGGAAATTAATTTCTGTTTGTGGAATCACCGTTCCTTAGCACTTGAAGGGGTTCTGCCCACCCCAAACAGAGATATCAAAGGAAGCTGTAAGTCTGAAACATATTGGAGATAAAAATTATTGATATTGGCACAAATCAATCCGAACATGAATATCATTCTTCCCACGCCTCCAGCTCATCTCCCTGTCAGTCACTTCCCTGCAGACAGCATCAGTGGTGCTGTGGCAGCCAGGAGAGTGATGGGTTGTGCTGCTGTGATTTGTGTGTGCACAGGGAATCCCCTTACATCTTCCTGGGATGGCAGAGCAGTGTCAGGTGGAGCTGTGTGAAATGTTCAGCTCTATAAACCCCCTCCTTCTGCCTCGGCTTCCCAGCTCAAGGAGGTGAGTTCAGGGCTGGTCCACAGTGGTGGTGGACACCTCCACAGGTGGGTCTGTGTTAGTAACAATTCTGGTTTTGTTCAGGCCAGTGCTGTCAGCTCATCCTGGGGTGGTGGAGGGGTGGCAGCTGCTGTGGAGGCAGGGATTTACTGCAGGTTTCTGTGCCAGCCCTGCCACTCTGATGTGACCAATGCCACCCTCTGAACAGCTCCAGGAAGGCAGAGATTTGTTTACCCTGAGCTGCTGCACCTTTGCAAGATCAGGGCCTCTCAGTGTGAGTTTGCTGATGTGAAATCAATGAGGTGTCAAATGTACCTGGTGATGGGGAGTGGGAAATGTGAGTGGGCCGAGAGCTCCGTGGGCAGTCTGGATGTGTTGTCACAGCTACTTAGGCTGAGAGAGGGAAAACAAAATATTGTGACATTTCTGACAATACAAGAAATACAAGGGACTGTTTACAGGGGGTGGAGTGACAGGACAGGAGGGAGTGGCTTTCCACTGCCAGAGGATGGGTTTGGTTTGGATATTAGGGAGAAATTCCTCCCTGTGAGGGTGGGGAGGCCCTGGCACAGGGTTCCCAGAGAAGCTGTGGCTGCCCCTGGATGCCTGGGAGTGTCCCAGGCCAGGCTGGAGCAGCCTGGGATGCTGGAAGGTGTCCCTGCCATGGCAGGGGTGGACTGGATGGGCTTTAGGGTCCCTTCCAATTCAAACCATTCTGGGATTCTGTGTCTTACTGGTTTATCTAAGTTTTTTGAAAAACAAATAAACCCCAAAGCTAATACTTGTTGCAATTTAATAGTAAGTTTAGCTTAGTCTCCTCTAAACCTCCTGAGCCTTTTCAAAGTCACAAGGGAGTAACATTGTTTTTAGCAACTCTTACTCATTGTTTGAGCAGAATTAGCAGCTCAGGGAACTGGTCATGGATGAGGGTGCTTTGTGAGTGTAAGAGAATCACAAACCCCTCAGAAGTCCTTGAAGTAAATTATACATAATTTAAACACTGACATATTTGAATATTCTGCACATATCTTGTGGGAGCTGGAAGGGGAAGCCTGGGAGAGCTTTTCAGTCGTGTAAACACCAAGAAGAAAATGTTGCTTGTTGCAGAGAACTGTCACTGCCTCCAAAAGCTGGCTTGGCTGAATAGACATTACATGTGTAATTAACACACAGAGAATTTGTCTGGGCAAGCTCTGTATCAAACCTTGGAAAACCAGAAATTACACTTTCAATGGAAGTAAATTTTTTTATCTCTGGGGGCAAGAGAGTCACTGGCAATGTGTTCTGTAACTTGGCAAAACTCGATTTACAAGCTATTTCTGCTTCCCCTCAGGGCATTAATTTCTGCCTTCCAGAAGTGAGATGTGTATCTTGTCCTTGACATAAAAAACCATATACAACTCAGTGAGCCTTGGCTTGGCCTTGTGGGCTGTCTTTTGTTTGTCCCGTGACTGGGACCTCCTGGGCTCCGTGGTCTTTTGCTTGGCCTTAAATTATAAGCAAATGGAGCTCTACCATTCCCTGCCCTTTTTTTGCTATTTACTTGGAAAGTGCTTCAAGAAGGGACTGAAAGGAAAAGGGTAAGTGGCTTTAAAGTGTTTTATCTTCCCCAGGAATCAGCCTGGCATGGGGCATGGGCTGGTCCTTCTGTGCATGTGGGCACTCCTGAGTGCATTCTGTGCGAGATCCCTGGTGTAACTGGGCTGGTCCTTCTGTGCATGTGGGCACTCCTGAGTGCATTCTGTGTGAGATCCCTGGTGTAACGTGTTCCTGTGCTGCAGAAGGAGAGTTGCTGTTGGCTCCTGTGCAGCATTGCTGGGTTCCTCTGGTGATGTGCTGTCCTGTTGCAGGTTGGTGCTGTTGGCTAAACTGGCAGGGACAGTGCTGCTGTCCTTCGCTGCCTGCTGGCTCCCCTTTGGCACCGACGTGGAACAAATCATGCAAGTACTCAGAAGACTCTTTCCCATTGACAGAGGCTTGTTTGAGGCATGCATGTTTTCTTCTCCCACCCACTGCCCTGTCCTGTATTCTTAGATCCCTGGAGAAACCTTCAGCCTGACCTTTAGGATTTCATGGGGGAGACACGGCGCAGGGCGAGTAACTCGAGACGGCTTCTTCAGCAGTCGTTTCTTGCCAGTTATTTAATCCAGTGTTTAACCCCAGCTCAGCTGGCATCTTCCAGGATATTATACCAGTAGACAACACTTATCCCATCATCAAACCCATACTTCAATCCATACATTTTTCCATTGAAATAGATTCCATAGTAATTGACAGTGTCAGAAGATGTATAACCTTGACAGTCAACAGCTTCAGCCCCTGGGGTTCTCCCCTCTTTTCAATAGGATTAATTATTTTTTAATAATAATCTCTAAATGGTGTTTTAGATACAGCCTAGAACTTCCTTTTTGCCCCACCCTGTGCAGTTTCCACAATGTTTTCCAGAAGTTTTAGGCCACTTCTGCTTTTGGTTTTGCTCAGGTTGTGGACATGCTTATACTGAAGGTTCTGAGCCTTAATCCAGTCACTCAGTTCCTCATTCACTGAATGGCAGTGCCACAGGAATTTGGGATAAAAGAAAGAGTTCTCATCTCCCAGGTCACAGGGAGTTGTTGCTGTTTTAATTGGGGCACGAGTCAATATTACACTTTTTACAGTAGATTCTCAACTTCAAGCTTAACTCAGAAAATGAAGCCTTGAATTTCCAGGTTGTCACAGGGATTAAAGGAAATTCTCACGTAGTTTGATTAATCTTAATTATTCTTTTAATCTTTTTTAGTTGTAAATAATATCACAGCTGGCACTTATTTCTTCAAAAGTTAATGCTAATGTACCAAAGGCAGTGGAGGTGTTCTTAGTGTATTCTCTGCTAGTTTATTTTAAAAACCCCAACAAACACCAAACAACCCCTCCAGAAAAGACACCCCCCCAAAAAAACCAATGACCCTTTTCCTTGAGAATTATTTAGAATTTATAAAGGAATCATTTTGCTCACCACACCTTTTATTCAGTACCAAGTTTAAAAATAAAATCTGTAAATGGCAATAACCATTGAGTCCAGAAGAGCTGGAGGATTTTAGTCTAATATTAGCCCAAATATTTTCTGAGCTGCTCAGGGCAGTGACTTGCTGGATGCTGATGGAGATAAAATGAGAATTTGTCCACGTAAGCAGCGCTCAGTAACTTGGCCTGGGGTGTGACAGGTTCTGTGCAGTTCCCATTTGCAGCCCAGGGTGTGACAGCTCCCATTTGCAGCCCGGGAGCACTTGCTGATGGCTGGAAACTCAGCCTGGCTGTGAGGAGGAGGTCGCTGGTGCTGCCAGAGCTGTGTTCCCCGGAATCCCCGGCAGATTCCGGGTGCTGCCAGCAGGGACGGAGGGGGCTCAGTTGCTGCTGGGAGTCGCCTCCGTGGGGTTGTGTCTACACAGCTGTGCCCCCAGCAGCTGTCTGGGGATGAGTTTCACCAGCAGGAGAGCTGCAGTTACAAATTTAATTTTGAAAGTGATCCTAGCACAACTGCTAATGTCTTTAGAGTTCTTGATTTATTGGAGGTTAACTCTGTCAGTGCTAGCGAGCAGCGAGCACGGGCAGGTATGGCAGGAAATGTGCAGCACAGTGAGAAGGGATTCACACGTGCCAGGGTTTACTCAGGGACAGTTTCAGAGCCTTAATTCCACAAAATGTCTGGTCTCATGGGTGAAGTCATTGTCTCTTGTGCTGAAGAACTATTTCTTACTTATTTTAGAGCATGTTTTAATTGGGTCTCTTGAAACTTTATGTTTTTGAAGAGCAGAATCATCTCCAGTACATCTAAGAATGTGATGTACACCTGCAAGTGTTATTTGCACTCTCATGGTAGAAACCCAACAATCCCCACCTCCCAAGCCCCATTGTTCCCACAAACATGAGTGTAATTACATATAATTATCACTGATTACCTTTTTATTTCCTTCCAGGATAAAGTAGCCAATATTTGGTGCAGTGTAAGTGTCCTTATAAAGATAAAGAATGTAATATCCCCTCGAACTCAGCTAAAACTCAGGTAAGACATAACTGGAGTGCTTTAGGCAGTTTTTATCTGCACCAGTTTTTGCAAAAGGAGTAAATTTTCTCAAATTGCATTCTTTCCTATGCTGTATATTTCTCTCAAGTGATGAGGTAGAAATGTTGGGAATATTAAAAATTCCCTGCTTGTTTATATAGTGATTTAAGCTGCTTGATTAAAACTGAGTTAAAATTTGCAAATTCAAAGCATTCAAATATCTTTCATTGCTTTTAGAAGTCAGAGCTCCCAGTTCTGTTCCTCCACTCAGTGAAGAATTCAGGTCTGGCTCTGCAGAGGGAAGTGTTAATGGCTGTAGTCACTCACGTATTAAATCTGTTTTTCTTCCCCAATCCTTTAGTTTTGCTGTAACATTCCTGAGCCTGCTCCCTGCCTGTATCAAGCTCACTGTCCAGCCTTCCCTGCGAGGGTTTAAATTTGCCTTGGTGAGTGTTTGCTTTTCCCTGCTCCCTGTTTGAGATCCACCATAAGCACTGGAGTGGAACCAGCAGTGCCAACAGCAGTTGTACAGGGCACACAGGGTGGGAGCCATGAAATGCTGAAGGAATTGGTTAAAAAGTGTTTTGCTCCCACAAATCCAGGGCTCTGACCTGTTCTTTAAACCCAGACTTGTTCCTTAAGTTCAGTTTTCTTTATTTAACTCCGTATTTTTATCTTCCTCTGAAGAGCCTTTAGAAGATGCCACACACATGTAAACATCAGATAGAATTGGGATTTCTCCTCTTTTTGTTTGGCTTCCAAAGTGCCAGTTTTTCTTCCTTCACTGGTTGCAAAATTCAATTAAAAAGTCCCCAAATGGACATTGTGAGCTCAGTAGTGGTTTGAAAATATAATGATCCTATTTTCCAGAATGTTTGCCTTCTCTTAGTCACATCATTGAATGGAAGCACATTGCCATGACTTCCATGCAAAAACAGTTCTTGAAATCAACATCATATGGAGCTGGGTCCTAAGTTACAGAGTTATAAACTAATTTCTCTTTTTAATTTTATCACAACATTGCCTAAAACTAACATCTATCCTAAGAACTGCTTGGTTTTACAGCCTGTTTTTGTTTGGTGGGGGAATAAAAAGACAATTTGTTTACTTTTTTTATTGGCTGGTCATGGTGAGAAAAATGGGGGTGATTCTTACCATGAGTGGGATTTGCCAGTGCCTGTGTGTGGGAATGTTGTGATTCCCTGCTGGGAATGCTCTTGTCAGGGAAGCTGAGCAAGAGGGAGACTCAACCTGAAGGACTTTGTGACTAATTCTGGACAAACTTTCAAACAAGGTGGTTTTGGTACTCGAGGGTGGTTCCAGGAGCTGCTCTGAGTGCCTGGGATTTGCCCTGGAGGAAATGCAGCAGTTAATTAGAAAACTCAGCTCGTTTAGCTGCTGCCCCACAGAGCCTGTGCCAGCAGACACCACAGCAGAGCTTTGCTTTGCAGTCACACAGACTGAC
>JACBWW010000016.1:24250114-24263850 GCA_020086605.1 Lanius collurio
AGCAAATACCCAAACCCCTTATTAAATTGCACAGCAATTTGCAGATGTAAACTGAACTCAACTCTGCAATTTCTCCCTGGGCACAGCTCAGCCTCCAAAGCCAATAATTCAGAGAATACAAATTGATTGAGTAATTATAAACATAACAAAGCATGGAGGAAGAAAATAAATCATAAAGCAATTTAGGGTCATATAGTTTAATTAGGAGTCAGTCTATTCTTTTTTTCTGTATCTATATATAAATATAAAAAAGCCCCCCCCTTGTTTAAAGGCTTCCCCTGTCACATTCCAGGCTGTCACTGCCCTCAGCCTCAGTGTGTGAATCAGCTGTTCTGGGAACTTCCAGCTGGGCCACTTCTGAGCCCTGGCAATGGAGTCCCACAAGCTCAGTGGATTTGGGCAGTTTTTCCAGGCTTATTTGTTGTGGAAAATGTCCCCCCAGCCAGCACTGCCCCCCTGGCAGCTCAGAGAGAATGGAAAAGGGGCTCTGGAGTAGGAACCAGAAGGATATTGGGGGTGAGCACAGTTCAAGTTCCCTGCACTGTAAGTTTGCTATAAAACATGAGAAGTTCCATCTTTTCACAAGTATTTAGGATTTTCTGTGGGTGACTCTTAACTGTGGCATGCAAGAGCTCTGCCCACAGCACGGCTTTTCTGGCAGTGTGGGCTGAGTGGCACTGATGGGTACCAGGACACAAAATAGAATTCTTTGTCTCCAGAGGCTGTGAAGTCCCAAACCCACCGTGTTTTTCCCCCAAGGAACGGCTGCCTGAACCTTGCCAGCCTGAGGAAGGGCTGTGTGACAGGAAAATGAAGGTGGGTGAAAGCAGAGGAGTCCAGGGTCTCATTAGCCCAGCCGTGTCCAGCAGAGCCCGGGCCCATCCTTCCCCCGTACCCAAACATTAGTTTTGAGTGTATCCCTTTCCTTTGTCCTTGAGGTGGCCTCGGGGGGTGATAAAGTGAGAGTCACCCGATCCACCTTGTGTGGAACTGGAAATGGTTCTTAACAGCCCCAGCTGCTTCAGAGGCCACAGCCTGCTGCAGCAGGAGGTCAGGCACAGTGAGTGTGCAGGGGCTGGGGGAGCACAGCTCCCACTCCCTAAAAATGCCCAGTTTAATAACTGCCCTGGGGTGAGCTCTGCTGGGACCCTGCTGTCCATCACCACCTTTGCTGTTGGTTCCTGGACACATTTGATGCTGTTCTTCCAGGACTGCCCAGAACAGCTCGATTTACACCAGTCTCAGATCAATAATTATTTAATTTCCAGCTCCAGAGGTTACAGCCAGGTTAGGGAAACTCGGGCTGGTTCAGGTACCCTCAGCCCACAAAGCCAGTGCTGGGGCACCTCACACCCACAATAACCCCCAGCTCTGAAAGCCTGAGAGCCCAGGGGGGAAATGAGAACAACTGACAATTCCCTCAAACAGCTCCTAACCTTCTCCCCAGTCTGACTGCACAGGCAGTGAAGTGCAAACCCATTTTTATTAATTAAAAACTCCCAAAGCCTGAGTGTGTGCGTGTTCAGCCCCACCCTGAACACATTTATCGTGCTGGTGCTCAGAGTTCTAGCTGTAAAAATCAGTTTATTGTGGATGGGACTTTGCAGTGGTAGAAAGGACATTCAAATGTTTGTGTTTATGCTGGACTGAAAAAAAAGTACAAATCATTTTACTGCACTTTTTCAGACTGCTTGCAAGGATTTGAGATGCAGGGGATTCACTCAGCTGGAGGGGTGAGTTTGAGGAGAAGGAAAGAGAAAAGCAGCTGGTTTCTATAAAACAGCTCTGCTCCTACAGCATTAAATGCCCAAACTAAACTCAAATGTTCACCTAAAAGCCAATGCTACCAGAGCCCTGTGTGTGACTGCTGGGTTGGAAGCTGAGGCCTTTTCATCAAGGGGCTGGGGTTGTCTTTAGAGGAACCCTTGTGTGGATGACAAGTCTGTCCCCAGCTGTGGCAGCACCACCAGGGAAAGCGTTTGCAAACAACTAAAACACATTCAGGGTTGGAATAATTAATTCCTTGCACTGCAGAGCTCCCTCCAGCCTTAGTGGCCAGGCAGTGCTGGAGAAGGCCCTCCAGAAGCCACAGTTTCTTTCCACACAGCACCAACCCCACTGCCACAGGGCTGCACAGCCACCCAGGGTGGATTATTTACATTGAGATTATCTGGTCGTGCACATTGTTAAGTTGAAATAGATGCCAGAAATGTTATCTGGACGTGCACCTGCCCGGCGCAGCGAGCGCTCCCCAGCTGGGATTTGCTGAGGAGATTGGTTTACACTCAGTTCTTCGCTCCTTTTAAGTCCAGTCCAGCAGATGGAGAAGTTTGGGTTGATGTGGAATGCATTTTTCACATAATGCCTGTGGGGAGATGAGGAATGACTAAAATAAATAGCAATTAGACAGCAGGATCATCGTTCATGGGATCTGTTTGGGGTTGTGGATCTGATGTCCAGTAAAACACACACAGCCTAAGGCAAGGAGGGCAGCAGCCCCTCTGCCCTGGGCTGCAGGGACATTTTGGGATGTTTTAAGGAACATTCCTGGGCTGCAGGAACATTTTGGGATGTTTTAAGGAACATTCCTGGGCTGCAGGAACATTTTGGGATGTTTTAAGGAACATTCCTGGGCTGCAGGAACATTTTGGGATGTTTTAAGGAACAAGGACAAGCAACCAAAGGAGAAACAAAGTGGTGAGGAGAAATGCTACAACAAGGACAAGTAGCCAAAGCAGCAACAAGGTGAGGAGAAACACCACAGGATGTTTTAGTGGGGGAGCAGAGTTTCTACAGAGTCACTTTGTGGTGGTGCTCAACAAACCAGGAACAAATGCCTCGTGCAGAGGAATAACTGATGCCCTTAGGCCCTTGCAGCCTGCAGGACATCCCAGAGCTCTCTGCACAGGGTTTACAAGGAGGACCTTGGTCCTGGTCACTCTGGCAGTGCCTCGGTGCTGGGCAAGGCCGGGAGCAGGCCCAGAGCCTTCTTCCTTCTGTCCAGGAGCGAGCTCAGGAACGCAGCACTGGCAGCACTCTGGATGTGCCCTGGGAACGAGGAGACAACACAGAGATAAACAATGGGTGTGATGGCAGAACTTGGGCAAATCCTGCCTCAAACTAAGTAAGTTCCTGTGGTGGTTAAACAACCCAGCACCCCTTTCCTTCCACCACGGTGTCTCAGCAGGGATTTCAGAGCTTGTCCTGGTGAGTGGCTGCACGTGTGTCACATCATTAGCAGGGATGGCAAAGCAGAACAGGATGTGCTCTGACTACGAGAAGTTGGTGCTGCTTTTTGCTAACAGCAATAAAAGAATAAATAAGAATCCCCAAGGGCCATGGCAGCAGAATCCAATCAGGGCTTGCACCCATCCCTGGAGTCACCCACACCCATCCCAGAGTCACCCACACCTGAGCTCCAGCCAGGCAGGGCCGGGTGAGGGTGAGCAGGGGGCTGGGCCAAGCAAAGGAGAAGAGTGCAAGGGCAGAGAGGAACTCAGGGAATGAGAACATGTGGGAAAGGGCCTGGAAGCAGGTGCATGTGAGTGCCAACGCTGCCAACTGGTCCCTGCAGCAGATGAGCAGCTCTGTCCCAGCACCCTGAGGGCTGCTGGCTCTGGGGTGTTTGGTTCCCCCCCACAGAGGGGTGAAGGGAGAATTCAGAGTTATCCTGAACATACAAAGGGGGGGTTCCAGCAGCTTGAGCCTCTCAGCTGCAGAGAAACCCAGCTGGGGAGGGCACAAACCCCACGGCCATGGGGCTGCTGGGGCAGGGCCTCCTCATGTCTCCTCCCTTGGCACACTGGGATTCCATGGGGATCTCACACAGCCAGGATGTGACTCCACACCAACACCTGCCCCTGGACTGGACAACGTTACCTGCAGCTGACCCAGGTTCTGTCCTAAGCCAGGACTCACAAGGTTACTCCAGAAAAAGGAATCCAATCCAACTTGGCCTCAGGTACCACTTTTTAGCTTTATTCCTAATAAACATCATTACTTTACACGAATTATCCACAAAAAAACCCACAAATGCTCACAACAGGAAACTGTCCAATCTTGCATGGCAAATAACAGAGGAAAGATTTAATTGAAAGCTGGTTTACTTGTGCTAAATGCAATTCCTTTATGGTCTGATTTCCCTTTAAGCAGGAATTGCAGCATTTGGACTGTATGGTGAGTAAAGAACCCAAACTTGCCAAGACGACTGTGTTGAGCTCTGCTCTGCACTCTGAGCTCTCCTCAAAAATAGAAGCTGCCCAGATTCACAAAAAATATCACAGACTCAGCTTTGTTTCCCAAACAAAGAATCATGGAATGGTTTGGGTTGGAAAGGACCTCAAAGCCCACCCAGTGCCACCCCTGCCATGGCAGGGACACCTCCCAGTGTGCCAGGGACACCTCCCACTGTGCCAGGGACACCTCCCACTGTGCCAGGGACACCTCCCACTGTGCCAGGCTGCTCCCAGCCCCAATGTCCAGCCTGGCCTTGGGCACTGCCAGGGATCCAGGGGCAGCCACAGCTGCTCTGGGCACCCTGTGCCAGGGCCTGCCCACCCTCACAGGGAACAATTCCTGCCCAAGATCCCATCCATTCCTGACTCAGCCCTGAGTGAGCTGCTCTTAAAAGCCTCAACAAAAGAGACACAAAAGCCCCAACAACTCCTTTTTCTCTCAGTATTTTTACATGCAGAGCTCCTGAGTAAGTTCAGCTCCCTCAAACCAAGGAGAACATTCAGGGAACTCCTGATGAGGATGGCTGAGAGCAGAGGAGCTGGAAAGGGATCAGGGCAGGGGACCAGAAGGTGCCTGGGCTGTTGCAGAAGGGGTGGCTGGTGCAGGCCCAGCCTGCTTCTCTCCTCAGCTCCAATTTTAGGGCTCCCAGTGGCAGCACTGGAGTCCCCCCAGTCCTGCTCCAGAGGGTTGGCAGAGCCAGCCCTGCCCTTGGACACGGCCTCTCCCAGCCCTGGCCCACACAGGCACTAAAAGAGCTGAATGTTCCCAAGTTTCCTTTACCCTCCAAGTTCCCCCACCATCCTCTCCCAACTTTGACTGCTCTAAAACATTTCCAGATCTAAAAAGCTGAGAGAAAAAAAATGTTCACCTGTCAGGTGATATAAAACCAATCTTCTACTAAATGTGCCAGAATAATTTTTCTCCACCTCAACCACAGTTAAAACCTTCAGTCTATTCATTACTGTCTTTTTATAGTATTTTTATTTAATAAAACCTATTAAGACTACCATACAAATCTCTTTACTTATGCTTTTATCTTTTAACTGATCAATTTTTATATTGCTGACATCCCTTCTTCACCATTTGCTCATTTAAAAATTCATAGTATATGAGCTATGTCTCTGGAGAAAACGTCTATAAAATTTGTTACAGCTGGCAAATGTGTATGAGTCAGTGATAGCACATGACTAAATGCTTCACAGAAAATAAAATTTGTTTCTGTAGTAAGCAGAACTGTTTAAATGTTATTTATTTTTATGTTTCAAAGAAAATATATTGTGAAGTGCTGCATTGATTTAATACGCAGCAATGTCTGTGTACACGCTGTACTGGGGAAATTTATGAAACCTTTGCACAACTCCTTTAATTGAATTTTCCAAATCTCTCACCACACACAAATAATCAATATCTTCTGCAGAGAAAACCAGTCAGAATTATTACAGTCTTTCTTTTCAATTTTGTTGTCATCAGCACATACAGAGCACCTGGATATTTGTAATGTCTGGATAGCAAGTTATTTACACCTCTTAAACATATAATTGCTACTAAGTGAGTCCAAACTAATGTTTCTTTTCTTTTTTATTTAAAATAATTATATTCATGGGAGAAAGCAGTATTTATTCTCATGTAGGAGTTGCTACATGTTGGAAGAACTACAATTCTTTTGAATTTTTCATTAAGCTTAATACTCTAAACTAGATCCACCAGAATTAAAAATTAATAGCTGTTGCATCTCTAAAAAGGTATGTAGGAAAATAGAGTGTAAAAACAAGGGTGAAATTCCTGAATAAATGGGGCTGACACCTAAATCTACAATGCAGGTTGACAGTTCTCTGTGTACTCGTCTGGGGCCTCCAGTCATACGTCTCATGTGCATTTCTGTATCTGCCACTGCAGTTAATGGCTTAATATTTCATCTACATAGCACAGGCTGTTCAATCACTGCAGAGCCTTGGAGCTGCCCCTTTCCTTCCTTCCTTCCATCCCCAAAACTCCTCATGGAGCCAGAGACTCCTCCAGTGTCTGGCTGGTGTAAAACACAGGTGTGGGTACAAGATCCTGCTGGGAAGGAGCAGGGGAAAGCTCACCCAGCTCCTGGGGCTGGCAGTGGGCAGGATTCCTCACCTGTGCTGGGAAAAGCAGGCTGGGGGTACTGGCCTGAGTGGGATCTGATCCTTCTCCTCCACTGGGAAGGACTGCCAGGCTCCCAAACTAAACCCAACCCATGAGCACAGAATGAGGAGCCATCAGCTCAGATTCAGCCTGAGCAACAGCAGCTTTTCACCCCCAGGACAAAAATGGGGGCAAAGCCCACTCCTTTGGGGCACTCCCCACTCAGTGAGGAACTGAGACCAGCCCTGCCCCAGGTGTGATGGTAGGGAAGGCTCAGGAGCACAAACAGGGAGGTTCTTCCTCAGGGAAGGGGAGATGAACAAGGCCAGATCCCTCCAGCATTACAATTTCTGCTCTGCCCAGTTCCCAGATTTTTCCCAGCAAAGGGATAATGACATTTCTTCCCTGCAATTAAACACAAAGTTGGACTGAGGAAAATAAATGTGGTTTTTAGGTTAGGGTTTTACAGTTGGAAAATTTCACTGCTGTGCATCCCCTTTTCCTCAGATCTCCAAGGAGCAGGAAGGAAAGGTGGGACAGACACCCAAGTACATCTAAAGGTCAACAAATTTGTTTTACTTTATTTGAGAAAGATGTGACAATAACCACAGCAATCACCAGAGCCAAGTGGTTAGTCTTAGGACACACAAATTCCAAACTCAAGCTGCCACAAAATGGGATAAATGGTGGAATTCTGTACTTTTACCTGGTTTGAGGAGGAGCTCTGACTGTTAAGGAGGTGTTTATATTTTGCAGTGGCTGTGAAATGGGATTTTTGTTCTGCCATAAATGTAGCCTTCAAAACTGGACTGGCAGGTGGAAAATTGGGAGTTTTGGTCCTTCATCTCTTCAGCTCTGCCTTCATCAGTGATTTCAAGTGGCACAGAATAAAATCCATCCAGTTACCCCTGACCCAGTCTCTTGGAAAGCCACCAGTGCTGTCCCAAGAGCACAAACCTGTCCCTTGTCTTACCCCCACTATGAAAGTTGGGAATGCCCAGAACTCAGTGAGGGTCAGATTTGCCCATGGGCTTGGCAGGATGAACAGCCCCACAGAAGTGTTTTTTATTTCATCCCAGCCTGGAAAGAATTCTCCTCAACACTGCAAGTGTTTGATCTCTGGAACACTCTCAGGGCCAGCAGGTAGCCATGGTGATGGTTTGTGTCAGGGTTTTGGGGAAGCAAAGTATCCCTGTCCTTTGTAAGAACCTGCTGGAGCAGCTCCCATTTTAGAACCTTCACTCCTGGAATCTCCAAACCTATGAAATTTTCCTTTCAAATATGCATGCCCCAACCTACACATCCATTCCCAGCACACAGAAAGCACATTTTGGACTCCCAGACACCAGCTCGATTCCTCTCTTGGCAGTTGTTTTACAATTTGCTTACTTTCTATTCAAAAACATTTTGTTTACTGTAAATTCAAGTCATGGCCAAACAATGATGCCCTTTTTTCCATGCTGGTCACCCAAAATGATAAACTGAGCTCTGCACAACGCTGCCCATTGAGGCAGGAATGTTTTGTATGAAGTTGTTTTAAGAGGAGGTTGTTTATGTAAAGTAAATAAATTTCATGCCTCACCATGTGATGATAATGTGACATTCCATCTGGACCAAGCCACAGAACAGTCATAAGTTTTAAGCCCAGCCATAACTAATTAAAAATAATTATGAAAAACCCACATCTGAAACTAAAAGGCAAAGTAAAACATCTCCAGATGCTTCTCTTTGATCACAAACTTCTCTGCCTCTCCTGCTACTGCGTTTGCAAGACTGCAAAATTGAATTTATTCTTTGTGAAAGCAAAACTGACATTGGAACTTCATCAAAATCGGTCAGCTTAAACTCAGAATTCTCTTTTCCACCCTACCTTCACAAAATATTTCTCATGTAAGCAGCCTGGCTGTGTGTTGGGTGTTAGGGGCTGGTTCCTGGAGCAAAGATGGAACTCTGAACGTGTATTGGTGAGCAGCACAGAGCACAAAGGAAGCAGAGACTGTTCCCAGCCCGTGCCAGGCAGAGCTGGGATTGCTGCAGCAGGAGGGCACAGGGAGCTGTAAATCACACCCTGCACTCGGCACAAATCAGCCCAATTCCTTCCAAAGTGCTGTCACTCCTTTTCATTTGCAGCTAATCTGCTGCAGCCCAGCAAATCTGAGCTTGATCAATTTTCTGTCCGTTTGGAGAATTCCCCACAGCAGAGATGCCACCACTGCTGCTGATCCTGGGTTTACTCTGCTCCAAGATAGAAAGAGGGAAGATAACAGAAATATCAGACTATCCCTGGGGAAGGGTTGTTGATTTTACTGTGTGTGAGGGAATTAAACAATCCTCTGTGTGTCCCCTTCCTTCCTGCCAAGGCACTGGAGCAGCTGTGGATGAAATGCCACCAGCTTCAAATATTTTCACAGCACTGGTTATGAAGAAACCTCAGAGCTGGGATTTCACAGCCCCCTGGAGTGGGGGAAATACCCCACAAAATACAAAAAGTGAAGAAGGTTTTGGTGCAAGGTTGTGATACTGAAAACACAGTGGGAGGAAGGAAGATGAGGAAGAAAAAGGATAATTGGGATACATAAAAAGTATGGAAAGTCTTCTGGACCATGCCACAAGTACAAGGCCACCAATGATTCCTTCTCCTTGCAGTGTCATGGGGAAATACCCAATGCAATGAAAATAGCAAATATTCAATTTACATTTGTACAGCATTTCGAAGAAACACATTTGATTACCATCATTTCCATATCCTAAAGGTAACCCAACTTATTTCAAGTGAAAAGAACTAAAAAGAAATCAAGCAAAAGGAATCAAAACATCTGTTACACAGGAGTTATGGGGAGTTTCTTACCTCGGGCAGGGACTTTTCCATGGTTTGCTTTCAACAGCTGCAGTTTTTCTGCTTGACTCACTAGTGAAGAAATAAATCCAAAATCAACAAATGTTGCCCCAGAGCTTTCAAAGAAAATAATACCTCTACTGCCTCTTTCACTTTCAAAGTATTTCAAGGAAAAAAACTCTCTTGCCTATGTAACTGTGCTCATAAAAAATAACAAAAAATTTCAAAATTCAGATAATTCTGACAACTATTGCTTCCAAGCCTCATCCCACATTTTGTTGCCATTTTTTTTCTTGTAGTGCTCATCCAAGTGTGGTTCCTGATTCAAACATGGGGGAAAAGATGCTTCTTTGCCAAGAAGCTGAGGGAAAGAGTGGACACAGGAGTGTCAGCAAAGGCCTGAGCTGTCCTTTGGGCTGTCTGTCCCTCCCAGATGGGAACCCAGACTGTTCCCAGGTGACCTCACCCTGCCTAAGAAAGGGTCTGGCACTACAGAGGGAACAGTGCAGTGCATGCTCATGCAAAAGGAAAATGGAATGAGCTCTGGAATACAAGTCAGGGAAGAACTGGTAATTTAAACAACAGCATGTGATGCATGAATTCTGCTGGTTGGGAAGAAAAACTCTAGTACCTGTGGCTTTAGTGTCCACCTGCTTCCAACTACAAAAAGCAGCAGTCCAGGCACTTCAGGTTTGCTCTCTGGGATCCTTTGGAAAAGTATTCCAGATGTGCCAGCTGTGAAGTGCCCTTATCCCAACACAATAAGCATCTGGAATGTCCATCATTTCAGGACACATGAATAGCGATTTTTAAAGCCTGGAAATTTATATTCAGCCTAATCCTGCTGCCAGGCAAACAAACAAACCAACTTCCTTGGAAGGGGAGAAGAAAGGCCAAGCAATCCAAGTGCAAACGTTTAGCCTAATCCCCACCTAACTACCCACTAAGTATCTAACTATTTACCCACCATTTCCATAAGAAAAGGTGTTGCTTTTCCAGGTTTTCCCTCCCCAGTGTGCCTGGCTTTTATGTCCCTGGTTGGATGCTCAGGGACACTTGAGGTGCATTTTTCCTGAGCCTAAAAGTCCTGGGGAGTACCAGAGGGAACAGCTGGAGCACTCCCTGGTAAATGTTCTAAAGGGATAAACGGACTGGACCCCCTCACCCAGTGCTTGGGTTTTCTGCAGCTCAGCACTCAGGACACCAGACGAGTGGGAGACTCCGATGATATTTTCCAGCTCTCTACTGCCCTCCAAAGCCTGGAAAATAACAATTAAAATCATTGTTAAATCCCATTCCCCATATCTACTCCATGGTTACAACATACCAAAACCAATTTGGAAATTGTTCCTAAGTCCTAAATGCTGCCTTTTCTAAATAAACATTTCAATTAAAACATTTTCAATTAATATCAGATTTTTTTTCTTTTAATAAATAAAACCTTGGCCACAGAAAATAAATCAATGCAGCCCTCTGAGTACACTGAATTATTTCTCAGGTATTGATGTACAATTTAGTCAGGAAACAAAATGGGAATAAAACAGAGAAGTGATTTGCATTCTAACATGTATTGGACTATTAAATAATGATACATTGGTGGTAAATTAAATAGTACAATCACTTCAACACAAAGGGATCCTTAATCTTCAAAGAAGAAAATCTATGCAGTTAATTCATATTTCAAGTTATAAAAACTCAGAACTACTTCATACAGTTTTAGTTGTGTACAAATTAAAAACAGAGGACTTGGAAAAGCAACTTTTCTAGTCTAAGAAAAGTTTTGATGTTTTTTGCATTTTCTGGATTTCCAAGTCAAACTTGCCTGGTTTCAAGTCTTTTATTTGCTTCCCTGCCCCTTAAAACTCAAATGTTGCCTATAAAATCTTAATTTTGCTTTCAAACCCTATAATAGAAGTAGTTTTAAAAATAAATCGCTGTAAACCAGACCTTCAGGCTTGTCAGATTTGCTCTTATTTTCAGGATTCTGGGCAAGGAGCTTCTCACTTGGGACTGCAGTTCCAGGAACCTTTGCAAAAAAGGAAAACAGTTCCAATTATCCATGTCCCCACTCACTGAAAATCCATGTTTGCAGTGTTCCCCAGAGTTTCTTCCCATTGAAGTGGGGATGGATCCAGCTCAGCTGGGAGGATTTTTATCAGTGTATTGGACAATGTATTTTCCAACTGTAAAGTTAAGTGTATGGAAGTTCACGTGAATATGAAATGCAGGTGTTGGTTTATACATGTTTTTATTTGAATGTCACTGCTGGTCTCCTGCAAACCTTTAAAAAACATTCTGAATTATTGAATGCAAACATTTCCATGTCAATGAGGCCTCTAATTACTCCAATTGTTCTGTAATTCCGGGTTCCTGTCACTAAGAAATGAGGCTGGATGTGTTGACCAAGGGATTTACTGAGCCACAAAGAAAACCCCCAAATTAACCAATTTACAGTTTTACACTGGTATAATGTTAGTATTTTATTTTTCCCTGTTTAAAAGCCACCCAAACAATCCTGTCCAGCTCCATCACTTGGAAGACACTGTCCTAACCTGAAGGAATGTCAGCCTAATGGTGTGGGAAAACATCCATCAGAGGGAAAACCACCAGGAAACAAACTGTGAGTTCACGTGCAATAATGAAAAGGAAGAGCCACAACTTCAACCATAATATTTAGTTGAATAAATGTCACAATTATTGTCTTGTGGTGAAAAAGAGATGCAACCTCAGCCCTGCACCCATAACAAACTTGAGAATTGAATCCACTTACACATCGTGCTCTGTTTGAGGCTGCCCTCTCCTGGCTAATTCGCTCTCGGAATCGCTCTGCTCGTTCCCATCTCCCAGAGGGTCACAAGGAAGAAGATAAATAAAGATAAAAATAAGATTTGGAGTGTTTGAAGCATTTGAAGAAGGTGTTAGTGCTGAATGATCTTTTAGGAAGAGGAAAAACCTCAAAGCTCACTTGGAAAGCAGGACGTGGATTGAACCACACTAAATTATTTATAATTAACACTTCTGGAATTTGACCTCTCCTCAGTTCCTGGAAACTCTGGGATTACAGCATTAATAACTGGAAGTTAGAAACATCCTGGCAGATATTTACTGTGTTCTTCTCAGGAGCCTTTTATCCTATTAACAGCCTAAACACAGCAGATTAACATGGAGCATTATCCTAAAAATGCTGGAATGACTGAATAATGAAACTCCCATTTCCCATTATAAAACCTGCCCGGCCCTAAATCCATTTTCTAAACAACCCCAGAGATACTGGAAATTGCTTCCAAAGGCTCCAAATGTGCTCTAGTGACAATATAATATTCCATCTTGGCATATGATGGATGGGGCAGGATAAATGTGACCTCTGACCACAAAAGACTTTCTGAATTTACATGACTTGGACAATTCCCACAGGAATCAGGTCAGAACAAAACCAGATTAAAATTTTATCTTGTCTATCAATACTTGTTTCAGCAATAAAAAAGTCACATCTGACTATCAGAAATGATTTAATTGTGGCTGAAGTTGAAGACATCACAAAACGTGGAGATTTTGTAAATTCACCTTTAAGTGAAAGATTAGGAATTTACCACGGATCTAACAAATGTACAGACCCCAGACAGACCCTGTGGAATGAGGTGCTTTCCACATTTCAATGTAATAAATCTCCTTCCTGCCATCAGACTAAAAAAGAGAGACCACACTCAGCATTAAACACTTTGATTTCTTCTTGTTAGACCTAAATTATTACATACAAGTCTCAGCACTCAAGGATAAATTAACTTTTAATTTTAATATTTTGTAAAACATTTAGAAACACTTCATAATGACAAAGTGCTATAAAAGTTTAAGCTTTAATACAGTAGCTAAAAGTTAAAACCCTCAAAGATTTCATTTTAAATCTAAGTAGTCAATAGAAATTGGACTTAAATCAGTCATCAATTATCAAACAAGTCATACTTTTAGACCAGTACTGTGGTTTTAGAAGGAGAACAGAAATTGTGGGTTTAAATGTACAACCTGGAACCTGGGATTGAATAATTATACATCACCATTTTGTAGCTATATGAACACAGTAAAAGAAAGAGATGGTTAGATTTATATTAATGAATTATTAGCCATCAGCTGGGATCATGTGATCAGCCATGGAAACCTGGTCTGGGAATACTCCAAAAATACCTTTATCTCTGTAGAAAGAGTAGATAAATTGCCAGGCCAAAGACCCAAGTTCCCTAACAGAGCCAGAATGCTGCTCACTGGAACAGCTCCTTTCCACAGCAAGGAGGAAGCTGGAACCCAGTGGGGTTGAATCCCAAGGTGCAAACTGAGGTGGCAGAGAGGAGCAGCTGCCCTGGGGAGAAGTGGAATCAGCAGAGAACTTGGGGGGAACTTAGGGATGATCCCAGAGCTCCTCAGAACCTGGGATGTGGTAAAGGTGTGTGACCAACAGGGAATGAGCACACAGAGCCAGGCCCAAATGAACACTGGCAGCAGGAGAAAGAATTATCCTATAATTCTTTATAATCCCTCCAGGATTTTATATAAATATATA
>JACBWW010000016.1:24264245-24300647 GCA_020086605.1 Lanius collurio
GATTGCTGTTAGTAAGGTCTATAACTGATAATGCCAGACATGGTTTCCTTTTTTAGTCTCACATTTACACAGGAAAACTGATGGCATCCAAAGCAAATCCATCCACTCTACAAAGAATGTTGCTTGTTTAGAAGGATAAAGTGTTTGCCTAAGAAAATCTGATTCTCCATTTTACACCAGAGATAAAATCAAGGCACTGAAGTGAAATCATGCTGAGTATTTATGGTTTTTTTCCAAGACTATAAACAACAAAAGCCCCCACAAAAGCATTTTCATTTACATACCTTCTGAGCAAGGCTTGAAATTATTTTGCCTTTAGTCGAAATAATGTTTAAGACATTTAAGACACAGGTACAGCCAAGGTGAAAAAAGTAGTTTTTCCCATCATTTTAGCTCTTAACATGATTCAGTGCTACCAGACTATGACTTAACTGGGGAACAGATGCTCTATGTCTTTACAGGTCCCCAAACCATAAGAAACTGTTTGCTTCCCCTCTTCCCTCTCCTGATTCAGGAACATGCCAAGCTCTCTCTGCAAAATCTGCTCCTCTGAACTGGATGCCCAGCTGTTAATGGCAACACTGGAAGAGGAAAGCTGAATATTTATAATACTTTATATGGTACAGCTGTCTTCTAAAGAGCAGTCATCAAAATTTTATTGAATGCAGGCTAAATGCTCCAAGGAAAGAAAGGTCAACATAAATTAAGACTATTTTTCCCAGAGACAACTGAAACTTTTAAGCACATTCCTAAATCTTAACAATAGTTTCAAGCATGATATAAAACGATGAGGAAAAAAAAAATCTTTGTAAGAACAGTCCCCAAGAAACATATATATTACATTGAATTAAACAAGGTTTGGAATATACATCATATTTCAAGAACTTAGTCCAGTTTTCATCTCAGAAAAAGAATGTTTTGCCTCGTAAGGAATTTAGATGACCTCATTCCAAACATATCCTTTTAAAATTTATGTTGCTATTCCAAAACTGTAAATTAAAGGATTGGGAAAATAGAATGGAAACACATCTTTGATATGTAACTCAGGCAAGGGTCTTATATGAAAACTGTTTTACAGCTATCTCTATTACAAAATAGAGAAAAGAAATACCCTATCTTAAAAAAGCCAAGTAAACAGGTAACATTTAAATTAAAAATGCCTCTGAAATTCTGGCCAAAGGGCAGGCAAAGCTGTAACAGTTTGATGGAATTCTTTACAATGTATTTCTTTTTTGAAGAGAACCCCATATTGCTCAAGGAATCCCGACTCCATTACACATTCCAGCTCATGGCAGCAGAGAAATATTCCATTTATTAATGCATCCACACTGGAAGGATGCTCTGGGGGCCAATGCATTTGCATGTTCCACTAAGGCATGTTCTGATGGAAGTCTTTATGACAGACTTCAAAAGAAGCTGAAAGTCAGAGGAAAGCAGCATTGGGAGCTGGCACAGCTGTAGGATGAAATAAATGAGAAACTCCATGAAAATCCCACTAAGTTATAAACACAGAACATTTCTTCGGGGGAAAGTTGTGCACTGATCAAAGCTGTGTTCTCTGAAGTCTGTCAAATATTGTGTACAGCAAGAGAGCAGCACATTGTCCAAATTTCTCTCTGCAAGCATCCTGAACCGTGGGAGCAGAGATGGAGCCTCATTCCAAGCACCTCAACGTTGGAAAGAGCTGGAATATTGTATTGGAAGACACAATTTTAGCTCTATTTAGAAGGTCAACCTTGCCTTGTGTCTCCCACTAGCCTGGCTTGCTTGGGGCCTTGTTTGAAATGATTGTCTTTTCAATGCCATAATGTGAGTAGTTAAATCAGAATTATTTAAAATTTATGCTCTAAGTCTACACACAGACCATGGCTTGGATCTCTGAAACCAAATTTATCTTGGCACCTCACATAAAAACCCTGTTGGCCAAATTGTTGTCTCTCAGATCTTCCAAAAGAAGAATGTGGTGAGAAAAGGTCCAAAGAAAAGTATTTTAGGAAACAACATGAAGAGCACACTGGGGTTTTTTTTGTTTGTTTGTTTTTTAATATAGCTCACTTTGACTATGGTGTAGAACCAACTGCCAGAGTGGAACAAGAAAAGGAGACAGGAAGATGAGGGACATGTGGTGAGAGTATTAATCCAGAGTTTCCTACCCCTGAATTAGCCTGACAAGGCTTGATTTATTTTCTTAACCATGCAGAGTATGATGGCACATGTTTACAGCCAGGCATACAACCTGCAGTGATTATTTTGTGCCTAATATTTATCAGGTTAAAGAACTTTCTTTATTGATCTCCAGAAGCCCACGATGAGCAGAGATACACAAGAGCAGCATCAGACTTCCATGATTTGTTTAATTACTTACTGCTTGATAAATTGCAAAATACAGGAGAAAAATGAGCAGGATTTATTCCCATTGGAGACAATATGAAGAGATACAGCCTGATGGAAAATGGGCACTGAGGGTGTCATGCCCTCATCTCCACAGGCCTGTAATTCCTTCCCACATCTCTGCACCTGAGTGTGTGTGTGAATCTATAATTTAGTCACTGCTGTAATTGTAGTAAATCCTGTTGAATCACTTTATAAATATTAAATCAGTCAGTGATTAAGTGCCACTAAACTCTTTTGCATCTGTATCTTTTGTATCCATATCATTGTCCCCTTGACCCTTTTGCATCCCTGGTCTTTGAGTAAATCATCCTAAATTGATTCTGATCCCATTTTCCTGTGTATGCTCCATCTGCATAGTAAGCAATAGAGTGAACCTTGCCAACAAACTCTATTGAAGCCACGCTTTCCCAAATTTATATCAAAACCTGCTTTTTTTATCAATCCCTTCAGTGGTGGCCAAGGGAGAAGCCAGAGGATGGACCAGGCTCTGCTTGGTGCCCAGCAATGGGACAAGATGCAATGGGAAGAAACTGATGCCCATGACCTGGATAAGAGGATGAAATTCTCTCCTGAGTAGTGACAGAGCACCGGAACAGATTGTCCAGAGATGGTGTGGAGTCTCCCTCACTGGAGATATTCCAGAACTGCCTGGATACAATCCTGTGCCATGTGCAGGGGATGACCCTGCTTGAGAATGCCGGACTGGATAACCCACTGTGGTCCCTTGAAGCTGAACCACCCTGTGATCCTTCCTCTTGCCGTTCTCCACATCTCTGTTATCCAGGGGATGGACAGAGATACAGAATCACAGAATAACTGGGGTTGGAAGGGATCTGCAGAGATCATCCAGTCCCAATTCCCTTGCCAAGGCAGGGTCACCCGGAGCAGGTGGCACAAGGTGTGGAATGTCTCCAGAAAGGGAGACTCCACGCCCTCCCTGGGCTGGTCCAGAGCTCTGCCACCCTCAGTGCTCAGAAGTTGTTCTTGATGTCGAGGTGGAATTCGTTGTGTTTTAGCTTAGAGCCACTGATCCTCGTCCCGCCGCTGGGCACCTCTGAACAGAGTCACCCCCGATCCCTCAGAAATGCAGAATACAGAGAGCAGCACCCACAGCAGCACCTCCCGCTCAGCCGCGCCCGCAGCGCTGCCCCAGGAACCACCATGGCGAGCATTTCCCGGTCTCTGTTTTCATTTGGAAACCAATCCCGCCCCCTCGCTGGCCGCTCCTCCCCTGCCTGGGCCGACTCTGGGCGCACTTTTCCCCTCACGGAACGCGCTCGGGAGCCGCAGGCCTCTGGGAGAAGCGCTCCCCTCACGGCTTCCCGCCGAGCCCGCGGGAAGCGATCCTGCCGTGAGGGAAGGGGTGGGAGAGGAGAAGAGAGGGAGGGGAAGAGAATAGGGGAAGGGAGAGGAGGAAGAGGAGGAGAGAGGGGAGAGGGAGAAGAGGACCGGGAGAGAGAGCGGACGGAGAGAGAGAGCAGCGCTGCCCCGCTCCCCAGACACCTACGACATCCCGGAGCCGTTCCCGCCGCCTCCCCTTCAGAGCTCCCGCCGTGCGCCCGCCAAACGCCGCCGGCTGGAAACGGTGCCGAGGGCGGGCCGGGCCGGGGCGGGGCCGAGGAGCCCGGCAGGGCTGTGGGGCCGAGACCGGGACCCCGGGACAGAGACCGAGACCGGGATCGGTGTGCGCTCGCCGGATCCCGCTGTGCGCGGTAGGAGCCGGGCCGGGGCCGGGGGTGGTTCGGGCGGCGGATTCGGGACAGCCAAACGCGCCTCAGGGGTCCCTCAGGGATCGCCGAGCGTGGCTGAGGGAGGGCTGATTCCCCTCAGGGCTGGGGGAAGTGGGTTGTAATTTTTTTTTTTTTTTGCAGTGGGTGGTAAATTTAGCCTGTGAAGCTCCCTGCACCCACCGGGGAGGGGTTGGTGAGATCCGTGTGGGGATAAGTTTCCTCCTTTCGGGTGAGCGAGGCCGGAGCAGGGCGAAGCTTCCCTGTGCGAATGTGGGCTCTGTGTGGATGAGCCTCGGGCATGAAGGTCAGTGTTGCCATGCACGGTCTGACTTTGGGCATCAGGAGGAATTTCTTCACAGAAAGGGTGATTAGACATTGGAAGGGGCTGCCCAGGGAGGGCACCCCTGGAGGTGTCCAAGGACGGCACTGGACATGGCACTGAGTGCTCTGGGCTGAGAATACGACGCTGGTTTGGTTTGGAAGGGATCTTAAAACTCATCCATTTACACGGGCAGGGACACCTTCCACCATCCCAGGTTGCTCCAAACCCCGTCCAGCCTGGCCTTGGGCACTGCCAGGGATCCAGGGGCAGCCACAGCTGCTCTGGGCACCCTGTGCCAGGGCCTGCCCACCCTCCTAGGGAACAATTCCTGCCCAGTCTCTAATCTAAACCTACTCTCTCCCTGTTTGGAAGCCTGGGCTGGATTGCTCCCCTCTGTCTATTTTTCTAAAGTGTCATTTATCCAGTAAAATGTCCCAGCCTAAGCCATGGGGCTGCTGGCAGTGCTGTCACTAAGCCATTGCTCACTGGATTTCCCAGCGATGGATTGGCAGCACTTCCTGGCCCACATAAGAAATATCCCAGTAATGGGAAGTCCAAAGAGTACAAACAAGAGTTCACATTTTATAAACTGGTTACTGGAAAATTAACATTTCTTCTCCTCCTTGCCTTTACCCCCAGTTCCATTCCATGTGTGTAACACTGGTGCTTAATTATAGTGACACCCGTTTGCAGGAGCCAGACTGTGTCAGGGGGTCCCTGTGGGGTCCTTCTGGTGCCTGTGTAATATTAAAGTGTCAGGGTGTTACAAATTGGGTACTTCATCCTTGATAAGCGATTATTATCTGCCTTTCCCAAGTGTGAAAGACCTGTATAACTCAACAAGGTGCCAGTTCTTGAGGCCTCCTGAGTGAAAATGCAATGAGTCCTGAAGGGGACCCTGGGCTGGCGTTGTCTTGTTGCTGAACTTGAGCTATTCCATTTATTATACTGGAATATATTTCCTGAAGTCAACACTGGGTAAAATAATACAAGAGGCTGTTAAAGCAACAGCACAACAGGATTTAGGGTCCCTCTGTGATGGCCTTCTAAAAACCTTAATCACCCCTGGTGGAAGCAGAAAGCTACTGTCAGAGTTTGCTGACCATTGGTGAGCAAACAGCATTAATTACTGCTTTGAGTTGTTTTAATAATTGAGAGAAATATGTGTTTCTGGGTTTTTTGTCATTCATTTATGATTGTATGGGCCTTGAACTTAAAAGGCTTGCGTTGCTCAAAGTTTTATGCACACTTATTTTTAATGTTTTATGCATATTTATTTCTATTATTTATATTTAGGTAACTCTTAGAAATAGAATTCTGTGCTTAACTTGGTGTTTTTTGATGATTAAGGGTTCCAATTTTGACCAATTTTATTCTTATCCATATCTTTTGTTGAGTTGTAAGTGTAAAAAGAGAAAATCTGGATGGCAAAACCTTGTTTCACAGATAATGTGAAAATGTGGTTTTAAGCTTTCAAAATTCGAGACTATATAATATATATATTATATAATAATTGTAATGTCAAATGTCTGAAACTAAATAAAATACAGTGAAATTAAAATTTTTACTGCCAATGAAGGATAAATTGTGAATCATAAGTAGACCTCAAGCTCATTTCTGTTTGTGGGTCTTGTGGTCCTTACCTACAAGTGTAGATAATTATTCCCATCCCAGATTTAGAGGATAGAAAGGATATGACCTAGATATTTGGACAATTTGGGCTAGTCTGTGTTTCAGAGGATAAACAGAGTCATTTTTAAGAGAGTTACAAATTCTAACTGGAATTGTATCCCTCACAGCATGGCCAGTGTTCCTGGGAATCAAAAAGCCACACACTTGGAAAATTCCCAAGAGAAGAAGTCCCAGCATGCAGAAGAAGCCATTTTTTACATGAACTGCAGAGCAGCTTATCTGACTGTGTTAAAAAGCAGCTTAGAAAATATTAAATCAAAGGAACAACTCAGTTTAGGTAATGATTGGATCTTTTTGCCCTTTAATTCTCACATGGGATGGTTACAGTGAGAGTATCCCTGTGCAGTGACTGGTTTTGGATGCCTGCTGGAAGTGGGAATACCAGACAGGGGTTTTTTTTCTGTAAATCACCAGTCTGAAGGGTCTCAGTTCAGTTTAGAGTGGGCATTGCCCTGGCACAGATCACCACAGCTGGTGTTCCATAAGAATTCTTACTCCTTATCTCATCTCCTGCTGAATTAAACTTCCATAGACTGGAATCAAAAGTTCTGATTTTTCATCCAGACTATATCTGTGTATCAGTGGGGGTGTTGTCAGCAGTACAATAGGAAAAAAATCCCTCTGACTGCTTCAGCTGCACTAAAGAAGGGTGCTGGTAGATACTGAGAGCTGGGGGGCTTTGTTTTGAAAACTTCAGGAATTTCAAAGGGGAGTGAGAAGAATTTACCTGAAAAATGGAAGTTGGTTTCTTAATAATATATCTTAGTGACCAGGTAAGATAAGGAAGGAGTAAGGTAAGACTGGGTAATAAATAACCTGATTCAGTTTTGAAAGAGGTTTCACTACCCCAGAAAGAATTTCTCAAGCAAAAACAATTCCAGCTTTGCAGTTTCTTGGAGTTGTAGGATTGTGTGCTCTGTTTGGGAGGGGATTTTTCTTAGAGCATTTTTGTTCTTGATTAAAAGGTTTTTCATGGAAACCACCACTGTAAAACTGAGTGCACTTCTGTGTTGCACTGATTGGAGCTTCTTCCCCTACAGCAGAACATGAAATTCTACCCATTAGCAAGGACATTCCTGCAGCTTGTGACTTGGTGCTCTCCAGGCTTTCTCAGCTGCCATAAAAGGGCCTTTATGACATCCTAATGATAGTTTGGGATAATCTGGATTTTAACAGAGGGGTGGTGTGAACAAATGTCATCTCTTTAATAAATGCTTTGGCTTTCATCTCTATCCATATGCCACTTGGCTACACAGCAAGTGTTTGGGCAATTTGCTTTCAAGGTCAACTTAGAGAGGGCAGTTAGTTGTTTAGACTCCCAATCTTTTCAGAGATATTTAAGAGTTTATTTTAGAATTTGTAATCATTGAGAGTTAGAGACTTATATTTCATCCTAAGTCAATTTTAGCATTTCTCAAATGAGTGGTGCCAATGTTTAAGCATCTATTGCTTCATCAAGTTTGGCTGATATTCTGAAGTCTCACTGAGAGATTGGCCCTGTGAAATTTTATTTGTAGGAGTTTTGCTTATCCACAAATAGTAGCTTCACTTCCTGTCTGTTGTAATATTACTGAAGTGATTTAGCAGAATCAGACCATAGAGAAATATAAATAAAAGGTACAGTCTGATTGAACTTTCATGAACACAAACTGGGAGACACGTGGGGAATGGCAAGTGCTGATCACCCTGGAGATACAAAATAGAGGATTGTACATTTGAAGGATATCTGGTAAATACAGCCGTGAGATGCACTGACATTCCAAGGGACTCTGCTCTCCATGGACACAAAGCCACAGAGTCACTGCCCTTCTGTGGCTGCCCTTGACACTGAACCCCCCAAACCATTGCTCCATGCCCAGGAGTGGCTCAGATAAAGATGTGAGCCCTGCTCTGTTGTGGCTCCTCCAGCAGAGGTGACAGGGCACAAATCTTTATTTAGTGCTTGGCATTGGGGCAGGGATTAACAGCAAAGGTGCCTGGTTTGTTTGGTTGGTTTGCTGGTGCCACAGTTCCCTCTGAGCATGGCAATGATGCCTCATTTCACAGCTGCTCCTGAGCAGTTCCCAGCACAGGCTTGGTCACTGCTCAGCTGGCTCAAAATCAAATGCCAGCCCAGGCAGAGATGGAGGATCTCCTGTGCTTCCCTAAAAGACTTGATTATTTGGGAAGATATAAAAACATCCCTCTCATTTCAGATGGGCTGTAATTTGAATTTAATTTCCATTTAATGTAATACCTTCATCACACTGAAAACTGATGAAAGGATGTTTTCAGTAAAGACCTTGAAGAGGCAAATAGATCCAGTAAAATCATTTTGGAGAATGCCACGAGTGACATCCATGGCACTGGTTGCATGTGTGGCATTGGCTGCCTGGTGGTGTCATTTTTCCTTTAATCATATTGTATAATTCAAATTGATACATTCAAATGTACAGGTGTGACATAAAATATTGTCTCAGATAAATCCTATTCTAGATCTCAGTTCTTGGCAAAGGAAGTGCAAAGATGATGTTGATCTTCATGGAAATATGATCTAATAATGTGCAGGATTAAAAATAATATATTCTTGATATTAAGACACTGGATTTCGGCTGAATTTTACACTTGAGGCTGTCTTTGAGTTCATGGATATTTTGATTAAGATCATAACCAAAACTGTCCTTCAGACCTACTTTTTTCTTGGAGTGATTTGGCTTTAAAAAAATCTGAACATGGAAAGTGACTCAAGGATGTTTGGAGAAAACTCCTTTCCTAACAGCTGGAATATATATTTAATATTGTGTTTTGTTGTGCAGTGCTTCAACAGGCTGGAAGAAATCCTTCTCAGAAGACCATTAATAAATACTGGACTTCACAAACAACTTCACTGAATTTTGATGATTTTTGTGCTATTTTAAAAAAAGAAAAGCCAGCTACAAAAAATGAACTGCTCGAAGCATTTGGAAAAATAGATACAGATAAGGCTGGATATATTTTCCATGATGAACTTTATAAAATTCTTACAACAGTAAGTATCACTTGAAACTTAATTATCCATCTTTAATTAGTAGAGATTTCGGAAATTAAATGGTAAAACAAGATAAGCAAGAGTGACTGAGAGCTGGGGTTCCCCATTTTATAGAAGATTTTTGTGGTAGGTTTCCAGAAGACACCACAGACTTACATAAACTCAGACAATTTATCTCTTCAGTGTTTAGTAGCATTGTAAGGACATAATTTCTAATGATTTTGACCTCTGTTTTCATGATTCAAATCAAAATTCATTGAAATCTATTGGAAGATAAGATTTCCTGAAAGAATATTAAAAGACTCTTTGTTTGTTTATTAAATTTCACTGTAGGGGAACAGGATTCTTGATTAGGAACCCAAACTGAGCTGGTTTTTTCTTGCAGCGAGGTGATAAAATGACCTGGGAAGAAGTGACCACCATTACAAAACAAGCTGATTTTAACTGCAGTGGCAAACTTGACTACAACAAGGTAAGGCCTAGAGAGAAATTTGTTCTTGTGTTATTAACAGTATGAGCATTAGTGATGACACTACCCCAGGGTTCTAAATTTTGGACTGAATAAACAGCCCACAAAAAATTGTACATAAAATATGATTTCATTGGAGGAAAACTGGCAAGAACTCCATGTTAAAAATCAGTCTTCAAATATCTAGAAAGAAAGAGTTGAAAGTCACACTTAATATTTATTCAATATTTGGACCTCCTTGTTGAATCATGGCTGCATTTAACTGTGATACTTGGGTGGTTGTTCTTATTAATGAAAATTTAAATTAATACTGGTCTTAAAGAGAAAATTCTGCTGACCCCTCCTTTCCTTGCTAATGCTACATTTTACTCCTGAAAACCATGAGAAATATTCTTTTTTTGATCTCAAGTTCTGTGAGCTGTACCTGAGCACCAGTGAGCAGTGCTGCAAAGCTGCAAGGGACAGGCTGGAAGTTGACCCTCGATTGAGGCAGCAGCATTTTGGGAATCAAACTGAAAATCTCTCTGAAGGGATCACCCTGCCAGTGTCCAAACCATCCCCAAGGATCTCCAGGAAAACTGATCACAAACTGGCTAATGGTGCTTCTATTTCTTATATTTTATGTTTTTTCTGTTGGAGATGAAGCTCTGGCTCAATGAGCAGTTGAGTTTTTGTTTAATTTTTCTGAGATTAGTGAGGATTTTAGTGATTAATATAATTTCTACTATAGCAATCCCATCAATGTGTCAGTAAAATGTATAAAAATGGCTGCATCTCTGAAGCTCTCAAATTCCTAAGGGTGGATTTTGTTGATTGTCATGTGACACAATCCTAAGGGAAGAGAGAAGGTGAATGCTCAGATATTGCAACATAGGCAAGTTATTTATTTCCTTCCCAGGTCAGACAGGAAACCTTAAACATTTATCAATGAACTGTGTGTTTGTTCCAATCCTTGAGGCTGCTT
The DNA here is from genome assembly GCA_020086605.1 of Lanius collurio. Lineage (NCBI taxonomy): Eukaryota > Metazoa > Chordata > Aves > Passeriformes > Laniidae > Lanius > Lanius collurio. The sequence continues at coordinate 24,274,824 of JACBWW010000016.1, forward strand.
TTCAAGCACAATCAACAGGAGAGTTTAAGGTCTTTCCTGAATACAAAGATACTTCAAAACCTTCCCAAACTGGAAAAACTCCATGGAGAACAGACTGCAGAGACACCAAGTATGAAATTTTAGGATGTAGTTTGGGCTGTTCCAAGTTGCTTCAAATCTGGGCTGTACCAAAGAGGAGCAAAAGTGACACAATAGTGCTGAAGGGAAGTTCTCTGACTTAGTTCTTGTCATCCAGTTTTCTTTGTGCTTCTAAGTGCAAGGTTTATGATCAAATAAGCTAGGAGAGGGTTGAAATAATGTCATTGTAATTAAATATCTCTGTTTGTAGGTGACAGCAGAGCTCCTTCAAGACCTTCATCAGCTCAAAGTGGCAAAGCTTCCACCTCTACCACTGTCACTGTGGGTGCCAGCAGCAGCAGGAGCACAAAGCTAATTATTGAGCCTGACACAATGAAGGTATCACACTGAAATGATGGTGTTTTCCTCTAGGCACCTGTGTTACTGCATTTTAAATAAGCTAAAAATCAGAGAAAAATGGTGTCTTATGTTTTATTAATAGTTTGTCAAGGGCAGCTATAAACTACTGAAAGCTTTCCTGATACGTATTATTATTAACATTTTTATATACTGTTGGTTTTGCTGACAACAAGTTATTGGAAATAATTTTTCAGGTGTGAAGGTTTAATAGAACAAAATGTGTTTTTTATAAATGAAACCACTGTTGGAGAAAACATGTAATGACTTCTTGAGAAATTTAAAATTTAATAATTTATTAGGTTGGTGAGAACTTTAAATGCTTAAGTAGTCTGAAAGATTGTGTATCATAAACCTGTGCATGAAAGGTAATTGGAAATAAATAACAGATCTGTGAGCATATTCAGTTTCTTGGGCATTGCTTGGTAAATATATGCTGTAACCTGAAAATATTGATTTTTAGTTAGACTAATATGTCCTATCAGTATTTTCTTTTAAATAAATCACTCAATATAAATTCCTGGGGGAGAGAGACACCAAAGTCACTTTGCTAAGTCAATATTTGTAGAGTGTTAATATTGATCTTTTTCCCTTTGTTTTCCCTTTCTTGACTGAACCTTTACTAGTTTTCTTTCAACAGAAAATAATAGCTGTAGAAATATAAAACATTAACTGGAAACTGCTGGGATACATTAAAAATGTGCACCTGGAGACTCCTGTATAAAAGGGAAAAAATGGTTATGACCACACAGTGTAACTGCTGCTGGAAAACTGAACTGATTATCCTCAGGAGCTACATTTTTGTTTCAAATAACAACTCTGGATTTGTTATTGAACTCTGAAGTCCTTTATATCTTCCCCATTGCTGTACAATGACATTTGTTCTATATTAAAATTTCAAAACATCATCTCCCAGGGATATTTTGCAGTCTGTTTAGGTATCTGGACCTCCATGCAATTTAACCTGCAATCTCACCTTGTTCAAACATGATGTGGAGTGTATAAAACCAGCACACACTTACCCAAGATTGGATGCTTTTTTCTTTGTACAAGCCAGTAAGAACTGATTGGAAAAAAAAAAAAAGCAGCTGCAGATATTGATTAGTATTGATTGGCATCATCCAAAAACTGAAATCAATCAATAAACATGGAAAGGTGCAAGTAGAACTATTAAATTTTTTTTAAACTTTATTTTGTATAATGCAAGCTCTGCCAGAGTCAGTGAATAAATGCCTGGGGATTCATTTATGGTGTGAATCAGAATCCAGCACACAAAAATTCTTCTTATTCATCTTATATCCAAAAATGTTTGGTTTTTTTTTTTTTTTTTGCTGTTCATTTGTCTTTTTGTACAAGTAAGAAAATACTGCCCTCAGGATGTTGGAGCAACACCAACTTTACATTTCTGACTGAGGAAAACAGTGGAAGTCAGAACATGGTGAATGTCTAAATTTAAAAACCCTTAGAAAATTCCTCTCAATCATTGCATTTTATTAGGAATTAGGCATTAATATGTGGATAATTTCAGTATGAACTTAAATTTCAGCAGCAGTGGGCAGCAGCAGGTAGTGCCTCACATTTCTTTCCAGTTAACATTTCTAACACAAACATTTCCCACTTTGGCTATTATTTGACAACTTCTGTTCTGCTTTGAAGTGACAGAGGAAAATCTAGCCAGAAAATCCTCTTTTAACTTCCCAATTTTACATACCTGTTTGGAATTTGGTAATTTAGGACTTGTAGCACCACCTTATGCTCTCTGCCAGAATAACAGGGTTTGATTTCCTAAAATGTGGATAAGGTTTTTGTCCAACAGTTTTGGCAGGTATTAAGCAAACAACCACTTAGTTCAGATGTATCCAATTTTAAGACAAAACCTCCATTTTTAAACCTCCTTTTAGATGGAGTCAGGAGTCATGGAAATATTGGAATAAACAGTTCAGGAATAGGAGTGGAAATGAATCCAACAGGCTGAACTCCACACTGGAATTCTGTCACTGACTTTTGTTGCCCCCCATGTTAATCCCAGCTCCCATTATCCACTTTTTGACTGACACAACCCCAGCTGCTGCTCCATATTTAACCCTCAGCATTAAGTCCCAGGAATGTTTTCTCTCTGTTCCCTTCTTCCCTAATTATTTTTTAGGATTGGTCCCCTTTTTCCTTGTCCTGTCACTACAAATCCAGTTTCATGGATAAAGATGAATATAAAATTATTGGATGGATTTGTTAATTAGGTTGATTTTGCTCCATAAAAGGTGGCCAGGGGCTGCTGATCTCTGGCTCTGTGGTCCAGAAGTAGCTGCACTTCCATAAGGGTTATCCCTAAAACCTTCTACAGCAGGTTGTGCCCACAAGGAAAATATTAGGGGAGGTTATAAGAGTGGAGAGACTTGGGTAGCAGTGTCTGCCAGGGACTGGACATGCAACTTGATTTGAAATAACTTAATCTTTGTCTTTTCCACAGCCAAGTTACTTTGAAAGTCTTTTAGAACTTCTTTAGCAAAATCTTAATTTAAAAAAAAAAATCCAAACCTTCAAAGAACAGCAGAAAGGGAGTTGCAAAGTGTATTTGTATTTAAAGTAGTCCATGCTGTCAGCTGTTTGCAAATATAATTAGCAGAATCTTCGTGGCAATTCCAATTTAATTTTCAACTATTGGTGCTTTGGGGTAATCTCTGTGGTTTTGGGGCATTTTCACAAGAGAAGCAATGTTACTTTCCAAAAATTGACTATTTGGAGGAGGACAATTTGGGATGTTTTTTTTATAAAAGTATGTTGATGCTGTATCTTGTGGTGTGTTTTATGCAGGGTTTATTAAATAATCAAATTAATTCATATTTCAGAGAAGGCACTTTGATCTTAATCCAAAATGAAGAGAACACCTAATATTTGCTTGGTTTCCAGGAGTGGCAATGTGCACAATCCAAAGGATGCTTCTACCTGGAAGAAGATGGGGAAATCATCAGTCACAAGTACAGGCTGCACTTACCCCAAAGATCTGCAGTTTGTATCACCATCAAACCTTTGACTATTCCCCAGGCAGAAGGTGAGTGAATTTATATTTCATTTCCCTCTTAAAAAGAGGTGCTGGCTTGGTGATTTACCACAGGGCTTCATCCAGTTGCTACATTGGAATTTTTTTTTCCCCAAGTAGGTTATTTCCTTTTAAATCCCATAAACCAGGAGCCTTTAGACCCCAAAATTGTTTTAAAGTCACCTGGGCTGGCTTTTTTTAAACAAAATTATGTGTTGTGTAACCATTCCTTGGCATTCTTGAGCCTTAATGATAGAACTATTTTATCAATAGTTCTTAATGATAAAATTATTAGTAGTAATCATTATCTGAGAGATGATCACAAGGCTTGGAATGATTTATCTGCTTGGCCTAAACAGGAAGGAAATCCCAAAAGCATAGAATAGAATTCTTTTTTTCCATTTTTCATCAGCAGGCATCAATACAATGGGAATATCTAATTTGACCTGCAAATAAAAACAGTTTTGTGTCATTATTAAGCATTTTTGGGGGATATTTTTCTTTTTAGGAAAATCTTGTCACTGGTTGTCAGTGGATACAGCTTTGTTTATTCTGAAGGAAAATGAAACCCAAGAGAATCTACAGCTTGTGAGCTTTACTGAACTCCAGCACAAAGAGGTTAGAGATTTTTGGTGTATTCCTATTTTAATTGTTATTTTTTTAGAGTGTGTGTTAATGCTGGAGGTGTGAATTCCATGAGTTTGGAAAGAGCTCCAAAGCTGTGCCCAGTATTGCTGAGTTGCTGGGTATATTTACAGCTACTCTGTAGAAACTCAGTTGTATTTCTGCACCTCCAAACACAAAATTTCCAAGGCAAAATTTGTTTACATTTCCTTTAATTTTCTTTCTCCTCGCCATTTGAACTTCATAGTGCACCGAATATTCTTACTCTGTGGCAGAAATAAGGCAACATAAACTTATTGTCCCCTTCTCCCCTCATCTCTCTCCTGGATGTTTTTCTAACTTCCATTGTAAGAGATTCACTATTTTTTATCTTTAAAATGGCATCACACAGCCAATTCTTTTTTTTTTTTAAGGAGAGAACCCAGCATTCCCATTGTTTTCAAATAATTCATCACATCTGTATGAACATTACTGGCAACAAAGAAAGGCATCATTTGAGGAGTTCTTACAAACTTTTCTGTCTTCCTTTATGAGCAGATGTTTGGATGGAGGGGGGAGCTTGGATCTGGGGTTTACTGGCTGCTCCCTTTCACAACTGGCTGTAGGCTGAGGAAGGTAAAAACCCAAATTGCTGGAGAAGCCAAACTGCTGTGGAGAGATGAAGATGGAGAGCTGGCTCTCACCAAAGAATTCCGGTGTGTTTTATTCCCAAACATGAAAACCTCTGTAAAAATCTCTTTTAAAATCTGAATGTTCCTAAAGTACAATTTATACAGAATATTCTCAAATAGACTAAACAGTTCTTGGCAATATTGTGAGCCAGTAAAAGGAAATGGAAGCCTTTGGAAATAGTTTGTCCTTTTTCATCCTTCAGAGCTGCTTTGCTGGATATATTTGAAACAATTGATTTGGATGGGAATGGCCTCCTGAGTCTGGAGGAATACAACTTCTTTGAGCTGAGGACTAGTGGGGAGAAGTGTGATCAGGAAGCCTGGGCTGTGTGTAAGGGTAAGTTCATTACTGTGGTAATTAGGCCTACAACTAATTAAGACTATCAGTTAACTTTCCAGCTGGATAGAACTGGGTATTCTGTAACCTATTCCAAGAACATGTGTAGATATTGTTCTCTTCCTCCTTTATTTTTCTTTTTTTCCAGTCTCCTGTCCTTTGCTTTGCTTCCTTCTGGTGTATGTGCCAGTGACCTTCTGCTGAGAGAATTCTTCCCCTTCCTAATTGTTCTGTAGCTGCCAAAACCTACAGGGTTTGTAATCCTGGATCATATGGGGAAGGAAACTGTCACAGGTATTTGTTTAATCAATCTCCTTTGTGCAGACTGGGCTGGTGCTGCTTTTTTATCTCACAAAATGTGGAGAAGGACATTTAATTAGTGTGCATCTGGTGCTATAAAATGGCATCCAGAGTTGATGTGGGTTGCCAGTGTCTCATTGTATAATACATGTCAGGTTTGACATAGTTCCTTTGGAGGCTGTGGCACATTGGCCAAAATACTTTGGATCTGGCAAGCCCTCTTAATATTAATTCTGAGGTATCAGAATTTTTCCTAACTGATGGAAAACTCCTACAAAAATACATTTCTATAACTGAACTTCTCTGTTTCATCCCTGCATGTGCTTTTCCACACTTGATGGCTTTGTCAGGGTGATGCCTCTGATCTCCACACAAGTAGGAGGGGTGGAAATGTGTGAATAAATAAGAGAGGAAAGAGGAGAAGCTGGGGAATGTTTCACCAGGTCATCAATCAGTGGAAGGGTTCACGTGAATATCATCAATCTTGACACCAAAGTTCAAGCCATTTATTACAGCATCTGTACTCTTGGATAGATTTATTAAATTGGTAATCCCTTTTTAATAATATATAGTAAAGATTTAGCATTGTTATGAAGATGAGAAAACCATTTTTAAAAGTCCCTGACATGAGGACATTTCAGTTATGTGTTTGCTGACATTAGAGTGGTGGATCTATGATATTCTCTCTAGAGAGGGGTGTTAGGATTATTGGAATTTTATTGCTTTTTAGGAACTAAGTAAATCATTTCTGTACCAAGGACCTGAAGCATTTAAAGATGCTGTCTCCAGCTGATTTTCATTTCCCATTCCGAAAATACCCCATTCTGCAAAGCTTAACCCCAAACTTTTAGAAAAAGAAATCAATATGAATTCTTTCTGTTCTGAAATCTCCCCATTTTCTGGGTTATCCAAGGGGCCAGCTGTTTGTAGGCATTATCCCAAATCCACAGGGAAGCTCTGCAAACAGCACATGCCTGGTCAAGGACATTGTTTCCCAAATAATATTGGAGACCCTGAGGCTGCAAGTTGGCTCCATCTTTTAAATCTTGTGAACAGGAGTGGGATTTTGGCTTTGGAAGGATAAAGGTGTTTGCAGAGAGAAGAGACTTTTAAGTGCTATTTCTGTTCCTTTGAAACAGAGAATTTTGAGATGAAGAAGAATGAGCTAACAAGACAAGGCTTTATGGATTTGAATCTCATGGAAGCCAATGACCAGGATGGGGATCCTTGGGACCTTTGGGTCACTTTGTTGTCCCTGGGCTACAACAAAGCCTTGGAAATGACAGAGGTAGGAGAGTTACAGAGCAAAAATCACTGCACATTTAACTGCTGCACTCTTTGTGTCTGCCACAGGCTGATTGCAGGAGGATCCACTGCAAACATCCAGGGCTTCCAGTGCTGCTGCCATTATCCTCATTCTCAAGATAGCACTTGGATCCTTGAAACAGGAAATTTTCCTTTAGACAAAGCCTGCATTTTGTGGGGTTGTAGAGGAAGGAATTTTGGCTTGTATCTGTTGAAAGAATCCGTGCACTCTGCTGGTGAAAAGTGCTAGGAAGATAAGGATGGTAAATTGTGACCTGTCAGCAAATTTAGAAAATACAGGACTTTTTCTCCTTAAAAAAGTTGTGGCCCAAACTACAACAAAAGTGGGTATTTTTTTTCCCCATAATTTAGAATTCCTAGTTTCCAGACAGAACTGTTTCTGTTATTGTTGCCTTTCACAACAGGGTCTGAAGGTGTTCAACATGAAATTTTTATGCTTCATTAAATTTTTTGGGTTTGACTCACACACTGTTTACTTTACAGGAGTAGGAATTATTTCTCCAATGTTTCTGTGCACTTACATATTTTATTATTTTATTTATTTTTATAGAAATAGTACTACTTCTTGTTAATAGTTCTCTCTAAAGAAAGAGGATGTCATTAATGAAGAGAAAAAAATTAAGAAAAATTAAAGCATTAAATATGCAGATAAATAATTTAATTCCTAGGCAAAGCTGGTTTTTAGGATCATAGTCTGGTAATGTTATTTAACTTTGTAAAACGAGTCAGTGTAGTCACTATATAAAACATATGAAGACCTGAGAGATACCAGTTGTCTCTCAGTGAAAACCTTGGGATGGTGGTGAGGGATTTAAGGATGAGCAGTTTCTCCTTTTCCTCCGAGCTGTGGTTGGCAGAGCTCCTGCAAGGCTGTTTTGCTGCATTTCAGCCACAAGAGAGAGCCCTGCTCCAAGAAAGAGCATTTTGAGGAGGTTTTTCTCCAGTTGGGAATTTCAGGAAGGTGGGTTGTGCTTTATTCCAGCTGTGGGTTCTGCCTCCAGCCTTTGCTTTCCAAAGGACAGCACAGCTCTCCAAACGCTTCAGAAATTACTCTAAAAATCTGCAGCTGTTAACTTGTGTCTCTCACTTACCTCTTTAATTCCTTGATTTCAAATAATTGAAGATTGATATTTTGGGAGTGCTGAGAGAGAGCTTGAGAAATCCTGCAGGATTCCAACAGCTTTAGAAAGGAACTGAGGTGCTGTGAGTGAGTCTAAGAAACTGCAAACTCCAGGTTGTTACACCAGGAGTAAAATGTAGCCAAGATACTTCCAGAGTGCTCAATGCAGCATTGCAGAGGTGTTAAATCTGTGTGGAGTGGCACAAACAGCAACAGTGTGACAGGTAAAGGAGAAAGATTTATTTCAGACACTGGAATACATTCATATTTCATCTTAATTCCTGGACATTTTGCTGTCTAAGGAAGGGTTTGCTGTGTTGAACTCTATGTCAGGTGGACTGCAAATGGCATAGATGCCAGTTGTCCTGAGCTTTCATTTGGTGTAAAAGACTGTCACAGCTCTCAGGTTTGGAATATTTAATATTCATGGAAATATTTATATCTGAGTAATTCTAGTTCAGATATGAAAATACATAGGAGCTGTGGGGGAAAAATCTGAGGGGAAAAACTACAGCTCAAGTAATGCTAAAACTCATATTCCCCCTTGCAGGCCTGCCCCTTTGTCATTGACATCTGTGCAGAGAGGTGCAAACCCAGAATTAAAGCCATTTCTCTGGAGGCAGGGGGCTCCCAGCTGAGCAGGGCTGTCTGCAGGTCTGTGGTTAATAAAGGAGAGGCCAAAGTGCTGCATGGCCCTGAGAACATCATCATCCACACTTACAAATCAGGCAGCAGGATCACCTCTGTGATTGAAAATAAGGTATGGCCTGAAACTTCCATAAGGTACTTTGTGTTTATGGCTGTTGTTATTGTTCCTCCTCCTTCCTTGGGTCATATTTGAGAATTACTTCTCCTGAAATCAGGTTTTTGTGTCTGTTTCATTAAAAAAACCCTCCTGATGTGCTCCTTGGGACTTCAGAAGAGCCTGGATCAGTGTTACTGGAAAGGGCAGATTGTTATAATGAGGCAAGCAGTTCTAAGTACCATATAAAATGTGAATATTTTTATGTTCCCATTCCAATTTTTCAATCTTTTGACACAATATGATCATCAAATGAGAAAACAAACACTAACAGCAGGAAATGCAATTAGAGCAAGAGCAAAGAGCACAGCATTTATGCTATTGAATATTTCCAGTGTCCACAAGAAGGTCAAAGAGCAGTGATTGTTAGGAGTGTGTATGATGAGTTTTCACCTGATTATTCCTCCAGGTGTAATTTATTAGTAATTCAAGCTGAAAGTTGTAAATCCAAGTGGAAGGGGTTGGTGAGAAGCAGAGATTTTAAACCTATTTCCATAGACCACAATGAATGTGCTGTTCCTTCTCAGTTTCCTTTATAGCAGGAACTGTGAATAAACACAGCACAGTAAGATGTTAAACTTCAGATGCTTTAAATCTTAAAAGACCACAGCAAGAAGTGTATTTTTAAATGCACAGCCATGCGAAAGGGGGTGAGTTGGGGGACTAATATTAGGAGTGGATGCTGAGGCTCCTGGAACTCTGGATTTGGCTTTGCACTTCGCCCTTTAGGGTGGATATTCCAGAGTTATTTATATGTTTGAGGCCATGTCAGAGAGGGAGATCAGGGCTGCACTGAGACAACTGGATGCTCTCTGCTTCAGATCTCTGCCCACTCTGTTTATACCAGTTGGGTTTGCTTTGCAGATCTCACCAAGCTGGGTGGGAATGCTGGGGCAGCTCCTCAGGGGGGTCTGGCAGGGCTGAGGCCAGTGCTGTGAGCTTCAGCAAGGCCAACTTTTATCTTCACAAGTCCTTGTGTTGTTTCAATGAGTCTTAAGTGACTTTGGCTGGGAATGTGGTGCTAAGATACATTTGAAACTGTTACTTTTCAAAGAGTTTCTGTTACTCTTCAAAGAGGATCCTTAAGCATTTCTGTCCTGTAAAAAAGCAGTCTCAGGAAGTACAAGGAGAGTGCAGTTGTTACACAAAGAACAGACACTTAACCAGTAAAGAGTAATGGTTTCTTCATGTTGTTTCACTTGCAGTCTGAAAACACAGTGATAATTCATGTCAACAATGAGCAGAGTAAGAACTGCCTCAACAGTAGGGGTCTGACAGTGTTTGCTGTGGAAGTGGCTCCAAAATCCATGATGGTGAGGTTCTTTCATTGCTTGGCCAACTTTAGAGAAAAGCAGGTGACATCTTTATAGTTTCCTTTTGTGGGGCTTTTATCATCATAATGAGCATGTGGAGAGTGGCATCTTCTGACCAGAACACTTAAGCAGTTCTTAGTATTTCAAAGCTGATCATCTCCTTGATGTATCCCCTGTTTTCCTGTGCAGTTTGCTATAAAAATCCATAATTGCTCAGTTTTTCATACGTGAGCCTATTTCAATTGTCCATTCTATACATGCACCATTGAGTAATATTTTTAATGATCTTTTCCTAAGGGTGTCTTTTATTTCTTTTTCACTTGGCAATTTTCAATCCCCATGTATTGATGCCTGTGAGAAACAGACCAGACCATGCACTAATCAGAAGCAGAAATAGATGTATTGCAGTCCTTGTGCACAGTGTGATTTGCAAGTGGTTAAGTTTTGTTGAACCTGATTTAGGGATCATGTTAACCTTGAGACACTTTGATTGCTGAGCTCTGCTGCAGAGCTGGACAGGCTTTAGTGACAATTCCAAATGAGGGTTCTAAGGGATGGAATGTGGTGGAAAATGCATTACTAATGGAGATTATATATTTCTTCATTTATTTATGAATTAAACCCCCCTGTTTTCATTTTTCTAAAAGTACACTCTCTTTGTTTAAATGCAGAGGCATCCAAGCTATTTTATATTTTCCAGTTTTCCAGGGTGGATTCATTCAAGCCTGTTGTCAACAGAGCAGTCCCATGACACAGGCAGGGCTGGGGCCTATTTAAATTGCTGCTGACACTAGAGATCCATAGCCTCATCCTGTAAGGTGGTTTTAAATTTGAATTTAGGCTTCATTCAGTATAAACTGTAGGCTCAACCCTTATTGATATTTTGCTGTTAAATTCAACAGTAATTTTTAAATATCAATTTTCAGTGTATATGATGAATGTTTATCATTTAGTGATACAAGTACTGAGCATTTTGCCTGCACAGCACACTGGGTAACAGTTTTCTAATAAAGAGAACTCTCTTTCATCTCTGCTTTCTCTTGTGCCAGGTCTCTCAGCACGTGATGCCCCTCAACGAGCAGGAAGAATGGATTTACAGCTGTGTGCACTCCCTTGTGTGTTAAACCTGGCAGTGCCAGGCTTGGGAGCAGCCACACTGAACCAGCAATGGCTTTAGGCAGCTTTTAGGCAATTTAGAGTCTTGTCCTTCTCAAAAAGCTGGCATACATTTATACTTCTTCATGATTTTGGCATGAAAACACTGAGGCACAATAAAAATTAGTGCTGTTCAGTAATCCAGCTGCCAGTTGTAATATAATTGTGCTTCATAAAGGCTGTTCTCCCTAAATATGCTCTTGTTTTCCATACCAAGGGTTGTAGCTCCATCACAGGCTGGAACTGCCTCACTGAGGAAAAACTTTGTTGAATGAGTTCCTAATTAAACATTCCTGTGGTTTTGATGTGAGAAGTGTAAAGGGATGAGGCTCATTTTATTTTGTCACCTGGTAAAGGATTTGCTTCTTTCCCTTTTTTTTTGTCATTTGCTGATAATCCTTATCTTACACTTATTCTGTAATTACTGCCTGATTTTATACTCTTTTATATAAAATAAAATCTGCCTTTTCATATGCAATAAGGAAATAACATCATTTGAGAAAAATGGAGATTTGTCTTGGGCTCTTCACTGTTAACTGCAATGAATTATTCCCAGGGCAGCTGAAATAAGAAGATTGAAGTGCACCAAGTTTAGGCTGCAACAGCAATGAAAACCAGCTTTGAGGTACTAAAACCATTCAGCTTATTATATTTTTCTAGTTTCTCTAAATATCTGTTAATGTGGAAAAAAATGATGACCCTGGCCACTGGATGCTTAAAAAGTTGTTTGAGTTTAAAATAGCCATTAAATGTATGTGACCTCATGTGGGAGGGCAGCAAGTAGTGTTGCAAAGCTATTTTTATCTGCCCTAACTCCTGCTCTCTGCTGAAATCTTACACTGGGCAAGTAAATGTCAGTGACAAAATGAGAGCTGGGCTCTGATGTACACACTGCAGCCATTGGTGCTCAGGCAGGATTCTTGGTGAGCTTCTAGTTTTCCATATTTTTCTTTAGTAAGTACCACAGGTATTGTTTTCATTTTCACAACTGTCTAAAAGAAGTTGAAGCCCCAAAAATATTTGGTGATTTTTAGCTCTGACTGAGCTCTGCAAATGCTGCCTCAGGCAAGGTGTGGGTAAATCAGAAATTCTCAGCTCATTGCCTAAGAAGGAGTTGGGAAATAATGAGACACTCTGCGTGGAATAGACACTACAAAGGGAGCAGTCCATTATTTATATTTCTTTTGTTTGTAAAATCAGCCTTCTTAGATGTGGCAGGAATTCATAAGCAGCTCTCTGCCCTTTAGGAAAGGAATGGTTAAAGCTGAGAGGAGGGCTTAGCTGAGAAATCACTGCTTGTGGAAAGAGTTGGGTTTGCTGCAGGTAACAAACATGGCACAGCAATACACAGGGAACATCATTTATTTTCTGATCCTCCTGCTGCTAGAAAGGGTTTAATTATGCAGTTTTTTTAAGTGGGGATGTAGGCAAACTCTCCATGGCAGGTTCTACCTTTCCTGCCCTGGAGGAGGTGAGATTAGAGATCTTGGTTGTATTGCAGACTTTTCCATTTTGCTCCAAATCCAGGTATCACCAAGACAGAAAAATTCCACCTTCTCTTTTTAATGATGAGCAGAGGTACCAGCTTATTTTCTTTGAGGAGAGACATTTAGGAGAAAAAAAATCTAACAGGTAATTTGAATTTCTGGAATGTTACCATTCTTTTGAGAACTAGAGCCATACCAAAATTCAGCTTCTTCAAGGCTTTGCTAATGCTGACCTTCCCTCACCCCAGTACTGGGGCACTGGGGGGCTCCTGCTTGTCTGGGGTGGTCACTTGAGGCCAGGGCCTGTCTGTAAGGCCTGTGGGGACATCCTGCTGGTGGCCATAGGGACAGGTACGGTCTGGAGCACCAGGGGCAGCTGGTGGGGCTCAGCCTGGAGCAAAGGAGGCTCAGGGGGGACCTTGTGGCTCTGCACAAGTCCCTGACAGGAGGGGGCTCAGGGAGGGTCGGGCTCTGGGAACAGGAAACAGGGACAGGAGGAGAGGGAACGGCCTCAGGCTGGGCCATGGGAGGTTTGGGTTGGATCTCTGGGAAAGCGTCCAGTCCTGGAACAGTGGTGTGGAGTCCCCATCCTTGGAGAGATTTCAAAGCAGTGTGGAGGTGGCACTTGGGGACATGGGTCAGTGGTGGCCTTGGCACTGCTGGGGAACGGTTGGACTTGAAAATCTTAAAGCTCTTTCCCAACCTAAACCATTCCATAGTTCCATGGGAGTGGCTCGGATCGAGCAGAGCTCCAGGACGCAGAGGCACTCGGGGCTGTGGCAGGGCAGCATCGGTGGGACCGGGCAGGACAGGGCACTGCCAGCAGGGCAGGACACGACAGGACAGGGCAGGACACAGCAGGACAGGGCAGGACACAGCAGGACAGGGCAGAACCGCACACGGGTGCTGTCGCCTGCGGTGCGTGCCCGGCCGGGAGCGCGGGCGGTGCCTTTAAGGGGCGGTCGCGGGGCGGTGGCGGCGGCGGGGCCGGGCGGCCGCGGTCCCCTCCCGGCTCCCGGAACTCGCCCGGCGCCGGCCATGGTGCAGATCGTGACCGTGCAGACGAAGCCCTACGGCGACCAGAAGCCGGGCACCAGCGGGCTGCGCAAGCGGGTGACGGTGTTCCAGAGCAATGCCAACTACACCGAGAACTTCATCCAGAGCATCCTGGCCACCGTGCCGCCCGCGGAGCGCCAGGACGCCACGCTCGTGGTGGGGGGAGACGGCCGCTTCTACATGAAGGACGCCATCCAGCTCATCGTCCGCATCGCCGCCGCCAACGGGGTAAGCACCGGGCGCTCCGCGGCTCCGGGATGCCCTCCCCGCCCGCCGGCAGCCGCGGCGGAAATCGCTGGCGCTCGGCGTGCCCGCGGCGTGGAAGTAACGCGGTGAGTGACAGATGAGCTGACGGGGCTGGCGTGGGACAGCTCTCGGTCCAGGCAGGAAAACCCTCCCGGGAGCCTCTCCCTGCCTGCGGGAGCGAGTGGATATTGGCCAGGGAGGAGGGGTGGAAGTAAACACGACTTTGCTCTAATTCCTTCTTCTTCCTTCTGGCTGTCATTGGGTTTTCCGGATAAAACATAAAGCAGCGGCACAGCGTGCAGGCGGTGAGGTGTTGGGAGGGAGCAGCGTTACCTTCCACAGCACCGGAACGCATCTCACTGCCGGGGGATTCCTCCGTGGGTTCGTCCTGCTCGTGTCACTTGGTAGCCCAAGGGAATGCCAGCAAGGAATGTGATGTTGGTAGGAGGAGGTCGAGTTTGCAAAGGGAGGCTTTTCCCGACAGTTGCTCTTTTCCAAATGTAAAATATCCCCTTCCCCTGGGACACCAACACCAGCAGCAATTTTTCTTCCTCATGGACCATGAAAGAGAGAAGGGATGAGGGTGCTTGGTGCTTAGGGTAATACCTCAGAGTAACCTATTTCAAATTCCCAGGTGCCCCAATGCCTGTAAATATCTGACTTCTTAGGGAAAAAATTGATAATTTGGGGTTGCTGTCCTCTTAAGGGCGTAAAGGAGCAAATAACTGGTTTGGGATTTTTTTAAAATGCCATGTAGAAATTTGTCTTTTCTGATGTGTGGTAGCTGCTCAACTTTGGTTCCATTTCCCAGCACCCCTGGATGCTGTGTGCACCTCTGGAAGTGATGGGTAGAGCAGCATTCCTTGATGGAAAAGCAGCAGGCATTGGTTTATTGATTTGTTCTAGGAAGGGGTTGGAGTGGGAATGTGCAGCATTCCTGAGTGCACACACCACAGGATCCCTGTGGATCGCTGTGAATAACCAGACTTGGGAAACTTATTCCTGGGATGAAGTGTTTGTGCAGGGTTTTGGATGTGCACCTGGGTGGGATGTAGCAGCATTCCAGCCCTGATTTCACCATCATTTACACTTCAGCTCCATCCCAGAAGCAGAGGCCTGGGGGTAAAGCCGTGCTGGGGTCTGATGAGGTGTTTTGGGAAGCGTGGAGGGCTGGGAATGTCTCGGATCCTCCCCTGGATCGTGCAGTCACTCACGTACGTGCAGAGCTGCAGCAGCGGGTCCCAAGGGCTGCCCTTGCCTGCAGGAATTTGCCTTGGAGCATTTTGTCCACAGGAATTCCAAGTGCTAGGACATAATTGGCTCTAAAGTCAGAAAATGTTCTGAAAAGGCAGGAAAAATGGGAGGTGGAGGAGAGAAACGTGTGGAAGAATATGTGGGTAGTAAATGAGCAGCAGGTAAAGCCTGGATATGTAACCAGAGATCCAGGAGGGTGATCTACAGAGGGCAGAGCCACTGGAAACTTGATTACAGATATTTGCTACATTTTAGCAGCACTGCCCTAAATAAAGCAATGTAAGAACTGCATTGCCAAATTCCTGAGTGGCAAAATCCTCTGGTCCCAAGAAATGAGGTGACTGAAAATAGAGGGTTTCTTTAGCAAATGCAAAGTGCTGGATTTTAATAAATTCTGATGTGTTTGCCTTGTTTTGGAGTGTTTAAGGGCTGCTTGGTTTGTGGGTTTTCTCTGTAATTGCAAATATCAGTTCCCTGGTGTTTACCACAGCGTAGTTGAGTAAAAGTCTCTGAAAATCCTCTTTCTTCATAGTAAATATGAAGTGACTGCAAGTTCCCTGCCCTTCAAAGAGAAGGATGGACAACTTCATTCGTGGTAACAAAGTGCCCTGCAGAACAGGGACAGCACATGGAAACTTGTTCCTTCAACTGTGGGTTTCTCCAAGGGCTGGTGCTCTTGAATATTTGATTCCAGCCAGGTCTGGGGGAAAACTCAGTGGCCTCATCCTGAGAAAAGGTGAATAATACCAAAAAAACTGCTGGAAAACTGCATTTCTGGTCCTAGGGATTAAGATGTGATTGATGAATGCTTTAAAATCATGTGGTGTTAAGATCTGGTTGAATTGTGCTCTCCAGCCATGGGAGAGACCTGAGGACCCCAGCTGATGATCTTTAGTTTTACAACATGAAAAGAAAGGATGCTAAAATGAGTTTGAATTTTGCCTCTGCCTGGAATGGTTCATATGCAATGAAGTATTTATTTTTGACAGCTCTGTTTGTAGTTGTGAGATTAAGGGGTGTTTATCTTATTTTTAAGTTTGCATTTCTGTAAGTAAACTGAAATTGAGATTATTTGCCATTCCCATTTGGCATCCAGTGTAGCCTACCAGCTTTGTTTTGGTCTGTGTGCCAGCTTTCCTTGACATTATTCCCACATGGTGAGTCTGACTCTTTAATTACACAAATAAAATCTTCACAGGTCCTGTTGAAGCATCACTGAGCAGTAGAATCGTGGCCAGGCAGTAATTTTATGTCCAAAATGACAGAAACTGTAAATCCAGGTGTGATCATAGAACCAGCCCCAGGCTGATTCAGTGACATTGTCACCTGCTGTTCCCCAAATTTTCTGGGCCCTTGGTTCCTTCCTAACTGAACACTTTTCCAAGTGCTGCAAAGTTGCCACACTCAGGCACGTTGCTGGAAGGTGTTCTGAGTGCCAGGCTGTGCCTTGCATGATAAATAGTGCCTGCTTTTGTTTTCCAGCTGCAGGACAAACAGGGCTTTTATTAGAAATGCTGCTCTCTCTCCCCCAGGAAGTTTGGGTTCCTGGCTTGGCTGCTCTAACCTTTCTCCCCCCTCAGTTATCCAGGGAAACCAAGTGTTCAAACTTGTTGCATTTATTTGCCACTGCTCTCCTTTGGTAGCTCCATTTTCCTCTGTGCTGTTCTGCCACAGCTCCCAGACCAGTCCCCACTGAGATCTTCCCTTTGAATAAAAGCTCTTGGGATTAAAATCATCAAAATAAAGTGATCATAAAGAAATTTCTTCCAAAAAGCACTCCCAGTGTACCAGATTTAGATGTGGTGATGCTGGATCCTCCAGGCCAGTAGGAAAAACCTCAGTTTCTGGCTTTTTTATGTTGCTTTTTTTCTCAGAGGCAGAAGGGGAAATTGAGATGTGATATCTAAAGTGAGGAAATAAATACCACTTGTAGATATTTCCTGGCTGCAGATGATGTGGATTTTAGAAGACAGCAGCTGCAGCAACTCTCACAGCCTCTTTTTACACTAGCTTAGACTCTTTTTGCCTGTAAAGTTAATTGGCTTATGTCAGTTTACAGTGCAAGGTGATTAAGTGGTCAGGTTGTCCAGTTTCAGTGCCCCTTTGGAATTTTAAACTCTGCACTCATGAAACTCCAGCTCAGAGCAAGAGCTAAGGTGCTTTGCTGTTAATCTCTGCAAATCCAGCAGGCAGAGTTGAAATTCCCCCTAACAGGGATTTAGCTGTAATCTCCTGGGACAATGTGCATAAGCAGACACCTCAGCTGGGGCTGGGCTGGCAGGGCAGCAGGGTGGAGGGAAATGCCTTCCCTTTGTCAAGGCAAAGTTTGGGATAGGGAGCTGGGCTGGAGAGCTGCTCTCCATATGTGTTATTCCAAATCCAAGCTTGCCAGGATTGAGAAATGCACTGTGGGGAGTCCTTGCTATCCTGTCATGGTCCTGAGTTAGCCAAAATATTGATTAATGCTTCAGCTGAGGAGCTGGAAGGTATTTTAGAAATAAACAGAAAGAGCTTAGATACCAGTAAGAAGCTCAAAGAATTCTGAAGTAATAAAAATGTAATATGTATATTTATGGCACATATTCATAGTAAAAGCTGCAGAGTAACAAATTAAACAGTAGATGTGATGAGTAAAGGACAAAGGCTGGATCATCCAGTTATCCAGAGAAACATAATTTCCCAATTTTAAAGAAAGGTTTTGTAAGTGAAAATCAGGAAATAAAGGCTCACCAGGAGCACAAATCCTGAGCTGGAGCACCAGCCCTCAGAGAGGATCCAGTCTGGATGTGGGAGATTCCAGCAGGAATGGCTGAGGTAGTTTTCTAGGGAAGAAATTCCTCCCTGGGAGGAAGCACAGGTTGCCCAGAGAAGCTGTGGCTGCCCCATCCCTGGATCCCTGCCCATCCACAAGGCCAGGCTGGAGAGAGCTCGGAGGAACCTGGGATAGTAGAAGGTGTTTTTTGGGTTTTTTGGGTTTCCAAGAGGATCCAGGGCCAAGGGCTCTATCTTAGCAGGCTGTGGCCAGAAATCCTGGAGCATTGAGGAAATCCAACTGGAATCCCTTCCCTTTTCCTGGTGCAGGGGCAGGACAGCAGAGATAAAATGCAGATTTGGGTGTGCTTTGAGGAGCTGACCTTTGAACAGAAAGTTTCTCAATGCTGGTGGCTGGTGTGTACTTCCCTGGGAAAGAAAGGCTCAGCCCCAGCTGGGGGGACAAACCTGGAGATGGGGACTCATTCCCAGCCCTGCCAGACCCTGTCTCTGCCACCCAACTTTTCTTTCCAGCTGTGGTAGGAACAGAACAGTGTCTCTTAATTCGGGAGTGATCAGTACATGAGTGCACTTGTGTTGGTGAGATGGTGCCCAGTATCTTTTTTTCCCTCTGGAATCTCTTCAGTGACTCCCAAACCCCAATTCTTATTAGAAACAGAGTGATTTGCAGTGGGAGCAGCACTCCTTGTATGACTAATAACACACTTGCAGTCTATTTATTTTTCTTGGGCTCCACTTGTCCTGCCATTACCAAATGTCACTCACAGCAGTGGCTGCCTGGACCAGAGTCATCCTCGGCAGAAAGTGCCAGGTTTTGGCAGCTGCTCAGGAGGGTTTTCCAGGGCTCTTGGCACCCTCTTATGGCCAATGTGCAGGGACAGGACCGACTCTGGAGCTTTCCTGAGGGCAGGAGTGAAGGGAATGGGATTCTGCCTTAAAGGAGAGTCACAGATGAAGTGTAAAGTGTTTTTACTCTGTTTGTTGCCCAGGATTTCATGCTGAGTGTGTTCTTTACTGAGTACAGAAAAGGAGCAGAAGGAGATTCTTGTCACCATCTGCTTGCTGTCAAAAATCCCTGCAAAGCTGCAAAAGAAAGCTTGCAGCTAAACACAGCCCCACAGAGGGGACACTGGCTTTATCTGCCCTCTGAATGGGGACAGAGACCTGAGAGAGGAATGGGAAGGAAAGGAGAAGAGGAGGAGAGGACATCCTGGAGCTTGGAGAAGCCTGAGTCAAGGGTGTAGCAGGGGATGGGAACAGGGAATTACTGCTCAGTCTGGCCTTTTTATGGTGGGTTCCCCTCACAATTATTTTTCTTGCCTGATATAAAATATAAAATTGTAGCTTGGAGGAAGGCTGGGTTTGTGTTGGAGTGAGGAGCTGGGAGAGTCTGGCTCTAACCCTAACCCTGGTCCCAGGCTTGGGGAAGACTCCAGGTGAAGAAGGCTCCATTGCACAGCTCACTCAGGGAAAGTTGGGTAGGGACCATGAAATTAAGCCAAGGTTGGAGCTGACTCTGCACTGTTTGACTGAATTCAAGCCCTGTCAGAATAGTCTTGTTTGTCTTTCTATCATTAAAATCAATAGTTAGTTCATAGTTCTTGTGTGTTTAAGTGCAGGATAGTAAAAGGGGAGCTGGGCTAGCAAATATCCCTGTCTGTGCCAGGTTGGCTGTTGGGAGAGGGAGATTCCCTCACCATCCTCCACCTGCTGTGGGGAATAAGGGACTCAGGAAAAAGGAGCACAAGGAAAAGCTCAGGAGATTGGGGCTGTTTGCTGTAGCAGAGAGGGCATTCAGAGCCTAATGCCAAAGGATTTTCAGTGAGGAGTTGTCAGGAAGAGGATTGTGATCTCTTTGCTTGCTGTGTCAGCTCAGTTTAAACCACAGCGAAGGAGATGTCCAGCATTAGGACATTCCCATTGTAGGGAAGCACTCCCAGCTGCAAGGCTAATTAAGTACTGGCAGGGTTTACCTGGAGAAAAAGACTCCTAGAATAAATGATATAAACTTCCAGGAGGGAACCTGGGTGCAGTTGATCCTGCACCAGTTCTGGAGAGGGAGCAGTTGGCCTGCTGAGTGATTTGTAATGATCAGTCACCCCAGCAATGCCTCCCACATCACGGATCAAATGACCTTGCCCCAGTGCAAAGGTGCTCAGCACCCACCTTTGGGGACATTTGGCACCTCTGAATGCTCTGACAGCCATGGGATCCCCAATCCCTGACCAGTCCTGGCTGGCCAGTTATTGGTGATTTAGTTTGTCCCAAGTGGTGGTGCAGGTGTTGCAGGAAAGCCCTGGGAGCAGGTGAGCACCCCAAGAGTGGGGTTGGTGTGTCTGTCCTTGTCCTGGTGCCTTTTATGCACTATTTTATATTTCATTTAATAACAGAATGTGTTTCACTTTATGTACATAAACATTGCATTAATGACCCTCTTCCCCAGCTTAATTTAGTCTAATTCCTCTGTCTACTCAACATGCACTGAATCACACACCAATTCCAACACTCCCTAGGCCTTTTCCCTGCCAGTAAACCCATGTGCAGTCACGGGAGCTGGTGCATGTCCTGTGCCCTCCTCCTGTCACTTAATGCCATGGCATTTCCCAGGGCAGCAAGAAGGGAAAGAGCTTGCTTAGGCCTTTTCCTGCCAGGTGTAATTTTGGGAGCTGGATTTTGGGTTCTGTGCCACTAGAGGGAAACCTGGGCCTTTGCATGGGAATAAAGAGAGCTGCAGGATGCTGGAATAGTGTGGGTGGGTAAAACCCAAACCAGTTGTTCCTGGCTTTGGATCCCAGGCAGTCTGACTGTTGGGGCAAAAGGTGTTCACACAGATTATCCAACTCCATTTTAATGTACTGATGGATAAATCAGGATCTTGGGGTCATGGATAGTGGTGGCCTTGGCAGGGTTAGGGGTTTATCTACATTGTCTCAGAGGGATTTTCCAACCTTTATGATTCTGTGATCTCCCTTGGAAGGAAATACAGCAATTATTGGAGAAATGACAAAATCAGCACTGCAGGAAAGAGTCTCTGAGTGTCTTCATACCTGTCACAATTCAGCTGTGGGCACATCTCCTTTTCCTGCTTTTAACAGTGGGACAAACAGAGTCATTACCAAGTTCTTTAATTGCTCCAGTAACATCTATAAATTGTTTCCAGCAGCTCAGGCAGAGGACTCTGAGCATTGTTAAAGAGGCTTGGAGGAAAGGCTGATTTAGAATCTTTGAAAGGTTTGGGTGGGAAGGGATCCTAGAACCCATCCTATTCCACCCCCTGCCAAGGGCAGGGACACCTCCTGCTATCCCATGTTACTCCAAGCTCTGTTCACCCTGACCTTGAACACTTCCAGGGATGGGGAGTCCTCAATCTTCCCTTCCTTCATTGACCTTCCTCATGCTTGGGAAGATGAGGCTTCACAGAAGTTTCTTGATATCCGACTCTCTTCTGTTTGAGTTTAGGCTGTCCCACAATGAACAGCATTATGGGATGCAGTTTTCCCAAACATTTGATAGTTTTTTTGTGGTTTTAATCTGGGTGAGACTTGCTGGGGGTGTTCACTTGAGGCTCAGGAGGCTTTCCAGCCAAAGGCTGACCCACTGTTCCTGCTGGAAAATCTCCCTGTGTTTGAGGGAGCCCGTGGGAAGTCAGGTTGTGAGGCAGGAGTTGCCTGAGCAAACGGGAGGTAACGGATCTGCTCCCTTCCATTTTAAGAGTGACCTTTAACTCACCAGACTTTGCAAAATAGCTGCAGCAGGATCCTGCTGGAAGTTTGCCTCCAGAGCCCCAGCGTGAGGCCGGGCCTGGCATTGCCCTGCAGATCTGGGAAAACGCCAGAGCGGCGCATCCGAGCGGGGCTGGGCTGCTCCCACTCCCTGCCCGAGAGAGAGCCACACGGATTGACACTGCTGGGCTCCATGGGATGGCCGGGAGCAGTGCCTGTGGCCACCAGGAGATGACAGAGAAGACAGGAATCCTTTGCCAGCCTCGCAGTGAGGGCCAGCAGCGTGGCATTGTGCGTTCTCCGTGACATTGATCCCCCACCGCAAGTGCGAGGACGCAGCTTCGGTTACAGAAGGTGCAAGGAGCTATTTTTGGGTGTTCAGCAGCTCCCCTGAACTCCTGTCTCATAGGTGGGCCATTGCTGTGTCAAGGTTGGGGGTTAATTTGGCCATATTTTATTTTTTAAATGCACTTGTGTGAGAAAAGGACATGGAAGACGCTCCCCTGCCTCTGCTGACGGTGCCAACAGCTCCTTACAGCGACCAGAAACCGGGAACCAGCGGATTACGGAGGAAGACCTTTTACTTTGAATCCAAGCTGAACTATTTGCAGAATTTTATCCAGAGTATATTTTTTTCCATAGACCTAAGAGATCGCCAAGGAGCCTCTCTGGTGGTTGGAGGTGATGGGAGGTACCTCAATAAGTCTGCAGTGGAACTGATTGTCCAAATGGCTGCTGCCAACGGGGTTGGTAAATGTTAAACGGCTCAATTCCTGTGGGGTGGGGCTGAGAAATGCAGAAATCCATCAGAAATTAGGCACTGTGAGATTTAATTCCCCAAAGGCTTTTATTCAACTGCTAACAGTGACGTTTTTAATGGCAAATCAGTTGGGGAGTACAGAAATTACTGGGTTTTCTCTCTAAGTGATGCAGGAGGGCAGAGAATACATGTGGAGAAAGGGAAATAAATTCTGCCTGGGGTTTGTGTGTTCTTGTTCTGTGCTTTGGCATGCCCCAAGCTGTTGGCACCTGTGGATTTTTCAGTCTTTCCACAAGAATATAAACCCCTGATACTGTTCAGAAATGAAGTAATGGGGAGAGCCACCAGAGTGGCAAAGGAACAGAAAACAGCCATGTTTTGCCTTTCTCACCAGGTGTAAGTTGGGGCTGTGGGATAAATGCTCAGGGAGCCTTTGAAAATTGATATGAGAACTAGCAAGTGAGTGACAGCCTTTACAGGGAGCTCAGTTGTGCTGGAATTCTGTGTTTTGGAAGCAGAGCAAGAGGCTTGTGTGTTTGTGGTAGATTGTGGTTCATGCACTGGACTTTTGTCTTTGCTTCCTTCTGCTTTTTAAGAAGAAAAGACTCTGCTGTCTGTTCCAGATCTCTTCATGCAGAGCAAACTTTGTTAAAAGAGACCTGGATTTTTGGAATTTGTTTGACAAAAAACCTGACTAGAAGAGTGTAATTAGCAGTGAAGAGGAGAATAGGAGGAGAGAATTTTGTTCATTTATTTTTAAAATTGACATATTTTCCATCTTGGGGGAAAAAAATCTTCTGGCATTGCAAATTAATGTCTTCCTTTGAAATCAGTGTATGGGCTGAGCAGAAGGGCTGGAAAATGTGCCAGGCTTGGAGTGCCTGACACCAGGACAGATCTGCTGGTGAGGGGGAGATGAGGCTCTTCTTCACCAGCTGAGACTTTTCTTTCCACCACTGGGCCCAGATCTGGCTAAAATGGGGTTTAGGTGTTGGTTTGGGTATTTTCCATGGATTTTTCTCCTCAGTCTGGCTGGTGCCAGTCAGTGTTGTGCTCATGGTGCTCAAAGCAGGGTCTGGGCTCAGGGTGTGGGATTGGTGGCTTGGGCTGCATGTCCTGCACAGAAAGGGCTGCAAGGGTGGGCTGGGGACAGCACAGAGCTGCAGCCACCAACTTCCATGGCCTGGAAAAGCTGATTCCAGTGTTCCTGGGGGGAGGAGGGACTGCAGGAGGTCCCTGTATGCATCCTGATGGGGCTTTCAGGAAAACCAGGGTGGAAGTGTTGCCGGGATGATTTTGATGTACTGCAACTCCAAATTGCTGCACAACGTGGGTCTGTTTTGAGAATTCCATGAAAGGTGTTTCTCCATCCTTGCAGCCTTAGGTTTTCCACATAAGAAACTCCACAGACTCAAAAAGGATTAAGTGTAAATCATTCAGCATATTGTTACACTGAGCAACCTTCTCCAGTGGTTACCACAAAGGATTTAGCACTGAATGGGTGGGGAAAGGCAGCTGAAAACCTCTGGAAGCCAAGGAGGACCCAAATCCCAGAGCAGCTCAGATGGAGATGAGTGTTTCTTCCTTTCCTTCCTTACCATGGGGAAAAGCTGCAGTTCAGGTGTGCAGGGAGGACAGGCTGGGCTAGGACAGGGGATTTGATGTGTTCATCCAGCTCTCCTGCAGCTGCTTTCTGCTTTGACAGGGAAAATCCCTTGTTTTCCCTCCCTCTGCAGCATTCCTGGGGCTGTCTGCAGGGCACTGATGGATGGGGTGGTGCAGAATGTGACCCTCAAAGGGAAACTGGGGAGCAGGAGGGGAAGTTTTGGAGAGGAGCTTCCTGGAGGTCTCGTGAATTCTCAGGGAAGCTGAAAGAGCAAGATTTGGAGAGTGGAATAAAGCACAGGACAGAGTGTGTCTGAGAATGGGCAAAAAGCAAACCTTGTGGAGGTTGGGCTGCTTCAAAGGAAATGTGAGGTGCAATAAATGTTTGATCAGTGGGTGGGTGGGCAGAGTGAGGGCTCCAGTATGAACTGCTGTGGCCAGCTGGAGGCAATGCCCTCACTTTGGGTTTTTAAAGTGCTTTTTCACATTTCTGCTGTTATTTGCTAGAGGTGCAGCTCTGCCAGCAGCTGGGCTGTGACAGCTGGAGACCATGCAATAACTGATGGGCAGCGAGGCTGGGGCTTAGCACCTGGCAGTGCCAGGGGCCAGGAATCACAGCCATCCTGTGCCCTTGGCTCAGCACCCACCACGGGCTGGGAATGCTCCTCTTGATTCCTGCTTCAGCTTGTGACTGAATGAAAGCCCTCCTCTTTTCCCAGTCTGTTCTGGGTCTGACCCCCTTGATTGCTGCAGAGGAGTCTGGTGTGGCTTTAAATCCTGTCACCTCATTTGGGGGCTGTGGGAAGGAGTTCTTCCAGAGAAATATTCCCCTTCTGGTTTATTGCCTGGACTCCAGCAAAGAGATTCTAATGCTGGTGTCTTGCTCTGGATCCAATCTCAGTGATGCCCTGGATTTATGAGAAGGAGGTGTGCTACCCACTGCAAGGAAGAATCTGCAGCTGCTCCCAGGATGTTCAAGTTTTGTGTTCTTTTGGCTTCTCTCTGCCCCATTGTGTGTCTTGAAAGCAAATTTTGAGGCCACAGCCAGAGGGAATGCTGGGTTTTAGTGGTGTTTAATGCCTGTGAAGAGCTCAGGCCTTCAGTGCATCCATGTGCAGCATTCACAGAGGAGAATGCTACAACAGAGCGGGGTTGGATGCCCCATGGGGAGCTTTGGCAGGAACAGGGCTGTGCTTTACCTGTTGCCAGTGTTTGGGCTTTGGGCTTTGGCCTCACAGGGGTTTGCTGTGCTGTCCCACTCGCAGATCGGGCGCTTGGTGATCGGGCAGAACGGGATCCTGTCCACCCCGGCCGTGTCCTGCATCATCCGCAAGATCAAAGCCATTGGGGGCATCATCCTCACTGCCAGCCACAACCCCGGGGGGCCCAACGGGGACTTCGGCATCAAATTCAACATTGCCAACGGAGGTCAGGGCCCTGTGGCTGCTGCTTTGTTGTAATATTGTTATTACTGTTATATATAATGAGAGGGCACAGTCTCAAGCTGCATCAAGGGAAATACAAGTTGGATATTAGGAAGAAGTTTTCCACAGAAAGAGTGATAAGGTTCTGGAATGGCCTGCCCGGGGAGGTGGTGGAGTCACCATCCCTGGATGTGTTCAAAAAATGACTGCATGTGGCACTCGGTGCCATGGTTTAGCTGAGGTCTTAGGGCATGGGTTGGACTCGATGATCTTGAAGGTCTCTTCCAACCTAGTCATTCTGTGATTCTGTCAATACTATTATTATTACTATTATTATTA
>JACBWW010000016.1:24310647-24327211 GCA_020086605.1 Lanius collurio
CTGACCCATTCTGGGATTCTGTGAATGCTCCTGTAGCCAACAGAGGGGCTTTTCCAGCCCCCCATGAGAGCAGGCTGGAGACTCTCCTGGTCTCTGCAGGTGGATGGATCCTTTCCTTGCCCTGCTGTTGCAAGCCCCATGGCTGGTGCTCCCTGCCCTGCAGCTCCTCTCTCTGTTCTGGGATATTTTGGGGTCATTGGGGCTTGGTTCCCCAGGAGGGCTGACATTCCCCTTGGTGCTGGGCCAGGAGATGATCCCAGGGTGCTCCATGGCAGATGGGACAGCTGCTGAGGAGTTGGTGTTCTTCCTGAGCTGCTCCTTTGCATTCACCTTTTGTTTTTTTATTTGATGCCTTTTTTACTGTGCATTCCCCTTTCCTTCCTTGGGAGCAGAGNAAGTCTGGATATTTTATACATGCAAGGTATCTTTTCTTACTTTTAATGGAGATTTTTTCCTCCAAGAGTCTTTTTTTGCTATGAGATCAGTATTCCTGAGACCCCACATCACAAGTTAATCAGTGACATCTTCAGTGACAGCAGTGTCTCATGGAATGGATGCCCAGCCCCATGGCTGTTATTTACCTGGCTGAGTTCCTGTCCAGTCCCCAAATACTCAAATTTAACCTGCAGTAGACATGGAAGATGGCAAGGGCAGGAGTGAGAACCAGCCTGCACACAAGCAGAGGGGGGAACACTGAAAGCATCAAACCCAAATCTTTCAGCTTGGAAGGTCTACATGAAAATTCCGTCTCAAATTGCCAAATGAAAGAACTTGCCTTTTCCTTTGTTTTTTTTTCTTCCTTCTTTTCCCCTCCACTCAACACAAAGCCAGCACACATCTGAGGCATGGAAACCTGGGGAAAAATGCCAAAGTCTAGGATAAAAAGGCAGCCTTTTAGCACACGAGGTATGTGTGCAGAGCATGCTGAGTGCAGGGGTAGGTGGGTCAGGTGGCAAACACAGCGGCACAAATCCTGCTGGCAGTGGGAATACGGAGTCTGGGATCCTGGTGTGGGCTCCAGCCCCTCTCTGCTGCCTCTCTTCCCTGGGCAAGGACATCAAAGCTGGCACTGGATGTTTTCCTGGTGCAGTCACAGCTGCAGTTTGCTGCGGGGATGCTCTGTGGGTGTTCACAGTAACCATGAGGGATCTGGCAGGGTGCTGTGGGCACTGT
Source organism: Lanius collurio (assembly GCA_020086605.1). NCBI lineage: Eukaryota > Metazoa > Chordata > Aves > Passeriformes > Laniidae > Lanius > Lanius collurio. The sequence goes on from JACBWW010000016.1 coordinate 24,311,821, forward strand.
GGGCAGAACTACAGGAAATTCTTGGCAGTCAGTTGGAGCTTGGCCCTGGCCCTCGGTCTGTGCCACACGGTGTGAGACAGCACTTTGTGCTTTCATCTCCTGGCACCAAATGCCTGTGATATGCTGTGCTGTGTCCCAAGGATCTGCATGGATGGAGCTGTAGTGCTGCACACAGATCCTCCTCTCATTTCATGGAATCCCACACTGGGCTGGGTTGGCAGGGACCTTAAAGCCCATCCAGTGCCATCCCTGCCATGGGCTGGGACACCTTCCACTGTCCCAAGTTGCTCCAAGCCCCGTCCAACCTGGCCTTGGACATTTCCAGTGATGGGACAGCCACAGCTTCTCTGGCCAATGTGTTCTGGTGCTCTATGTGCCTTTTCTACCTGTCCTCCTCTCCAGCTTGACAGCACAGAACACCCACAGAGCTCAAAAAGGGCGTCCCAAACCATCACAACTCATTGCATCCTCCCTCCCTAATCCCTGTGTGTGGTGCTGGCTGCAGGTACGACTACGAGGAGGTGGATGCAGATGCTGCCAACAAAATGATGAAGGATTTGGAGACGGTGATGTTCGACCGCTCCTTTGTGGGGAAGCAGCTGTCGAGCGGGGACAAAGTCTACACGGTGGAGAAAGCTGACAACTTTGAGTACAACGACCCTGTGGATGGCAGCGTCTCCAGGAACCAGGTGGGCACAGCCTCCCCTGGGCTGAACTGGGAGTGTTTTCTTCCTGTCTTGTTTCCATGAGGAGCAGTGCGTTGGGAATGCTGGCAGGCAGTCCTTGTCTCTTTTCAGGAGCTTCAGAAGCTCCAGCAAGTTCTCCAGAGTGGGTTAGGATGGACACTAATCCCTCTGGGAGTGGGGAGAGGGTAACACAGGAGCCTTCTGTGGCTCCCTGATGAGGAGGGGTGGTGCAGGTCAGGCACAGCCATGCTGGGAATCATGGACAACAGCTTGGCTGCCCACGGGCACAGAGCTGAGGCCCTTCCCTCCCGTGTCCCGAGCAGGGCCTGCGGCTCATCTTCTCGGACGGCTCCCGTATCATCTTCCGGCTGAGCGGCACCGGCAGCGCCGGGGCCACCGTGCGGCTCTACATCGACAGCTACGAGAAGGATGCTCAGAAGATAAACCAAGACCCACAGGTGGGTGCTGCAGCTCACTCCTGCGCTCTGGTTCCCAAAACTGAGCCCTTTCTTAGCCTTGCTTTGCTTGGAGCTGTGCAGAGGTGCCAGGAATTCGGGGAGCCAGAGCTTTGGTATCTTTCTTCCCAGGATAAAGAGGTTTATTTGAAAAAAGCTCAAGTGTGGAGCAAGTGTCAGTGGGAATCCCTCACAGCTGTCACTGCCACAGCACAGGAGTTTTCCTGCCTGTGTTACACCTGTGGCTGGTTTAAAACAAATAAATGGGATCACAGGTGCAGCTGTACCTGAGCTGACACTGCCCTGTTCTGTGCTGAGTTCAGCACATGTTCTACAACACCATTTACAAATGCTGCTGAGCTCTTGTAGGCACTGGAGGAGAAGGATCCTCTCATATTTAGGTTTAGCCTGGATATCAAGAAAGAGTTTTTCACCCAGAAGGTGGCTGGGCACTGAACAGGCTCCCCAGGGAATGGTCACAGCCCCAAGGCTGCCAGAGCTCCAGTTTGGACAATGCTCTCAGACACAGGGTGGGATTGTTGGGTTGTCTGTGCAGGGCCAGGAGTTGGACTCCATGATCCTTGGGGATACTTCCAACTCAGGATATTCTCTCATTCTATATTCCCCAGCAAATATGAGCTCTTTGTGCATAACTTACTGTGCCATTATTGACAAAAAGACTGAAATTCCCCCATTCTGAGAGGAACAAATGGAACTTAGGATTTACCTGTCCTGCGCTGACATGCAGTGGAGGTTGGGATACAGCACAGCGAGGGTGGCAGCAGCACCACTGAAGCTTGGGATTTTCTCTGAGCACTGTGTCCCTGCCACTGCTCCCAGAGCTCAGGCTGTGAACCCAAAGCAATCCTCTGGTCAGGAGAGCTGAGCTTTGGCTCTCCTGGGCTGACCTGGATGCCAAAGGAAGGCTGGATGTGGCGTGGGAAGGCTGCATGTGCTGCTCTGCAGTTCTGAGCCCTCTCTTTCCTCCCTGCAGGTGATGTTGGCACCTCTCATTTCCATTGCACTGAAACTTTCCCAGCTCCACGAAAGAACCGGCCGCTCTGGGCCCACCGTCATCACATAGAGCCACCCTGTGCTGGAGAGTGCACGGGCAGTGAGTCAGCCCAGCCCCTTTCCTTGTCAAATTGTCACTTAAAGAGGAATACTGATTTTATCCCTGTATTTAAGAACACTGTTTTGCTGCTAAGGATAGCCAATAAACCCCAGCCCTCAGCACCCCTTGTCCCCTTGGCTGCTTCTCTTCATCCCCAGCGCTGCCGGAGGGTTGGGTGTGGTGCTCCTCAGCCAACCTTTGGGGCAGCACCTGGACTCGTGGCTTTTCCTTAAACAAAAGGCTCTAGGATTAACAGAGACAGTAAATTGTTCAATAATTCACAGGCTTTTTTTCTGTCTTGGAAGCTTTCCTGGCAAAGTAGCACAAATACTTTACCTGGTTTGGATGAGCTTGTTTGGTTGAATATGGACAGTAAGAGCCTTGGAATAAGCAGATTTGCAGGAATTAATGTGCAATATCTTATCCAAGGCCACAGAAAGGGTCACTTTGGAGACAGCTGTGGCTTTGTTTGAAGTTAGCTGCACCCTCCTGCCTTTTTCTTGGAAGTACTCACATTAGTGGGTTGAGTTTAGGCTCTGTCCCCTCTTGGTTTGCTTGCCTTTGTCACTCAAATCCTGCAATCTCCATGTCCCATCTCACCTTCTGCCCAGGGCTGCAACTCAGACAGGGTCCCTGGGCAGGCCTGAGGGAGCAGCTCTATTATCCAGGAATGTGGAACATCCCACCCTCATCCCAACCTGCCAGCACCACTTCCAGGGGAGACTGAATGGGCTGACAAAAGGCTCAGTCTGCACTGACAGTTGTGGGGGAGCTGCTCTGCTGTGGCATGGATAAAAAAACTTCCAAAATGAGATTAAAATAAGTCTAAAAGCTGAGGTAGGACCCAGGAAAAGCCTGTGCCCAAGGTTGGGAGAGCTGTTTTCCATGCTGTGGTCCTGTGCCTGCCCAGTGCTTCCCTTGGCAAGATGCTTCCAGAGGTTTCCCTCATGGCTGGCTGCAGAGGACTAAACCAGGAAGCTGGGATTAGTGGGGGAAAAACAACTTGGCTGCTCTAATTTGCCTTTCAAGCATTGTGTGAACAAGTGACCCCAGAGTTTATGGTTGGCCTCTTGTTAAAGCAGGTCAGTCCTGGGTTCCTCCTAATGGAACTGTGAGTGCTTTTCAGTCAAACTGTGCTAAAAGCTGCTTTCTGCCCATCCTGGTGCTGTCTGGTGCTAACAGCTCTCTGGTGACACACAGCTCTCCTCTCCTGGGCCTCCCAACTTCTTTCAGCACCTTCAGAATGAGAGGCAAAGCTTCCTGTGCTCTCATGGCTTTATCTCAGCTCAGTTCCTCAGCTGCTCCCTCCCACCACACCTACAAGAGCTGCAAAGTGGAGCCCAAACTGATCCCTCTGCTGTTGTTCCTTGTGACACCTGGTGCCTGTGCAGCCTGTTCAGCTCATGGGATTGGGAACCTTGAGTGGGACTGGGGAAATGTTCTTACAGCTCCCTGGCAGGAGGGTACAGCCAGGAGGGGTCAGGCTCTTCTCCCAGATACAGGCAACTGGATGAGAGGAAATGGCCTCGAGTTGTGCCAAGATTGGATATTTGGGAAAATTTCTTCCCCAGAAGGGCTGCCCAGCCCTGGCACAGCTGCCCAGGGTAGTGGTGAGTCCCCATCCCCTGAGGGGTTTAAAAGCCACGTGGATGTGGCACTTGGGGATGTGGTTTAGTGGTGGGATGTGCAGTGCTGGGGAACAGCTGGACTCAGAGGGCTTTTCCAACCTCAGTGATTGTGTGATACTGTGGCTGCTGGCCAGACATCCCTCTTGGGGAAGCCTGGGTGGATTTGCCCACTGGGTCACTGAACAGGATGCAGCTCTTGGCAGCTGCCCCAGTGCCAGCACGTCCCTGACCACACAGCACATGCAGGGAAAGCAGCTGTGGTTCAGGGTAGCTGGTGCAGCTCTGGGTACAGGAGACTCCCAAGGTTCTGATTTTCTCAGGAAATCCACTTTCCCTCCTGGGCTGGATCCTGGTGGATCCCTCCCAGGTCAGGGACAGTGCAGGAACAGGGCAGCACTGTCGGTCCCTGCAGCACTTGATGATCTGCCTTTGCCAAAGCCATGACCACGGAGGACTTTGCAGAGACTCAGCCCCTCTGCAGATGGAGATTTGCATGAAAAATGACTCCTGCTCTTTCTCTGCCCCTCTCCAGGCCAAAGCTCAGGACTCCTGTCCCGGAGGAGCCCGATGAGATCCAGATGTCTCAGCAGTCGTAGCGTTGTAACCTTTACGTAAGGCAGGATCTCATTTCTGGGCGCAGTTTGCACTGCACAGAGATGGAAACACATCCCAAGAGCTTCCTGGGAAGAGCAACCACAGCCCAGCCCAGAGCAGAGCTCAGCCCAGCCCCAAACTGTGCTCAGGAATTCCTTGTCCCAGCCAGGTTGGTCGAGCAGCAGTGCCATGGCCAGGAGTTGAGCTGGCAGGAACCAGCATCCAGGGTGATCCCCAGCACACAGGGAATGGTTGAATCCCTGTGCTTGAGGCACAAAAGCTCTGAAATCCTGGTTTTCTGCAGGATTTTCCACCTTGGAGATGAACTGTCTCTCTCTAGATGGCAGCATTGGTAAAGAGTCTCTTGGCCCCCTCCAGCTGAGGCAGGATTTCAGCACACCTCACTCTTGTGATTCCATCAGTAATCCTGGGATTCAGTCACAATTCCTGCATCTCTGAAGCCTTGGTGAGTGCACAGGCTGGTCTCTAAGGAGGGGCTCCCACACAGAAATATTGGCACAAACCACAAGTTTGAGGCTACCTAAAACAGTTCAGGAAAACACTGCACAGTGCTGTCATTGGTGAAGTAGTTCCATGTGATAAACCCAAATCCACAGATCCTCAGTACACAGAGGTTTGGGCAAAATTTCCAGGTACCACTGAAAAAAAATGTGTTATTTGACTGACAGCTGTGCCCAGGCTCAGATGGAGAAAGTGGCAGCAGATCAACTAAAACAATTATTAAATCAAATCAAATCTCATTTGTTCCCTCAGATTTCAGACACTGAGCAGGGATGTGGGACTGTCAGCATGTTCCTGTGGCTGTGTGCTTTTTCACCACCATCAGAAGAGCTTGTCTCATCCCTTCCCTTGGTATTCCCTCACCTTCCCCAGCTGTGGGAGGCTTTGGGAAGATCCCAGAAATGCTGAACTGGGACCAGAAAAAAGCAAGGCCAGGCTGGGGCCGACTGTAGGTGAAGGAGCAGGTCAGGGAAGCATGGTAAGAATGGGACAGGATCAGGATGTGGTGCTGGGGTGGAGGTGGGAGCAGTGGGGTGGAATAAACAGAGACTGGAAGGGATAAAAGCTCCAGAACAGAGAGGGATTTGGTTTTACTGCCTTCGTTTCCACAGGTTGGGATTATGAGCCAGAATCAACAGGGATATATCCATTGTGGGAAATGGCTTTCCAGATCAGTGCTGACCCTGCTGCTCCCAGCACCCCACCTGCACTTCAGTTCTGCAAACTCCCACTCTCATCTGTGCTGAACACTCAGCTCCACACGTACAGCTTGATTGCAGGGAGCAAATTAAGTTTTAATTAGGGTGAGGAATCCTAGCGAGGAGCAACAGTCCAGGTCTGAAATACATCCAGGCTCCTCGTGTGACAGAGTGTGAGAGGAGCCAAGGCTGCAGCTGTTGGGATGGATCTGAATGATGATGGGGATCAGATGCTCCCAGGGCTGCAGCCCCTCTGCTCTGGGAGAGCTGGGGGTGCTCACCTGGAGAGGAGAAGGCTCCAGGGAGAGCTCAGAGCCCCTGGCAGGGCCTGAAGGGGCTCCAGGAGAGGGACTGGGGACAAGGCCTGGAGGGACAGGACCCAGGGAATGGCTTCCCAGTGCCAGAGGGCAGGGCTGGATGGGATATTGGGCAGGAATTCCTGGCAGGCCCTGGAATAGAATTCCCAGAGCAGCTGTGGCTGCCCCTGGATCCCTGGCAGTGCCCAAGGCCAGGCTGGACATTGGGGCTGGGAGCAGCCTGGGACAGTGGGAGGTGTCCCTGCCCATGGCAGGAACTGGATGACATTTAAGGTCCCTTCTACTACAGCAAGGCAAAGGCTGGTGAAAAATCCTACCTGTGGCACATTTAATTTGCCATAATTTCAAACTTTCTGGAACCAGCAGGGATGAGCTGAACACTGGAGGAGTTTGGCTGCACTTCATGGCTATATTTGATATCGTGACATGGCTTAGAAAGACTTTGCATCAATGCAGCTCAATTCAGCTCCCTCCCCTCCTCTGGGAAAGCCACCTGGCAGGACCTTCCGTGCCCTGCTCCCCCAAGGTGCCCGTTTGGGTGACTGCAGCTCCTGCCATGGTGCAAAGCTCCACATTGGGGAATCCCCACAGTCCCTCCTCTGCTATTTCCAGCCCCTCCTCGCATCCAGAGCACAAAGGAATGGGGGAAAAAAGGGAAATTTGGGAAAGAATAAAAGGCCAAGCAGGCCCCATGTCAGAGCCAGTGAGTGTGCAAAGCTTTGAATCATCTGACTCCGTGTTCATCCACCCCTCTGGGGAGACAGGGGGAGCTGGGGGGAAGCAGAGGAGTTTAGGAAGTTCCCAAGCAGAGTGCTTGTGTTTTTTCTGGCAGGAAATCCCCAGTCATGTGTGTCCCTTCACAATGCCATTAACCTCCCATGCTGGGGCTTGGAGACCCTCAGGAATGACCAGGTCCAGCAGGGATGAGTGGGATGGTTGTTCCTGGCAGCACCAAAGCTGAGCACTGGGCAGGGCAGCAGCACAGGGGGCTTTGCCTTCTCCTCTGGGGTCACCTGTCTGCAAAGAGCCTCTTGGGGTAAAAAACCAAAGACAGACACTCCAAATCCATCCTGTGCCAGTGCAGCCCAAAGAGCAAAGTGTTCTAATACTCTGTAATTACAGTCTGCCTCAAAGGAGACGCTTCATGAGGGTGTTAATCAGCTGCTCAGCTCCTACAAAAGGAAATAATGTGATTTTTAAACAATGCTGGGGTTTAATTTGACTCAGCAGCAGCTTAGAGGTGTTTGTCCCTTTGCAAGAAGTTCCAGCTCTTTGAGAGTTTGACCACTTGGATGACAGAGGAAAAAATACATATACATGAATTGAAATGATGGTCCTGCCTAGTCTAGATCCCTACAAATTTCAGGGTGAAGCACAGCCTCTTCCAAAGCAAAATGAAAGAAGCAGTTCTGTGCATCTTAGGCTGAAGAAGTTAATTAGTATGTGGGTGTTATTTAAACAGCTAAATGGGACTTTATTGGAATGCTAAAATGCATTTGGCCCAGGCCAGTGCCTTTTTCAGCAGCACCTGAGCTCCCTCCAGTTTCAAGAGGTCAGAGCTTCCCTACACTTTTAGTGTAGGGTTTTTAGCTTTCAGTGTCCTCCTGATTAAATTGTTGCTGTGGTGAAAGTTGAATATTTAGGTTGTATGGAAAGTAGGCAAAATGAATGTAAATTGAAGCTGTTTATTTTTAAATTTATTGCCAAGCAAAAATGTCCAGGGCTGTTAATTAGGGTCTCACTCCCAGCAGCAGGTGGGACAGGGCAGCTCCTGGCAGCATTTCCAGCATTCACTGTTGATAACATTTATGGCAGAATGAGCAATTTAAGACATTTTATTTTGCTGCTTTCTCAGAAAAAAGAAGAGAATGGGATAGATCAGTTCAAATTAAACAGCAGCAAAAGTGAAATTAGACATTTGTGGTTTCAGCTCCCTGGCTGCACTGGTGAGCTCTCCATCAGGGGGAATCAAAAGCAATTTTTAAGCAGCTCTTGTACATTCAGCTTTGAAGTGGCTGTTGTAGATGTCTTAAAAAAAGCAGCTGAGCTACATTTCTCAATTTTAGATACAGGGCTTGAAAAGCCACCAAGTAACTGAATGTCCCCTTGTATGTCTGTGAAGTTTGTTGTGTGTAGAAGAAGGTACAGAACACCTCAGTTCCTACTGATTTCTTCTGCCATGACATCTGGGCTGATGGAAACAGCAAAATACCACTGGGGGTTCACAGCAATTGTTTTTTAGGTCCAGGGAAGTGCAACAGATTCCTGTTACTGTGCACTAGTCCCTCACAATTGTGCACAAGGGGTTGTAGCTCAGTGCTTGCACTGGATTTTTATCTTACATTCATGAGTTTCTTCTCCTCTCCTTTTCCCCTCCTTTGTTTCCTTCCAGCTTTTCCTCCTTTGTAGCCTCCTTCACAGTTTTCCACATTACCACCTTCTCCATACACAGTATTTTTCTTCTCTGGATTTCATTTCTTTTCTGCAGTTCTGTAAGGGGAACACAAGACTTGACAAGCTCCAGCATGGATGTCTGAGGAGTCACTGAATGATCAGGTGAAAAAGAAACCACATAAACTCCTATTTTCAGAGCTGGCAAAAGCAATTTTTAAATTTAATTTTAAACTGCACTGAGAAAAACAGGGAAGGAGGCTTCATCCTGAGTTAAATAGATTAAAGCTCAGCTTTGTCCAGCTGCTATACAGCCACAGCCCTGTGCACACCCCAAAGATCTTAAAAGTTACTCCTGTGGGACTCAGCTCCCTCAAACCAACATTTAAAATGCCCTTCAAAACCAAGTTGTCTTTGTTTTGACACCATTTTTCCCCCTTCAATAATAATTCCCATTATTTTAAATATCTGTAGAGTGGTGGCCAAACACAGAAGGTGCTGATGCCAAATCCATGGATGTATCCATGGCAGGAGAAGGAGATGACACAGTGAGGCTCAGGTTACATTTCCTGAGAATTTTCTTAACAGCAAGACACTTTGCTAGGAGTTATTTAATGGAATTTGTGCTGGAACACTCTGGAAAAAAGTTCTTTAATTTTTATGCATTCAAAGCTCTGTATATTTTCACTTCAATTTGCTCCACAGAAACTGATCTGAATGTAAAGAATGCTTCAATCAACATCTTTTAGCATAAATGATACACTGGAAACACTACAAAACATGAACTATTCAGTTACATCCCAGGGTCCCATGGCTTTTATCCCACATACAATGAAATGTATGAGGCCTGGAGCAGGCTGAGAGGTAAAGGTTAAATTATGGATATGTATTCAGCTTTTGAGAAGTCTGAGGGGCTGTCAGGCCCCACAGCCCCTCTCCCATGAAAGGCTTGTCAGCACGTGTTCCCAGAGCCCTGGGAGAGCAGCACTGGCAGCCCAGGAGCCAGGCAGGATGGCAGGAGCTCAAAGGCTGCAGAAGAATAGAACCAGTAGTGGGCTATAAACCCACTCGAACTCCTGTTTGTTCCTTTGGCACTGCAAAACCACTCCAAAACAGAGGCCAACTGTTAACAGAGGCAAAGCCAACTTCATCTTTTGCAGGCTGACAAATGGTCATGTAAGTTAGCAAATAACCCAAGACCTCGGGATTAAACTTCTCCAATTGTTTTCACATGATGCAACTTTAAATCTTTCTTTTGAACAGTATTAAATTTCCTTTCATTCCCATAAACTTCAGAAAAAGTTGACTGCTCTCACATTTCAGACTGTGACCCAGCTAACTTGCACTTTTCCCCTCTGCTAGTCTGGAGAACGGAATAATGAAATTCAGACAACAGTGACCAAATGTTGTTCCGTAGAACTTTCCTTTTACAAAACAGATGAATACTCCTGGGCTCCAAAACACTGCAGGGAACAAAACTTTCAAACCTTATGGAAATAAAATAGTAAGCCTGTGCAGTGACTTCATCTCCTTTATCAGATCAGAGACATTTTCACTGGAATTGAAATGAATTTTAAAAAATAATCAACTCTAAAAAGAGGAAAAGAATTAAAAAATCCCGCTGAAGCCATTATTGAAATACTACTTCATTTAAAACCCCCACACCCATGTGAGAGAAAGTTAAACTTCACAGAGCTTTAGAGGGAGAAAACATTTTCATCATCCTCATAATTGACATCATTCTTTGTTGCAGATAGAAGTGTGCCTTCTAACACAGGAAAATAAACATTTTAGTGTTTGTGATTCACAGGGAGATAAGCAGATACATTGAGTGCTGTGACTGGGACAAAGGGCCATAGAGAGGGAGCACAGACACTCTTGGGGGCCTTGGCCAGTGCAGGGGCTGGAATTTCTCCCTGGAGGTGCTCAGCTCTCCGGGATCTCCCTGGAACCCCACCAAGTGGGTGCCCTCAGCATCCTGCCAGAGGAGGCCCTGTATTTACACAAGGAGAAATCCCCACTGTGCTGCAGCTCTGCTGCTGCTGGGACTGGGATTGCAGTCATTTAAACCCACTGCAAATTCAGCCACCAGAGTCAAAACAAAAGGAGCCAAAATATATAAATCCAGCAGATGAGGTTTATGGGGGAACTTAACCAAACATTCACCACGAAGATTTAGTGCAGCCAAATTGTTTCTAAGTGAACGGGGTACCTCAGCTCATGGTGGGGCACATCTCTGGGTTAGTGGTGTGCTAAACTCATGCTGATAGCAATAAAAGTTTTACTTGCAAAATGAGTGGAAAATACGAGATGGGAGATAGGACAATACAAGGCTATAAACCTGATACCTAAACCCTGCTCTTGGGGCTTTGCCAACCCCCTGCCAACTTCCATGCAAATTCCACCCGTGGATCCCCAGTGTTTGTCTTAATTGGAAGTCTTAAAGGTGAATTGAAATGTTGTTGGAATAAAAACCTGTAGAAGATGCCAAATCCCTGTGTAGATTTGCAAGTAAATAAATTGTAAAAGCTGACTAGGGGCCTTCTTATTAACATGTCAAACCACCAGCCCTGGAATCTCTTTTTCTCCTGCAAAAATTGTGATGTTCTCCTTCCTCTAATGATTGAAGTATTTTACTGCCTCACATGCCTGGCCACAAAGATGAGAATGTTTAGGAAGGTGATGAAATCTCCTTGTTCATCCTGAAGATGCTGTGGTGCTTGCTGGCAGGAAGGGCTGGGGCTCCCTGCAAGCAGTGGGAAACTATGGATTATGATAGCTGGGAGTAATATTTGTTCATTTTTCCAAACTATTGCCTTAATAACTTTCTCTCTGAATCAGATTTTTTGAGGATTGGGTGTGTTGATTCCTTTTGGAAGAAGCAAACAAAATCTGTTTGAGGAACCTGGAAGTTACAGAGTTTCACCTGAAATTCCCTGAGATGTTTTGCAAAAGGACAACTTGGTCATGCCCAAACTGAGCTGTGAATCCATGCCCGTCTTTTCCACGCTCCCTTCTGGGGCTAATGAGAAAGACATAAAATAATTGCAGTTTCCTCCCTAAGGATAACTACAAAGCCCAGTACCTGAAGTGTGAATGCCCAGCCTGGGTGAGTGTTTGGAAGTGTCACTGTCACACACTTCTCCCACTGACTGCACCTCGTCTGCTCCTTAAATGAGCACTTCCAAAGCACCCAGCACAGTGGATGCCACATGCAAGGAAAGGCTGGGGTGCCAGTTCAAAGGATAAAGTCATAACAACAACAAAATTAATGTGTAAGAAGCGTGCCAATATTTGCATGTGTTATGAAGTAGTTGCTGGTGTTGGTGTCCCATTGTCCCCCTCCTTTTCCCAGAAGGGTGACAGTATGTGTCATTCAGGGATGGGAAGAACAGAGTCCTCCTGAGATATAAATATGTGTATGTTTATTCACATATATAAAATTCCAGTGTAATACACACATGAAAGAATTGTGGTCTGTTTCAAGGCTTTTCCTTTCATATTTTCCGTAGTTTTCTGCCAATTTTCAAAGTGCTCCCAGACCACAGACTGAAGGAAATTATCTGAACACGGCTGAGCTGCACCTCCTGATGCTCCCTGTGCCCTTCCCCAGGGCCACCCCTGTCCCCTGAGCCCCACAGTGCTCCCTGCCACATTCCCTGTGGCTGCTGAGCCTTTGCTTTCCTCTTAAAGCAAAGGAAAAATTCCACCTGAGAGCTGTTGCAAAGACTGGCACAAATCAGCTCCTCCTCACTGGCCTGACCTGCTGCCTTCAGGATAAAACTACTTATTCTCATATCTCCCATCCCTTTTAAATAAACACACTGGGCTGCATTTGCTCCTGAAACTTCACCAGAAAATAAAGCTGCCATCAAGTGGACAATGTTTTCACCTGAGTCAGACAGAACTCCTTTCCTAAAGAACTCAGTGTAAGCTGTGTTTAAATCTTCCACTTCTAATGCAACAACAATTGTTTTTCATTTTATGATTTAAAAATCTGTGGTGAAATCAGATTTACACTGAGGCTTTCCATGGATGCACAGATTCCAGGAATCCAGGGAAGTTCTAACCTCACTTCCAGCTTAGACTCTGGAAGCCTGAACACGCTGGTGTAATTCCAGTTGAATTTCAAGTGGGCAAAGGATGATTGATATGGCCTCAAAGGGTGGAACCAGAAAATCTGGGATAGATTAATAGGAATATTAGTGAAAGCTGGAAAGGAAAACAAGGATTCTTTTCTAATGTGACATGATACTTAAGAACACACATTGTCAGTAACTACAAATGTGTAATGTTTCTCTTTTATTTTGCTGTACTTCTGACACAATTCTCATACAATACTCTGCTTATCATCCTCTTGTGAGGTTTATTGTACTTACAAATCATTCCCAGACAGCTTCTTTGCTATCTTTTCATTAAAAAAAAAAAAAAAAAAAAAAAAAAGACAGTTTTGTGGATAATACATTTTCCCTGCGGGAACTAATTCCACAAAGATATTGACTACAAGCCTGTCGTTGTTTTAAAATATGTGGACATGTATCAAATGGTTGATTCTTCTCCCCAGAGTCACCTTCTGAAGCTTTATGTGTGCACTTCATCTCCCAAGCATCCTGAGACCACGGAGGAGAAACTCCAGCTGTCCTCCCAAGCCAGAACTTACCCCTGCCTTGAATTCTTTTTGCCCTCAGATCACTGTGGATACTCCGTGCTATCACTTCTTGGGTCTTTAAGGCTCTGTCCACTCCAGTTCCTTTGTTTTCTATATTTTTAGCCCTTCCACTGTTGGATGACAGACTGCAGCATGTTAAAGCAGGGAGAATATTTGTATTGATTTCCAAATGCTGCAGATTGAGAGCAGATGTACCATGTATTCCCCAAACGTATGTTTTAACTTTCATTTATGTGCTGTGCTGAGCAGTCTGTGAGCCAGGAAGTGATTTATATCTGCTAATTGCATGCACTTTGGTAGATTTGCAGCTAAAAATAAGTGGTTTGTTTTTTAATTATAAATGATTTATCCTCTCACGCTGCATGGAGCTAAAACTTCGAAGCTAAATGAGAACTTGGAGAATCTGCATTTAGTTCCTGCATCTGCCACGGAATTTTTGTATCTTTAGTGGGTTATCCCGTGCTCAGCTCAGAGGACTCTGGATCTCATGGACATCTTACTTCACTACACCACAGAGAGATGAAGGAAACACTTTGGTGTTACAGCTGAAGAGGTGCAGCAGCAGTGGCTGCCAAGAGCAGTGGTTCAGTGGAGACCCTGGGGAAGGGTCCCACTCACCTGTGCTGGATCCCAGACTCCAGCAGCTGTGGGGAACTGGACCCGGCTGGCTGATCTGGGGCAGCATCGCTCCCATTTGCTCTCATCAGAAGAGTTCATTGAATGCACCTGCCTGGGTGAACACAAAGAAACCCAGGAGGTGTTTCCTTGAGGGCAGCCAGAAGTGTCACTTGGGAGGGTCAGGCAAGCCTGGGCTGGTGCCACAGCACTGCAATCCCAGCTGCACGGCCCCGGTATTCCCGGTATTCCCGGTATTCCCGGTATTCCCCATCTACAGGAGAAGTGTCAGCCCCCTGAGGGCACTCATCGCTTTTAATGACTGCAACCCCACTCCACCCTGCCTGGAGCTCTCTTTCAGCTCAGCCCTGGCCCCCCTCAGGGCCTGTCACGGAGCATCCCCGTGTCTGCCGAGGGACCCTGCTGGGGACCGACTCCCCTGCTGGACTCAGACCTGCCCCATCCCCGCGGACCGGCCGGCAACCACCGCGCTGTGTCCCAGTGCCTTTGCTGCAATCCTGAGGGGTGGCCCTGGAGCTGCTGGTGATTCTCAGCTTGGTCTCAGACCTGCCTCACCACCCTGACCTTGCCCGATGATCCTGGCTGGAGCTGGGCCTGCCTTGTTCACCTGGATGAGGGGTGGTGCTTCCAGGACCTGAACTGGCAGAAACTCGGGCACCCAGCAGGTGACAGTTCCTTCCGTGTGTCACACCAGATCCTAAAACACACCAAGCTAGGCTCGCCGAGTCCATCTCATCCCTGCTTGTTTAGTGGTCAGTTTTCCCGAGGAAGAGGATAATCTCTTGTCCTTGTCCTGGCTGGTGAGAGGAGGAATATGTGCATGTTTGTATGTGTGAGGAGAAGGTGGTTCCAGACCTCAATCTCCTTCCCTAACATGCTGCCAGATGTTTATCTGGATTTCTTCCTCCTCTTGAAACTCTATTAGTGTCTGACAAGAAATACAAGATTCATATGGCAGAAGAAAAGCCTAAGGGATCTGATCTAGCAGGAAGTGAGGAGGAAATTCCTTTAATCTTGTCCTTGTTTCCACTCTACTTATGAGCTTTTTATTAAACAGTTGCTGACTTTTGAAATCCTAAACCTAATCTAAGCATCCCAGGAATGTGATCATTCTCCTGGATGGAAAGTAGTTATCACTCCTAGGAGCTTCAACCAGCTTTGGCAGTGTCCTCCAACTCCAGCAAAAATGTTATCCACCATTGGCAGGAGGGAACTCCAGCCTTCCTGCCCAAAATCTCAGTTTCTGATCACCAGAGAGAGGGAAAAGCATGTTTGGGGTCTGGGCTTGTGGACAAGGTGGGGATCTATCACAGGTTGAACTTGGCGATCTTGGAGGTCTTTTCCAACCTCAGCAATTCTGTGATTCTGTGAAAGTTGCTCCTCTCCAAGTGCATTAACGCCACAGACTGAGGTTACTGCAGGAGGGACAGACCCCTGGGAAGGGATGGAAACCCTTCCAGCGTGGGTGACCGGACTGGAACAGCGAGGGAGTGCAATCCCCTCACTGGAGATATTCCAGAACCCTCTGGATACAGCCCCACGCCCTGTGCTCCGGGATGCTGGAGAAGGGAAGCTGGACCAAATCACTGCGCTCCTTTCCAGCTCGGTTCTGTGTCTGCTCACAGACTGGACTCGATAATCCCGGAGGCGATTCTGTGGAGAGCGCTCCATCCGCAAGTGC
>JACBWW010000016.1:24330211-24340327 GCA_020086605.1 Lanius collurio
CGGTGTAGTAAACCCACAGATCTCTAGATTGTGTTTTAGATTGTAGAGGCGCTGCTGATTTCCTTGAAAGTTGTGAGATAAAGTTCCACAGCTCTTGATTAGTCCCTGTGGTTAATTGTTTCATCCCTGGGTCACAGGCTGCTGCTTCAGCCACTATCCAAGAATGAGTTTAAAAACAAACAAAATGCTTTTGTTGCCTTAAGCCTCCAAGAGGATGAAGGTAGATGTCACTGTTTGAGGTTGTAGTCTTGGATTTCTTGACAAAAGTGGCTTGAAGTAGCAGCAAATTATCTTCAGGACATCGTTCCTTTGTTTCTCTAATTAACTTCTACTGAAACTGCTGTGTTAATTATGTCCTCGCAGGGATTTAAAGGGTTGCAAATGAGAGTTGGGCAGGGGAGTATTTTAAAGCTTGTGTATGGATCTAAGTAGGCAAAAACGAGGGGAAAAAAGAGTTTCCCTGAGGTGTGACACTGGACCCGCTCTTTGGAAACAGATGTAGAAATCCAGCAGTCTGCTGGGACTCAAAAGAGCACCTCAGAGCTGAAAACTCTTTTCAAAAGTCCCTAACCGAATGCAGCTGCTCCGCACACAGCATTGCCTTGCAAGCCAGAAACATGCAGAAAGTGAACTCAGACAAAAGAAAAAGTGTAAACCTTTCGAGAGAACCTCCCAGTCATCCTCAACTGCCGACTCCACGAGTGAAATGTTGTATCTCCGGCAGTTTTTAGGGATCTGCTGGACCGAGGTTCTCTCTGCTGTCTCGGTGGGGTGTCCGTGCCTTGCCGTGGGTGTCCGGGTGCTGGTGCTGGTTCTTCCCGGGGGAATTGCTCCCGGAGGGGAACGGCGTGGGAATGACGTTCCCGGAGGGGAACTCCCCTGGCACGGCTGGGGAGTCTCACACCGGGCCGAGCGGAGGTGGAGGTGTGGCCGTGGTACCCCGGCCGGGATGCTCACAGACTGCTCCCTGCTGAAACGAGGATCAAATCGAGGGATTTCACTGCTAAGGTGCTGTCTTTGATTCAGGTTTCTGCTTTTTAAAAATTAGCAAACCCCGTGCTGCGTCTTGAAATGAACTCCCTAAAGCTGAGCTCAAAGAAATTCTGAGTTGTTTGGGGCTGCCCCAATTGAATAATAAAGTGACTTCATAGGGCTTTTGTCATCCTGGCTTCTTTTTCATTGTAATCAAGGAGATACTGAAAGTCAATGAATCTTCACTTTTATAAATGGAACAACAGTGAAATGAATAAGTGAGAGCAGTTGTCTATGATTCTTTGTAAATAACAACAGAATACTGGTGTTAGCTGAAGGATGCTTCTGTGGGGGTGGTGATTGCAGTTTTACATCCTTTATGATGAAGTGCTTTAAAATTCCTGAAATTCTACATTTGGTGTAAAGTTTCATTTGGTCAGGTGCCGCAGAGGAAGTTATAATTTTTTTTTTTCTGTTTACAAGCAGAGTCACTGCTGTCCTTGCCAGGAGTGTGGCATGTGAGAGGCTTGGACATGTTTAATTGAGCTCTTAATTGAGCTGAAATGACAGGATGGACAGTGAAGTTTGCCATGGTGGAAAAAATGAGTAATTTCAGCTTAAGTATATATCACTAGTGTGTGATGTAATAATAAAGCTCTAAATATTACTATTATTTAATAGTAAAATTCTTTGAAGTCCCCCAGGGAATATAATGTAAAAGAAAAGAACTTGCCTGTATTTGGAATCTAATGCAATGTGATACTGAAAATGGTGCTCTGCCAAAGTCAGGCAGCTTGGGGAAAAGAAGTAGCTTGAGAAAGGAACCCTTCAGTGAGGAAAGCAATAACCCAGGCTCCTCAGCCTGCTTCCATGCCAGCATCCTGGGGTGAGGAAGATTGCTTTCCAGGCTCTCCTCCTGAAGTGGAGACAGTGCAGTGCCACTGTTTCCAAGTAAATCTGCAGGGCAGTGTGTGAAAGGAAGTGCCTGGTGGCTTGTCATGGAATCCCATGGGTCATATTGCTGGGATGGACACAGACTTGGAGGATGATTGTTAGGTAGAATTCCTGAAAAAATGGGGCAGAGGGGTCACCAAGAGGGGCAGAAAGCCGAGGCCCTGCCCTGGAGGAGGGGCTGACAGGGATAAATGGGGCCAGGCTGTGTTCCAGCAGTGCTGTGTACAGAGCTGGGTTTTCCCTGGTGTTCCTCAACAAGTCATTACGTGGAGTTCATGCAGGAGGCAGGAGCAGAAGAAAGCTCAGGTCAAGGCTGCTTTGTTGCTTCACTGAGTTCCTTGGAGTTTTTGTGCTTGATATCCTGTTCTAACAAACCCTTTTGGAGAGGTGTGTGGAGTCTGGTTCATCAGAGAGGGTAAAGGACAGCAAAAAATGCTCTTGCAGGACATGTCCTGTATTGTGGTGTTGGTGGGGGCTGGGCACTGTGTCCCTACTGCTGGAATGTGCCAATTCTGTGGTGCTGGCCCAGGCCTGGCTTAACCTGCCTGGGCCCTGCTGAGCTCTGATCTCTTTGCCCTTGTGACAGGGCTCTGGGACATGGCTGAGGCTATCAGCAAAAAGGTTCTTCCCAAAGAGGGTATTTAGGCACCACACAGGCTCCCCAGGGAATGGACACTGCTCTGAGGCTGCCAGAGCTCCAGGAGCGTTTGGACAATGTTCTCGGGCACAGGGTGGGATTGCTGGGGGGTGTGTGCAGGGCCTGTTGGGGTGTCTGTGCAGGGCCTGTTGGGGTGTCTGTGCAGGGCCAGCAGGTGGACTGGATGATCCTTTTGGGTCCAGTCCAGCTCAGGTTTCTCTGATTCTGTGATGCCACACTGGAGACAGGAATCCTGGGTGTATTTATTGTGCCTTGGGAACATTGAAGGCGAAGAAAATCTGTCTGCTCATTGTGTCAGGGAAAGCTAAAGAAAATAATAAGGCAAGTCCATGTATGTACAGGCAAGCCACTGTCCCCAAGAGCTGGAGCAGAAGTGCTGGGAACTTTGTGCAGATGTTCCACGGTCTCTCTAAGCCCTGCTGATGCTTTGGGCTCTGCAGAGATGTGCTTTCACTCACTCTCAGATATTTGGGACTAGCTTTAAGTTAGGACTTTGCCATCCCAAAATGCACTGGGAAAGTTTCATAACTGGGTGAGTTCTTGAGAAAAGTTGGTGCAGGCTCTGAGGGAAGCCTGCATTTTATTAAAAGCTTTTTTTCAAGCTGCTCAGGTCATGTGCTGAAACTGATACGGCACAGGGGCTTCCTGTGACCTTCTGCTCCTTCCCTCCCAGGGCTGTCCCTGGTGCGTCCTCCTGTCCCATTCCCAGATGCTGTGTCTGTCTGCAGCAGAACCCCGACCATCTGCTCCAGGCAGATCCAGGCAGGAGCTGGAATGGTGGAGCTGTGAGCTGGAGCACAGCAGCAGGCCATGGGAAACTGAGAGATCAGAGATAAGCGAGGGAAAAACGCTCAGCAGCTTTATAACCTCCTCACACATTCCCTCCAGAGACTGGGAATAGAGCAGGGGATGCTTTTCCTACCCTGGGAACTTGAGATTGGCCCTGGAAGGATGTGCATTTCCACAGTCACGGTGTGAACATTGCTCTGCAGAGCTGCTCTGGTGGCCCAATCCCTCCTGAAGATGCTAAGCCGAGCTTAAAGGATGGAGTGTAAGGAGCTGCCTGAGGGTGTCCACAGTGTGGCTGGTCCATACAGAACACCATGGCTACTCCTGCAGAGTGAGAACATCTGCTGGAGAAGGAGGGATTTGGGTCTGGGTGGTCTTCATTTCAAAATTCTGTAGGGCCTTTAGCTCATACCATGTTGACATCCACTCCTGTGGAACATTTAACGTGTAGAGGGGGTTTGTTCTCTCCCTGAATTCAGTTTCAGTCATTCTGTCCTCAAAGATAAGTGTGATTATGAACACACAAAGGTCTCTGGGAGGAGACAGAAGCTTGGCCAAATGATATAAAAATAAAATCAGTGTTAGAACTAAGATTAGATCTGGTTTTGATGAAGTGAGGTCCTCTTTGCAAGACCTCTACCAACCTTTCTCCTC
Source organism: Lanius collurio (assembly GCA_020086605.1). NCBI lineage: Eukaryota > Metazoa > Chordata > Aves > Passeriformes > Laniidae > Lanius > Lanius collurio. The sequence continues at coordinate 24,334,239 of JACBWW010000016.1, forward strand.
ATGAAGGGAGATCACCCTCGTTGTACAGGGAATATCTCACCTGTGACACCTTTATGGAGTTAATGTATGGAGCCCTGTGCAGTCCACACTGTATTTACAACAGCTCTTGCCTCTCCCAGTTTTTCCTGTAAGGGGTCAGTTATCATGGGTGAACATCTCTTCTCCAAAATTAACTTGGCTTCGAATGAAAGGAAGTGTCTTTATAATTGTTTTGTTTACTCTGAAGTACTTGATGTGCTGTATAAGTAACAAGCATTCTGTGCCATTTTCATTTTACTTTTTTTTTTTGTATATGTTAATTATTCATTCCATATGTTTTGATTTTTCTTTATAAAACACATTATCTCTCTGTGAATTTAATGAAAATCTGTAGCATGATGGAGACATCTCTTTTTCTCCAGAACGTGCTGAGTGGAGAGAGCACCACGTTGAGCTCTGCTTTCAGTGTGTCTCACCTACAGTGGCAGCAGGTCATTTAATTCCCAGCTGATTGTCAGGAAGATGGATTTATATCATTAAATGCTTTCAGGAGGCCAGGGAATAGCTCGTGGTGGACTTTTGCTTCTGCCTGCTGGCATCTCTGAGGCTGCAACACTTCATGCTCACCAGAGGATGTTTCTGAACTGAGGGCCCCTGACTTTTACATTCGCTTTTCTTGGCAGCCTGACAGAGCCCAAGTCTGGCAACCTTTGTAAGTGAGATGCAACAAGCCTCACTTATTTCAGCTATTGCTCTGTCACTGTGTTTTTAATTTACTGTAATTCAATAACTGACACAATGCTGGAGTAAATAAATGGGCTGTGAACATTCTCATAGACCTTGGGCATCCAGCTCAGGGCAAGATTTAGCTTTTAATTAACACTGTCCATGAGATTTATTGTTAAAATTGCATCCTTTAAAATAAGTCAATCTGAAGTTGATTAAGAGATGAATAATGGAAACCTGCTGTGGAATAACAGAATGCATTCTAGTGGATGCAGCACTGAAGCAGCATTGGAGCTCCAGACCTCTTTTCTCCTGAGTTTTGGGTCATTCCCATAAGCTGGATGTTGTCATTATCTCTTCTGTGCAGGGTTTGTTGCTCTGTGTTGAGAAAAAATGTGTTTTCCAGTATATTAAGCACAGTAGAATTTTACCTGTTTATAAACTGCATTCTTAGTACAGCAGAGAGCTTTAGGAAGGCCCTGGGACACCCTGGTGAAAACCCTTAAAGGGTTTTTGCTTCTTTCAGTCCCCTCTGCTACAGAAATTCTCCAACAAGAGGCCCAGGCAAGGGAAGAAGCTGTAAAGGCATCCTCTCACTATAGGGAAATCTTCATCATTTGCAAAATTGTATTTCATTAGGGATTAAAAGAAAATACTGTCCTGATTTTCTTGTGTTATATGGGCAGAGATGATATCTGATTTTCCCTTTTCCTTTTGAAAGCCTCTTGTAGGATGTGATTTATGTTCTTGCATTCTCCGTTTGTGATTGATCCTTTTTTAAATCCTAATGAGTATTTCTGACTCTGTGTAGTGAACCCTGAGCAGCAGTAAAATATTTACAAACTTGAGAGTATTTTATGTGCAGAACTTGAACAATTTTCTCTGAAAATCTGTCTCCTACTTTTCCCAGCAGCAAATATAGCCCTGATATGAGGATCTGTATGACCAACCCCTCACACTTCAGGCTGAAAACCTCCAGGGAATGTCAATATCAATATTTTGTTGGTTGAGCTGTTCAGGGTGAGACAGAATAGGTTGGGCATTGACTGAACTGGCCCATTCCTTCCTTCCTGAACTGGTTTCACTGGGGAGCCACATTTGGCACTGATCACACTTGTGGCTCTGCTTTCAACATTTCTGTAGGTCCTAATGGTTCTGGGGAGGTTCTTTGATCTGTCTTGAAAACTTTAAAAGTTGAGAGTTGGTATTGGGGGAAGGAAAAAAACATCTCAGTGTCAATAGCAGGTAAAGTGAATTTTCAGGGAATTTCTTCAATAAAGAAGGAGAAATCACCTGTAAACAGACAGCTTTTCCTTGCCACGAGGCCTTTGGTTGGGTAACAATATCTTGTGGTGGAAGTGACTCTTGTGTAAACAGGACACCTTTACAAGGATTTTTGGGAATCTGAACATCTAAGGTTGCTCTGTTGTCACTTGTGGGGCATGTTCAGCTCTCTCACCCAAGAGAGACAACTCAGTTCTGTTCAGTTCTCTCATCCAAGGCCATTCTGAAGACTCTGGGCTTGGAGCTCTTAAACACTGGGTGAATTGTTCAGTCTCTCCTATATTTATGGTGGAGCATCTCTGGGACATCCAACTGTACAAATCCACAGGAAGTTCCAAGAGCAATCCTCCTTCTCAGAAAGTTTGGACAGAACGCAGCACCAAAGTCTTAACTGGGGTTGTTCTCTGTCAGTAAATGAGTGAAGCTGTGGCCTCAGGCATCACAGCCCTTCCAGCAGGGTCACAGCAGGGACAGCAATGCAAGCACTGCCTTTGCTTTGGGAAAATCAGAGATCAGCCTCCTGCACAGGTTTGTACATCAGGTGTTGTTTATTTTGTTGTCAGCTCTACAGAAATCCCCTACCCAAACCCTGTAATTGTCGGATGTTCTGTTATCCTATTCCTCCTGCCAGTTATTATCTCCTGAGATTATCAAGGGTAACTTCACCTGGACTAATTGTAATAACTGACAAGGCCTGAGGGGAAGAATTCTGTCTGAGCAGTGCAAGGAGGGATTAAGTGTGTATATATTCCCTGTAATTTGCTGAGAGGTGTCTATGTACAGATCTGTCAGAGGAACTGTAAAATCATTTGAAATGTTGCAAGGGATGAATGTGTGGTGATAGGAGGCTCAACTTCCTTTAGCTTTTGTTGCCTTATCCCACTGAAGTGAATTTTATAGGCTCTTTTCTGCCCTTGCCTGCATAAGCTCCNGGGGGTTTTTGTCCTGGGGGTTTTTGTCCTGGGGTTGTGCCGGTGCCCTTTTCCCAGAGCTGGGAAATACCCACTGCAGAACGTGTGAAACTTGAATACTTGGGATTTTGTCTTCAAGCAGGATCTGGTGTTCCCTTTGCTTCCTGCCCCAAATGCCATGGGAGAAGGGATGGTTTTGATCTGTGTGTGCTGTGGGGCTGGCTCAGCTTGCAGGGATGAAAGACGAGTGTCACTTCCAGCTCTGGCTGTGGCAGCACATGGGGTCGGTTCTTCCATGGCTGGCCCAGGGCAGGACAAAGCCAGGGCTTTGCATACAGGAAAAAAAAGCTGCTCAGGGAGGATTGGATTTCTCCAAACAAAATATTATCCAAAAATATTCACGGGGTTCAAATGAGCAGCCAAAATGCAAATGGTTGCACTTTTTGTTCCATATTTGTTCTCATGCTCTCTACCAACCTTAATCATAGTATCCCACTTTTTCCTCCCAGAAATGTGTACTAGGAAAACAAAAGGCATCTCATTTGCCTGCCAATAAATAATACAGAATTCAGTTAAATCCTAATGAAAAGACAGTGTTTCTGTGAGGAGTATTTCTCATGCTGAATGTAGGACTTGAAATAATTTCCAAATTTTAACTCCACTTGTGCGTCAGGAAAACATTTGCAGTACTTGGTGAAAGCTTAAGCAACTTGAGACAATATTTGTTCTTGAAACCTATATTTGATAATTTCATGTGTGGTTCAAGGAGAGCAATCGTTCCCTGAGCAAGAACTTTTCACATTTTGCAGGAATAGAAAGATAAAAAAGGAAATGTTTAATGCTGTGTGTTTAAATTTTGACTACAAAGCAACTCCCATTTCAGTCTTTTATGGGGCTTTTTTGGCTTTTATTACTTTTCTCATCACTGCATAGAGTTCTGAAATGAGTGATTTTTGTGTATGTAGAGAAAGGATTTTATAATCTCCAGGATTTTTCCGTTTTGCCTGAATCTATCAAACATTTGTTCAGATGAAGTGAAAGGGGAGGCAGCTTCAAGTGTCTCTTTCCTGTTGGGCAGAGCTTGAGCCTTTCTTGAGTTCTGCAGAATTTCCTACTTTGAGCCAAACTAGGAAACATTTTAGATACTTTGTGCTCATTCATCTTTGATGTTTGGGATTTGGGACTTCAGTGGTTTATTTTGGACATAAGCCCAGGTGAAAATGTAGTGGAAAAGGGGTGCACCTGACAGGGGAGGGTCTGGCAGCCCTGTTCTGGCCTGCACCAACACCTTCTGACCTCGGCCAGTTTAATCCAAGATATTTCGGGGGTTTCCATCTCATTTCTGGATACTGGGATGTCTGAAGATGCATAAGGGTCACCTCTGGAGAGCACAAGCACTGAATATTTGGAAATTCACTGTTAGTGCCTGCTTGCTAGGGTGGATTTTTTGTTATTTTGGGGGGTTTTTTTGTGTTTTAATGACAAAGTTGCTCTCTGTGGGACCGAGCTCTTTGAGCTTTGGAGGTGAAAAAGCATGCACTGAACTTTGGGATCTGCTGTATCTTTGGTAAAAGGGTTATTCAGGAATGCTGGGAGGTTTGAAGGCACCATCCCACAGTGCAGCTGCTTTTTCACTCACATTCCTTTGGAGGAACAGAGCACACTTGGGACTGTGCCTTTGAGCTGCTCTGATGGATCATTTCTATTGGCAATTCAAGGTCCTGGGGGGTTGTTTGGATTTCAGTGGATTCTTGTGTCAGCCAACAACTGCTTCGATGTTTTCTATTAACATCCCTTTCATTTTGGGAATGTGCTTTGCCTAATTGGATCTTTAAAGCCACAGGAGGATATTTTGACCAAACCTGTTCTTCCTTACACTCATGTAAATTCAGAGTAAATGCATCCTGTACCCGATGCTGGTAATGAATTGTTAAAGAGTCCATGGTAAGTGCTCCAGCACGTACTTTGCATGCATTTTATTTTTTAAAAATTCTGTTTAAATGCAGTTTTTGGTACACATGGGGCAGTTAGAGGTTTACCTGAAGCCCCTGACGTGGTGTCAGATGTGCTGTACTTCAGTCCTTACATGCACACGAAGAACAGCAGAGAAACACAAGCCATGAAGTCCTGCAGTGGTGCCAGCTCCTCAGTTGGTTTGTGTTTATAAGCAGATGCTTCTTCTTTAATCTGAGGAGAGATTGGTGCATTATCCACAGAGGGGCTGATTTACCAAGAGATGCAATCAATTTGTTTCCAAGCACAGACATGTCTGGGCTAATATAATACAGGCACACCAGTAACAATGCACTTTTCAATGCTTTCTTCTTATTTTCCAGTTTTTACTGGCTGGGGTTATTAAAAAAAAAAAAAAATCCCTCTGTACCACTTAGTTTTTCAGGGGAGAGGGTACTGGTGACCACAATTACAGACATTCACGTGCCCAGACCCTGTAGGGGTATTAACAGATGAAAAATCTGCAATATTATTTGCCATGGCAGCTACAATGATTGACCTGTTTTTCTTTCAGAAACTTTGTTTATATTAGAAGCTTTATATCTCAAATAAAATTAGTTTTATGTGAATGGGAACTACACTGGTGATGATTTAGTTTAGAAAATAATGTCAACACCCCAAAGGATTTCTGGGCTTTGATTTTTGCAGTGTCCAATGGAAGCCTTGGGTAGGGGCTGGATAATGTCTCGTTTTAACTTCTGTTGCAGCACACAGAGAAGTGTCTTGACAGCTTCCAAACCAGTAATATCTTACTTATGTTTCAATATATGAATAACAGCCCAGCTTTCTCGAGATAATCTTGCTGTAATGCAGTTCTGTGACATGCTGCAGCCAGATGAATGGAAACCCTTCAGCATTTGGAAGAACGGGAATAAATCCCTTTTATAAATGTGTGTTGTAGCAGGGATGTGCAGTAACGTTGTTTCACTGAGCCACACTTGTGTTCTCTTAATTAAGAGGTGCAGTTGGCAGAGCACATGATACTCCTTCCTCCTCATGCTGTTTCTTTCCTCTTTTCTAATCTCTGCTCCCCAGTGTGGTTTTTCTTCTTCACGGTCCTTGGGAGTCTTGTTTTTTCAAAGGGATCCCCTGCTGACTATTCCGAGGTCTGTTTCAGCAGTTCCTTCAGCTTGATTTAAAAGAAGTGGTTCCCTTTGATTACTGAAATCATTCCAC
>JACBWW010000016.1:24343260-24353546 GCA_020086605.1 Lanius collurio
CCTGTTATTGAAAGTATATATTGAATGTTCTGCCTACCTCTTCAACTCCTCCTGGACTGTGTGTCTGTGTCATTCCTGACTCTAATGGCAACAGCAGGGAGATGAAGGGGAGGTGGTAGAGGAGAAACTTTGCAGTAGTTGGGTGATGAAGAAAAATGAAGATAAAAGTCAAATTTGCTAATCAGTAATACTTCCAGAATATAATATTTATTGTGTGTCCAGGACTCACAATAAAGTGAGTCCTGGACAAGGTTTATGGAACAGTCCAGGCTGTAAAAACTCCTGGGAAGGAACAGGCTGCTTTCTCTGAACTTCCCCAGTGTAGATCTCGGTGGTGGTGATGGCAGTGGTGAAACTCCAGTGACTCAAATAGGGACAGGAGTTTTCTTCTCCCTTCAATATCTATTCAAGAAAGATAGAGAGAAACTTTTTACAAGGACATTTAGTGACAGGACCAGGGGGAATGTCTTCAAACTGAAAGACAGGAGGTTTGGGTTGGATATTAGGAATAAATTCCTCCCTGTGAAGGTGATGAGACCCTGGCAGAGGTTGCCCAGAGAAGCTGTGGCTGTGCCTGGATCCTTGGAAGTGTCCAAGGCCAGGCTTGGAGTAGCCTGGGATAGTGGAAGATGTCAGGGTTGAAGCAGGATGAGCTTTAAGGTCCCTTCCAACCCAAACCAATCCAGGATTCCATGATTCTATGTGATGAAGTGTGTGAGGATGAAGGGCAGCATGGGGCAGAGATTTGACCAAAAGTCACAAAACAGGTTAAAAATAAAGCCCAGGCTCTCCCAAGCCTGCAGCAGCACTTTATAAACTGCCCAAAACACTTCTTGAGAAGTAAATGAAATAATATAGAAAATTATGAAAAAAGCAGGCCCTCTGTTACTCTCCAGCCATGGGGGATGTGTGTGCAGCACTCACTAACGGCCCTAGAATTGTTCCTACAGAAGCCTCAGGGCAGGAAATACACCTGACAAAGCTCTAATTGGAGACCTGTGTAAAACACCTTTTCAGAAGGCTTTGTTTCATATTCGCTTGGCTGAATCTTCTGACAAATTTTCCTCGAGCTTTACATGCACAAACTGTATCGCTGTTTTGGAAAATGCAAGCCTGACCACTGTAAATGGGTTTATATTTCCAACAGGGCAGTTATTTAATTTCCTGTTGGAAGTCTGCAAATGTTGGCACTGTTCACTCTCTGGCAGGGAGCCAGAGGAGAGCACGGTATCATTAACAGGCTACAGCCCAGTGGAGATTTCTTCTGGTTTCATCCAAACTTTTAAGACTGGTCTATAACAAAATGTAATTTTTGATCAAACTTCATAAAGGCAGGTAGGGAGATCAGGGAAAAGGGGGTGACAGGGTGTTCTCTGGGAAGAGAACAGCTTTTGTCCTTCCTTACCTTGGGCTGGACTAACCCTCATTTTGCTGCAGGTTTACTCTTGCTGTGTAGTCTTCCTCCAAATGAAGGCTGAGGTCTGACCCTGGAATTGGCTCTTTGGGTACAAACACCTTCCCTGTGCAGTTGTCTTCTGTGGGATCCATGGGCACAGTCCCTGTGGGAGGATGGGTGCCAAGGGTTGGGGTCTCTGAAAGTCCTGAAGCCACCCAGGTGCATTCCCAAAGGATTCCTCAGCATCCAGAGGCCTGAGCTGTCTGGAAAATGCCATCTTTCGAGACAACAACTTGGAAAGTAAAGCCTTGTAAACAAAAAAGGTATTTTTGTTCAGAGTTTGTTTTAAATACCCTGACTTAACTCTGCAGAAATTAATCAGGCTGGTTTGCTGTGAAGACACATCATTTATTTTGGGTGCCTGGCACAGGCTCTGTGTACTTGATGATGCTTCAGGCCAGGCCCTTTCCCCATGTGGACCTTCTGGTGCCCCATTTCTGCTTCCCAGCTTTGCTCCAGGAATTCTCCATTCCAGTGCGGTTTGCAGCGGGGACAAACTCTTAAATCTCCAGCTTGAATTAAAGGGAGCCAACTTCATTTTCTTGTGGGAGTTTTTCACTTTGAAAGGAGCTATTTGTGGAAAACAAATGGTCAAATGACGTGGGAGGCTCTTCATCACTTGGGAGCCTTTAAATCAGGGCTGACTTGGGGAACAATGTGCTCCCAGCCGCAGTGGGATGTGTGCAAGAACCACTGGATATAGGGAATTGTGGCATGTGTCATGCATGGGATCAGATTTAGGATTATTGTGGTCTCTCCTAAATCTCCCATAAAGCAGTACTTGAGTGTAATCTGTTTGGATTTCCCCCGCTCTGGGCTGGAGCAGCTGCTTTGTCTCAGGGATCCAGGGATGGAAGAGGAGCTGCTCGTGGAGAAATGTGCACAATTTCTATATTGGAGTTAATATTTGCACTCGCTTTGCCTGGCTCAGGCAGGGCTGGAGTAGGAAAAGCTGGATGATGGAAAGCAGAAGAAGGATAAAAAGCAGGTTTTGACCACCTGTCATCCTTTGGTGTCGTTTCTTGAGTGATATTCTTGGGGCTAAGATGTAGCTTAGGCCATTGATATGTGTTGAATCAGAATGGGAAATAGCCAAATAAATTTTCTATGTCAGAATATTAGGTTGGTTTTTTCCCTGGGTCCTGAGAAATACACAGTGCAGCTAAAGCATATAAAACAAACCCAAAGCATATAAAACATGTAAAAAATGATGTGCCTGGACTGATGCACTGCAAAGATGTACTTTCATATTTTTTCTGATAACTTATTTAATAAGATCTGTAGGTTTTCTTTTCTTTTTATTCATTTTTAAAACAGATGAATGCACTTATCTGTATTTACATCATCTCCAGGCAACCCAGAGCCTGTTCCTTCCATATGCTCATGGAGCTTACAGCAGTAATAAGTGTAGAGGGACAGGAGACCCTCTGGTCCTTTACAGTTTCTTCTGGGTGTTAAATTTCATGCAGAAAATATGGTTCTTATTGCAGCTTGGCAGGCATCAGAAAAAAGCAAATCTTCTCAATGTTCCATCAAAAAGAAATACTGTGCACTCCATTTTTATTTCTCTGCTGATAGTATCCAGAAGTTACCAATTTTTTTAACAGTAGTTTTGATCAAGGAAGCTCAGATCTGTTTACAAACAATTTTTAATTTTTCACCGTGGCTCGCCTTGGGTTATGGATTTTTTCCTTTTAGATGCATGTAGAGGATGGATGTAGAGGTTAAACCTTGTTTGACATCCCAAAAGAGAATCCCTAGCAGGTCTGGGAACAAAAGCTGGGGATGCCTCTTCTACCAAAATTTCAAGATGAAAGCATTTTTATTTATTCCTTTATTTTAAAGTAGTGTGGGACCTCCCTGTGTGTGCCATATGCAATCATCTCCTGGACATTAATCCTTACTCCTGAGCCCAAGCTTCTCAACCACTGCCTCCTATTCATGCCCTTCCCAATCCTGCAAAAGCCTCCTACCATTCCCAGCTGCCCAGGTTGGTGCATTGGGGAGGGCAGTGGGATGCTGACAGAAACAAATCATTATCAGTTTGGTTTTGGATTTGGTAATTATTTCAAAACTTGTCACCTTCACCTCATAAAATAACTGCATTTTGTGGCATTTCTTGACATTGCTCAATGTGGGGATGAAATACTCTTTTCTCAATTATAAAATCACTGAGTGCTCATAAATTTGCTGTTGTGACTATGGGAAATATTTTAATGAACAATTGTGAATGATGGAGTTTGAATTCTTTAGGAAATAGGGATGATATAAAAATACTGTGATTTGTTAGACTAAGGTCTACCAAGACTAAGGAGGATCTTATGGAAAGCAAATCTGAAGGGTCAAAGTATTTAAGGGACTCTGTAGTTGCTTATGGAGAACATTATTATACTTTTGATTTGGGAATGATGGGTGTGAATAAAAGAGAGAGAGAGGCCCTGGATAGAAGAGGAAGGTATTTTAAATCTGTGAATGAAATTGCCAGAGATAAGCACAAAAGTTTAGGATAAACACAGCAACAAAGTCTGAAAAGCTGAGGCACAGAATGGGATTGAAGCTCCAAGTGCTAATGAGGGGAGCAGAGAAAGAGAAAGCCAGCAGAAAATGCTGACTTGTGACTCAGTGCTCAGGAAATGTTCTGGAGAGCGAAACCAAAGGCTGAAATCCTTAATATTTTTTTTTTTTTTTGCACTGCTTTTGACCCTGCCCTGAAAACCCAGCAGACACCAGGAATGCAAAGACATCAGCACTGCAATCTCAGTCTAGAATGAGAAAAAACACACAGGGAATACTTGGATAAATGAAATGTTTTAGGATTTCTCCTGTCAGGTCTTCAGCCTCTGAGGCTCAGCCCAGGTCAGTCTGAGGAGTGAGAGACTCTGTGTGCTGATGGGGGGAAGCCTAAAAAATTGGGAAGGAAGCAAAAAATGAGTGTGAGGATTCGACATCAATCTGCTTAACAACAGATAAAGTATTTGCAAGCAGCTAGGAGATAACAAGGAGATAAACAGCAAGCTGAAATGGTTTTGTCAGGGCCAAATCCTGTCACACCAACCTCCTTTCCCCCTAGAGCACTTATCAAACCCTGTGGGGCACACGGTGATGTGTCTGGAGCTGGTGTCAACCTGTGACAGCAGGGACAGTCTGGAGTTGGTGTCAACCTGTGACAGCAGGGACAGACACGGTGGCTGAGTGAAACTCTTTGTAAAGGCAGCACTGGAGTCATTTCCATGCAGGGAAAACAGAGAACCTCTAAATAACTGGGGAGCCTGGGCCTGGTGGTTTGGTTCTTCTGGGAGCAAACTGGGAACGGGAGCAGCGGCTGTGCTGGAGGACACTGGGCAGATGGGCTAAGAGGCAGGTTCCAAAATGATCTTGCTAAACTGGAGAAATAGGAGAACTATGATGGGATGGATGAGTGCAATGTATTAAACTCCTGAGGGAGAAGTCACCTGTGCACATGACAGAACAGGAGCTGGTTGGGTCACAGCTCTCTGGAAAGGATTTGGGAGTTGTCGTGGGAGGGGAAGGGAGCTGAGCCAACAGAGCTGCAGTGTGGGGGGAAGGCAAACATTGGGTTTGGCTGCACAGGCAGCAGCACAAGCAGCGGGGCACAAGAAGTCTCTGTCCCTCTGCTCAGCACGGGAGAGACCTCAGCAGCAGGAAAAGCTGGCTTTGGGAAGTGGAGCTAGGGAAGGACCAGCTGGAGAACATCCAGGGACAACTGCAAGAATCACAGAGAGAAGAAAACCTCACTGATAAGGATGGATAAGCTGTGGTTGCATCACCAAAAAGGATGAAAAAGGGAAAAAAAATGATATTTTGTGAGTTGTTGCTACATCAGCTGTTACAAGGAGGAAGAGAACAGCTTATTCCCAATGGCAGTGATCGCTAAGCCAAAAGATTTTTGACTTAAAAAAGAATAAACTTAATTTAGATATGAGAGAGAAAACTTATCAGGGTGGGGAGAATAAAGCCCTTCACAGTGTTAGGGCTGTGATTTAACAAGAAATTAGATGTACATCTTTTAGGACACAGTTAGGGAAGGACCTGGCCAGAGGACTCTGCCTCATCCATCTATTTTACCCTGGATATCTCAGTGGCTCTAAAGGGATCCTAGAGAAACTATAGCTTCCATTTGGTCTTTGTGAACATTTCCCTTCACCTGTTTATTCAGCCCTTCACAAATATACTTGGTAATTAAAGCAATAATAGTGTCACACTTACATTGTTTCTCCTGTAAGCCCTGATGGAGTAGAAAAGGGGTTTTTGATATGAACACTCATAGACAGCAAACATGACTCAGACCCAAACTGTACTACACGATCCTGAAATCTTCTTCTGTCCTTGCACCTGGGAATTCCCATAAAAAAGGGTGTTTCTGCAGTGCACATCTCTGGTGCTGTGGGTGGTATTCATTCACCTGTGGTGTTTCTCTCAAAGCCTATTTGTTTTTGCTCCTAGCAAAGTACATTTCTAGTTCTGTCCAAGGAGATGACAAATATATCTACTTTATTAATCACATGAGTCACTTGAGAACAGCAGAACATCAAACATTCTGCAAGGATTGAGTCTGTCAGAATCTCTCTAATGTTTTTGCTGTATCTGTGTAATGGTCTTTGATTCACTTCTGCCTTCCCAAGTAGTTCAAGTCTGCCAAGAGCCTCATCACTCAACACCAGCCCACAAAACTGAATAGACTTGGGTTCACTGTCGTTTTGAGTTAATGCATCAGCGAGGAGTCCAGTCCAAGAGCAGAAAAAAAAAATCTGTTTTCCAGGGTTGTGTGAGCCATTAAGAGGGGTAGCTCTGCTGGGACTAGTTTACATATAAGTTAAATACCAGATAGGAGGGGTTGTCTGTACTGAAAAATAAGTAGTCTGTTGTTCTACAGAAAACAGAGGCCTGTTTCTCTCTGGACATGTGTCTAACTCACAATTCAGGCCCCAAAGGATGTGTCTGTTGAAAAGAGAAGGCAGAGATTGCCAAGAAAAAAAGGCATGCCCTGCTCAAATAACGAGTATTACTTTCCCCTTTCTCCTTCCTCCTTCTCCCCAAAATACATGTAGACACATACTGCCCACCCCTTTTTTAATACTCAATTTTTTATTCAAATGGGCTGACCTGTAATCTCAGGAGCCTGAGGCTGTATTTAGCTTTTCTTCCTTCCATTGCAAACTCCAGCAGGTTTTTTTTTTTTGCCCCAGTAATCTCCATCTGACATCACCCTGTTTATGAAGTCTGCTGCTGTTCTGGAAAGATCAAACTCAGCCTCTTAATATTTATCAATCAAACTTTAGGTAAGGAGCTCTGTGTCCTGTATAATGGTGTCAGTCAGTTGTGCCAGAACTCTGCTGTTTTCCAGGATGCAGAATGCCTGAATTTTATAAATTGTGGAATCCTTGTAATGCTGCTCCAGGGGACTTGGGGTCACCTCTTCCAGCTTCTGCCTTGGAATCCAACCTCTGTCTGTTTTCCCTTCTGCATGATTCTGTCAAAAAAAGGAAGCAAAAAGAATTTAGGCAGCAAAAAATAGATACTTTTTTCATAAAAACATCCCCCAAACCTGATTTCTGCTGTTTGGCTGAAATGAATGTGAAAATGAAGGAACACAGGAGCAGCGAGGTCAGGGGCTGTGTGCACTGCCCTGGGAGCACCCCTGTAATATCCCAAACAGCTGGGGAGAGGTAATGCCGGAAAAGTTTTCAACAAATTGGGCTGAAGCCTTGGAGGAAAAAGTTCAAAATCGATTCTGGGTTTTTATTCTGGGAAAATGAAGGCCTGTTGCAGTGAAGGGGATGCTGTTTTGTGCCCATCTTTGTGCTACCAGCAGGGCCAGGGCTGTGATTTCGAGGAAGGCATGACTGGAAATAGGAGGGAGCCAATGCAGACAGGGCAACCTCAGCTGAATTCCAGAGTTTCCTACGAGTGAAACCTCTGGGAGTCAATAACTGTGCAAGGGAGGTTATTGAAGCCCCAGTGCTGGAGATGTTTAAATTGGACAGGGCAGAACGGGGTGGGGATTATATTCCTGGCAGCAAGTCCTGCTTGGCACTGGGATGGATGCACAGGTTGGTCCAGCCCTTGGGAAGTCAATGGGAGGCTTTGAGCTTGCCCTGGATCAGCCCTTTGCTGACTGAAGATGTCTCTCCTGTTTCTGGGATCTCAGATTTAAATGTTGGTGCAGATTTCCAGGTTTGCTCAGCTGGAGGAGGGGATGAGTGATAGGACCAAATTTGCTGTCACTGTATAATGATCTGAGTCTGCTGCCTCAGTATTTTTTAATATATGGATAATAAACATTCTCCTTTTGAGATGGAAATAGTCTTTTTTCCCTCCTGGATTTTCACAAACATATTCTTAACCTGCATCTATTTCATTAATGCTGAAATTGCAAGATTTTTCTGGGTTTTTTTGTTTCTCTGCTTAGCACAAAGTCCCTGTAACAAGAGCCTTGGTGGTCTGGAAAGAACCCCAAATATAGATTTGGTCGATAATGTGTAATGTAAATAAAATTAGTAGCATGTGCTTGCCTGTTTGTTTGTTTGTTTTACTAAGGGGAAAAAGGTCTGCAGCAACATAATGCACACCAAACCCAGGGCAGGGGAGGAACTGTGGCACATCCTTAGGTTTGTTACCTCAAATTGTGTAACTGCTCTTAGGCTACACATTCCAGAGCAATAAAGAGCTGTATTTTTAGTCTCCCAGATTTAAATAACACAGTGTGATCCCCTGATATTGCTCAGTCTCTGTGGGAAAGAGCTGTGCCATATTGTGTTTTTCCTCCCTCATTTCCCTGCCATCTGCAGTTAATAGAAGAAGAGTTGGTGGGATGCCTGAGCCTGGATGCAGCCACCAAGCTGGAGGGAACTTTCAGGCCCTTTGGCTTTTCCAGTGCCCTTATCTCAGCAAATCAGTTGCTTAAACAATGGAGCAAGTTCCTCATGGATCCATGAATTCCTTCTGCTGGCACGTGGCAGCCACTTGGCTTCTTGGCATAAAAATCTGGTCCTTAGGTAGTTAAAGCTTTCCTCTTAATAACCAGCTTTTGTTGGAGCTTATATAACTTTTGGTATTACAGCCCTCTTGTACATTTTTTTTTCCATTAAGAAAAACTTACTTAAATCTATAAAACCATATTTGTGTTCCTAGAATTGTTTGGGATAATAGCAACTGATTTTTTTTTTCTTCTGTTTTGTTGGGTTTTGTTGGTTTCTTTGTCATCCTCTGAGCTTTGGCACTGTTGCCACTTTCCTGCTTCTTTCTGTGGTAATGGGGAAGATATTTTTTCAGTCCTTGCACAGCACGGGGCAGCTGCACAGAAAGGGAGACAGCCTGGACCCTTCTTCTTTCTGCCTTGCCCAAATCCACGGGGCACATTTGTGGCCACCCTTTTGGATCCTCTCCTGAACATGAATTCTTTCCCACAGCCAGTTAAACATTTCTAAATGTGCTTTTTTTCCATTGGAAAGACACATTTGGACATTAAATGTGCTTGGAGTGTCGTCTTCACTGAGGAGAAAGGAGAGGGAGAATGGATTTTAGCTGGGCACAGCAGCTTCATTTCAAATTTTCCTGAGGTTCTGTGTGTGCATCCCCCTGGCTGGCACGTGGGAAGACAAAAGCTCTGCATCTCTGAGCATTGGGATGCCATGATTTTACTCAAATGAGCCAACTGAGGGGTTGTTCAGAGTTTCAGCCCGGAAAGGAGGTGTTCATCAGGGGCAGGTCTCTCTTTGTGCAGGGATTTGATTGCTGACACCCCAAGGAGGGATGAAGATGGTTAAATATCCATCCATTTTATTAAATATTACTGCTGAACTGAACTTGAAAGCACTGTGGAGTAATTTCCATACTGATTTTTGACTAAAACACCATTTTCTCCCTATTTTCTGCTCCTCACATTTCTTACCACTGTAAGTACCCCAAAACCTTAAGATCCTTGATGACATTTTCCTCATTCTGTTCCTCCTTAGGCAGGCAAAAAGTGCTGTTCCCATGGCACAGCTGGGAAATGGATCCTCTAGGCAGGTGAAATAACTGTGTGTAGGCTGGTAATTCAGCAGTGAGCAGGGGTTTGCCAGCCTGGGGAGTGCTGGATGCAGGGGAGGAGGATGAAGGAATGGTTTTTTTGCCTCCTGGTAGAACTTCTTCCTCCTGCTTTCACCTTACTCCAAACTCTACAAGGCACAAGGAGCTCATCCCCACTCCCTTCCAGGGTGGGTTCAAACTCTTGTTAAGAAATCCTTATCCACATGTTTTGTTGACAAATGATTTGGGTTTACTTTTTATTGCATTTCTTTTCCCTTAATAAATCTGATTTTAGCTGGAAACTTTTAATTCACAGCAAGATATTTTCACTTTTAGCAGATCCCTGCCCTGATACTATTGTTGAAGTACCAGGTACCTGATTCAGGTATTTAAATAGAACATTGCAAAAAATCTTACATTAGACTTGAGTTGATGTTTATAAAACAGTTTTCCACGGGGTGTGCTTGAAGCAGTTTTTTTCTTGTATTTTGGATTAAAAGTTCCTGTTTTGAGCACTTTGTGTTTCAATGAATTTTTCCGAGTGGTTTTCAGCTGCTCCCTCTCTGCCAGCACAGGGTGGAAACCCAGGACGGGTTCCTGTCTGCCACAGCTTCCCCCACTTTGTCCCTGGAACTGCTCGTGCTGCTGATGGTCACTTTTCAGGGCCTGAGAAGCTGCAGATCAGCCCAGGTTTTAGAACAACTGGCCTGAAATAAAAAGGGCAGGACTGATGGTCCTTTTTAAGCCTTTATTAAAAGTGATCAGCTCGGGTGGGGGCCCTGCCCAGCTTCGTTGCCCC
>JACBWW010000016.1:24373520-24406929 GCA_020086605.1 Lanius collurio
TCCCAGGCTGCTCCAAGCCCCATCCAACCTGGCCTTGGGCACTGCCAGGGATGAGGATCCACTTTGGGATGCCCATAAATCGAATACTTTCAGTCTCTGGGCTAAAATCCATTTGCTAAGTGACAATACTTGAGGTTAATAATATTTCCTGACCCCTTGGTACCCTGGAGCAAAGCTTCTGGATGTGCCCCATGTTCCAGTTGGAGTCCATATTGTCCCTAATCAGCTTTCCATAATGCAGCCTTTTCTCCTGACAATGGATTAGGGAGAAAAGGCAGCTCCCCAGTGATTAAATGACGCTTACTCTGTGCTCTTTATTCAGCTCTTCCCCAGCTGCTGACAATAGGTGCTTTCTCTGAATGCAGAGCAGCAAGCTGAGCTGGTAAAATACTGTAAATTCCTGATGCCTGACAGATAAACTTGCCTGAAGCGTTGCTTTCAGGGAAAAAGTCTACTTCTTTATTAAAATCAAAGTTTTGTAAGAAATTATACATTTAAGGGCAGGGGGTTTTTGCCATTTTTCCTTTACAGTTTGTAATTTTGATTTTAAATTCTAATCAAGTACTGAAAACTATTCGGAAGTATTTCCATTTTTACAGATTCTGTATGGGAAGAAAAGCATTTCCTGCCCAGTTATGATTTAAACCTGTACTTCCCCAATTCCCAAAGCTCGTGTTCCACAGTAGTCCCTGTTCCCTGAAGATGTCCACAAAGGACTGGTGTATTTAATGAGGAGTGTTTGCACCAGGGAGTGCATTTTATCCTGTGCACCCTTGGAGCAGGAGTTTTGGTGGGTTTGTGTATTTAAGGGGTATTTGGAAGCTCTGCTCATTCCAAAGCTGGCACTGGGATTTCCTCAGGGAGCACTGGGACAACGATTGTGCTTGGAGATAATATCAATATCTTTAATTAAAGAATTGCTGGAGGGCAAAGGGCACCCTGCCAGTCCCCAGAAACTGGGGCTGTACCTGCCCACCCCGTGCTTCCAGGTGTGGGTTTTATCTCCTTGGGACTTGTGTTCACAAAGGATGTGGCAATTTGTCCTTTCTCTTCAGCTCTCATGTGGTTTTCATTCCACTGTTCTCATTTTCAGCCTTCTGCAGCAGACAGAGAGAACTGTGCTTTAGTTTCCAACGCTCTGTCAGGCTTGTGACCATAAATAATCCATGGTGGAGCAGGAATTGCATTTTCCTGGGAGCTCTGACTGCCTTTGCACTGGACATACACCCATGGCATTGCCTTTGGCATTTGAGTGATTCCTATTTCCAGTTCATTTTAAGAAGTTGCAAACGGACAACTTGTTCAATGGTTTGTTATTGTTATTTAAGTTGATTCAGTATTTAGACTTTTGCATTTGTGCTTTCAAGGGACTGCAAATTAAAACCAGTTTGAGTCAGGAATGTGTGTTTGCTGCAGCTTTGGAACATGTATGGAATCCCAAGTTTATGGCTTTGAAAGCACTTGCCCTCTTTCAAATGTTTCTAATAAGATAGAGGGTGGTGATTTACACCTCTGGAGATCTTGAGCTGCTCTCCAAGAATGTTGTTTGGCTCCTAAAGAAAGCAAGCATTGGTGGGCCTGATTTTGGGGAAGGGAGAAAAAAAAAGCTGCTGTGGTTTCATTGAGATTTAGGCATTAAGAGAATTCCTTATTTAACACTTGCTCTGCACACCACGGTGCATTTGGGAGTGTCTGGAGAGGACAGAGGAGGCAGAGCCCTCGCATGACCCCTTCTCCTGCTGCTCCAGAGCTTCTCCTCCTGTTCCAAAAGGCGTTGCTGCAGCAGGAAAAGCAGATCTGACTCAGCTCCCAGAGGATGCTCCCTCTGTCTCTGTGGCTTTCCCAGCAGATCAGAGCTCCAAACTTTGGGGGCTGAGGCAGTGCCTGGCTCTCCCAGCTCAGAGCACTCCCCAGCAGCTCCCAGTAAGGAGAGAAGACCTCTGGAAACAGTGAGCTGGGATATTTTAAGTAGTTTCTCTATTTTAATATAAACCAGGGTGTGGAGCTCTGAAGTGCTCAAGGGTGTGTTTCAGCCTCGCTGCAAAAAATGAAGCCTGGGTAGGGAAAGGGAAGGGAGAGAGGGAGCAGGATGAAATCTCCCTCATTGGAAGAGGAAGGACTTGGAAAAAGGTGTTTTGGAAGAGCTTCTAGGAATGAGAAACAGTGTCTTGGGAATCTGGGTGATGTTTTAATGTTATAATTAAAGGTGGGTTTTCTTACATGAAATGGAGAACTGTGATTTTTGTAGATGCCCCACTCTCACCCCATCCCTCTGGGCCAGCCCCTCTCCTGCCCAGCTCTCCCTGGCTCTCATTAGAGGTTATTGAATTACATCTGCAGATCCTGAGCTGAGCTGCAAATGATGTTTTCCCATTTTCCTGTTCAGCAGACTGGAAGAACTGGGGAGGGGAGGCCCGAGGAAGGCGGGAGGAGGTTCAGGTCTGTCCTGGCAGTGTGGTTCAAGTTTTAATCAGTGTGGTATTTCCTCTTCCTGGGGCCAGAGGAACACCTGTGTTTTTCTTTTCGTATTCCAAGGGACAGTTGATGGGTCCTGTCCTTTTGAAGGGAATCTTGTTAAAACCCATCTGCATCCATTGGCTTCAAAGGATGTGCACAGGGCTCTGGCTGATAATTTAAAAAATATAGGGTGAGATGTCTTAATGGAGCTGTAGGGCTCCAGTTAAACTGCTTTGACCGAGCATCCATCTAGAGAGGAGACCTTGGGGTTGATCTGAAAGCTTTGTGGGATGAAGTTTTAAAGCTGCTCCAGGGCTACTTTCTTGTTTTGAAGTTTTATTTAGTTTCAAAGGACAAACTAGTCTTAATTTCATTCTTTGTTTCATACAAACCTGTGTTTGAAAGCTGTGAAACTACGTCCACCATTTTCTCTCCTGGATCTTTCTCCACTCCTGAGAGCTCCAGTGGGAATTATTGCTCCCGGGGCAGCACAGCATCACTGGAGTGTCCAGGCACCCCTTGGTCAGGGGAGCAGCAGGGGAGCAGCACAGGCAGTGCTGTGTCCACATCCTGGGAGCAGCTCCGTGACATCTGCAGGGACACAAATGCAGGCAGGGAATCTCTGTAATCCCCCAAAGTGGTGATGCCTCAGGATTTAACTTTTATATTTTCAGGCCCTGTACTGGTTTAATGTGTAACTCTAAAACTTCACATGGCTTCTTAGCTACTGTTAGACATAACAAATCCTCTCTGAGCCTGGACTCAAAGACACCTTGTTGTCCCAGGCCCCGAAATATGTAAACTAAGACTTGGGAAAGGTGGAACAAACTTGGGGTAATGCCATCATTACCTGAAATTGTAATTGGAG
Organism: Lanius collurio; assembly: GCA_020086605.1. NCBI lineage: Eukaryota > Metazoa > Chordata > Aves > Passeriformes > Laniidae > Lanius > Lanius collurio. Next base: position 24,376,846 of record JACBWW010000016.1, read on the forward strand.
AATTAACCCTGATATGCAAATGGACCAAAACTTATAAAAGTGTGAAAAACCCGTGACCCAGAGTCCATTTTGGGCTCTGTACCCATAATGTACCTTTATTGAAGGCCCTTCAATAAATCCCCACTTTTATTCCCTTGTCTGGCTCCTGTTTCCAGGCAGCCACTGCAAGGCATCAGTGGGAGCTGCTGGCTCCTGCTCTCCCCAGGGACTGTTTGTGTTTTTAAAGGACTAAAATGGGAGTTGTGCAGAGAACAACGATTTCCACTGAGGGAGGACTCAGCCTTGCAGAGCTGTGGGATTGTTTGGGGTTGCAGGGGAAGCCAAACCTGTGAAATCCCCCATAAAGGGAACGGGGCCCTCACTCGGGGTGAGCTGCCCGGGGCGTGCGGAGCCATCGGCCTGCAGAGCTGGGGCTCCCTCCGACACTCACAGCCCTGGGAACGAGGCTTCCAAGCTCTTGGGCTGCCCTTTAATCTGCCAGGTGGGCTGAAGGGAAGCCAGGAAAGTGGGAATCTTGGGAGCCACGGCTCCAAAGTGTCTGGCTGAGGCAGGGTTGCAGGCTCTGGCTCTGCAGCAGCTCTGCATGGGCAGCCAGAGCCTGCTTCCCAACGCCTTGGCTCCCGAGGGGCCAGCTGAACACTGGCAGCTCTGGAGACTGGAAGGGTCAGACCCCAGTTACCCCAAATCCCAGTTGCCCTCACAGTGCTGTTGGGGGGGAGTTGGAGTCAGCAGGGAGTATTTGCAGCAAATGTGTCAGCGCTGAACCCTCTCCAGGTGATGTTTGGATTGTGCAGCTTTGGCATTCTCCAGTGGAAACTCGCTCTCTGAAAGAATTTCTGGTCAGCATTTCTAAAATCCAAGGATTTTTTCCCTTTTCAAACAAATTAATTCTGTTGATTAAAGCCTTGCTTTGGTAGCAGTTCAATCACCTGGGGTTTTTTTTCTTCCTTTGTGCCATTGTTGCTGTTTGTTTTTTGAGTTAGTTTTCCATAGCAAATGTCCAGGAGAGCGTTAAATGCACCTTTCCTACAACAGAGAATAAATTCAGTCCTCTTCAACATGGGGAAAACCTGGTTCCCACAGCAGCCAAGACAAATTTCAGAGAAATTAACTTTACTGCAGCCCTCCACGAATAGAAATTAGGCCCTAATAATGTAATCAAATTGCTTGTAATGGAATTTAGTCCTTTAAAATGTGCTGATTGGATCTTAGAGAAGATGCAGCCTCCCTTGGAAGGTGTGTTGGAAGCACTGCTTGTCACCACCTGTCATTAGATCAAGAAATTGCACGTGAAGTGGGGAGACCAAAACAAAACCCACCCCAAACCCAAAAACCCCCGAGGATCCAGGGCAAACCACTACCTCTACAGACTGGTATTCCAGGACCTCCTGATTATTTGCAGTTGTTGGATAAACACGTTGCACAACAGCTGCACTGTTAGCAAAACACACAAACACGTCCTCAGGATATTTCTTGGAGCAGCTCATACCACAGGGATGCTCACATCTTCCCAGGGACTTTGCTGGCTCTTCAGCCAGTGCAGGAGTTAGGAAACTTTTTTTTGGGATAGACAGACTTCCCAAGGCTGCAGAGTTCCTTTTCCAGCACCAAGAGGATGGTCCTGGCTGTTTTCCTTTGTGTGTGGCTGTTGAGCCCTGTCCAGCCCATCTCACACGTTCTCCTTTTGCAATCCCTCTCTTCCTTTCATGTTCTTCTAGTGCCCATTCTGATTTTCCTTTCCTCATAACCAAGCTCTAATTCCCACTTGTGCCCACCATGGAAGTTGGTGATTCTTGATGGAAATTATTGGTCCAGTCTCAGTTCTGGCCCTCTGAAAGAAGCTGTTTATACCTCCCAGTTCCCAAGAACCCTTTTCCTTTGCCTGCTTATTGTTCCAGGTAGGAATGTTTGCTGGATTTCTTCTAAGGTGAGGTTTTGTCCTCTGTGCTTTTTCCATTTTGGCACACATGGAGAACATGGAAAAAGGAAGGGAAATGGGAGTGTAGTCCAAGCAACTGGGAATCACCACTGTGGGCAGGCAGATGAAAGGCAAGTGATGTCCTGGGGTGTATCAGGGAACTGATGGCAAAACAGTGGAGCAAGGGATGTAAAAGGTTCTGGAAAGACCTCTGGAGTTCTCTGCACAGCTGTGGTTTATGGTTCTGGAGACCACCACTGATCTGGCTTGGTGAGGCTGCAGGTTGGGCTTGTCCAGTCCAGCCAAGGGAATGTTCCTGCCCTGTGAACGCTGAGTTTATCCTCACAGACACCAGGAAGGCAGGGAGTGCGAGCGAGGCACGCAGTAATGCTGATGCAAAGTTAAATTTGTCTAAACTGGCCATCAGTAGCTTTGAGTTCATGTTTTCCAAGTGGAAGAGCTGTGAGGCACTGGGACAGCTTTCCAGCAGGAGAAGTTTGGGCAAGAACCTTAATTAGCTCGATGATGGCACCAGTTCAGTTCATCAGCAGTGCCTGCAATAAAGGAGACTCTGCTGAGCCACCCAACATCCTCCAGAGGTTATCCTGGCACTGCCTGGCATTCCAGCTGTCCTCAGCATCCTGTCCATCCCTGCTGCCAGCAGCCCACCCACTCCTGATGCTCCTCAGTGAAAGGACATTTTGTGGGCTGATTCACGGCTGTGTTTTCCCTCGTTGCTCCTTTGTGTAATCCGTGCTCATCCAAGCCAGCAGCTTCCCGTCAGAAGGATTGCCAACAGCAATTCTGATCTTAATATTTCATGCCAGCTTCATCTCGCTGTCCTTGCAGGATAAATGAGGCTTATGTGCACTCCAGAGTGCAGCTTGCCTTTTGTGAGGCCACAGTTAATTGCAATTAAACAGTCAGCCTTTGTAAAATTAATATTGTTATTGCTCTGCTCTGCGTGTGCTGACACTTGGGGAATGGCTGACAATTGTCAGGCAAATGCAAGTGTAGCCCTTTGCTCACTGGGATTTTTAATGTATTTTAATCACCTGTTTGCCTCAGCAAAAATGTATATTTTAGATATTCAAATCAGTGGGAAAATAAACTGGTAACTTTGTTTAAGGATGATCTGACATCTGTTCCTTTCTTCTTTTCTGTTTAGCTTCCTTCATTATGCTTTTCCACAGCTCTCTTTGTTCTAAGATATGGTAATTCTCGGGTTCTTTCTACAGTACACCTAAAATGTGGATGATAAAGAGTTTTTGTAGAATTTAAAGTTGCTCTTATTATTCCCAGTCTCAATTCTACCACCACTTGTACATGTACAAACAGAGTTTGCAGGCACATCTGGTGTGACAGTGACCATCTGAGGGGACTTCCAGCAGCAGCTGGTGCTCCCCAGGCACCTTTCCCAGCTCCCTTTTCCCAGCATCTGTTGTTGCTGCTGTGTGGAGCCAACTGCACTGGCAAGATCCTGATACTGGGGATAAATCACAGAATCTTGGGATGGTTTGGATTGGAAGAGCCCTTAAACATCATCCCACTCCACCCCTGCCATGGCAGGGACACCTTGCACTACCCCAGGTTGCTCCAAGCCCTGTCCATCCTGGCCTTGGACACTTCAGGGATGGGGGAATCCCCAGCTCTTGATCCCAAATGGGCTTTCATATCCCTCTGAATTCCTCTCATATAATTCCCCAAAATCATCCTCTCTTAGGAAGAAAACCCCAGGAACCCCGTTCCGAGTGCCCCCCTCCCACCTGGGCTGGCCCTGCCGGGGGTCACCGATGTGGTGCCGAAGGAGCAGGGAGGGCTCTTTGCCCAGGCTGGAGGGAGAAGGGATTTCAGCTCCCAGTGTGTCACAAGCACACGTTTCTTTCAGAATTTCAGGGAAGAAAAACTTGTGTTTGGAGTAAGGAATGCAATTCCCTCTCCCCCCAAAGAGATATTTATTCAGAAGCTGGAGCAGCTCCAGTTCAAATGTTGAGCACTGAGCCAGTACAGAGCAGTCCAGCACATGTTCCTCACCCTGCAGGTGCAGAGGGAGAGCGACTTTGGGCCTGAGCCCTTGTGAAATATGACTTTTACCTCCATGTTTGACATTTTCTTGCTCTTTTATAAGGAGTGATGGAAATGCACATTTCTCCTCCTTCCCCAAAGCGAGCTCCCTGCTCGTTAAAGGCGCTGGGGCTGCAGTCCTCTGTTTACCCAGAGGATAAGCACAGCCTGGGAAAGCTCCAGTTCAGGCTTCCTTGGGCTGCTGCCTAAGCTCAGCCTTGCCCTGGGCAGGAATTCAGCCATTCCATCCCTGCTCCAGCTTTTACATCCCGACTCTGCCGGGGGGAGTCAGTCCTGGGGCCGCTGTTGCTCCTTTAAGAAATTTCTTGGATTTAAACAGACCACCCCAAAGCTGCCTCCGGAGCAGGAGGCAGAGTAACCTCATCATCCTCTCTCTCCCTTTGTACACACAGAACTGAGCACGGCTTTGATGGACCCCAGGTGAAAATTCTGAGCTTGCCATGAAAAATAAGGAGCAGGAAAAGATGACTAACTGAGCACATCCAGGGAGAAAACCTCAGACAACGCCTTGTTTTCCTCCTCTGCTCTTAATCACTGGGGGATTTGTCCTCCACAATTAGGGAATGTCTGAATTTTAGGGTAATAATAAATGGAGGCTTTACATTAAGTGAGCTCTGGGCTACACATCCCAGGAAAAGTGAAGGGTTAAGTAGAAAGATCTTTGCACTTCTCTCATTTTTTCCAGTCAGAAGAGATCAGACAATTTAACTTTGGAGAAATATATGACATAAAACCTACTAGGTTGTCTCCAAATCCAGTTTGTAATGATTGTCCAACTTCCAAGAGGAGAGGTAGACAAACTCTCCACTCCAACAAATCACTGAAGGATATAAATTCCCATGTAATGGTGATACTGCTGACCTCAAAAATGGAACTTGCCAGCTAATCTTGTGCTGTAGACATCATTTTCATTACTGCCCTATCCTATATCCCCTTTTTAAAAAAAAATATTACTATTTCTGTGGAGAAATAAACTTCAGTAAAGTCTCTTGTGATGAAGCTGGCAGCAGTGAGATCATAGCATGATAAACAGCAGATTCCTTGAGCGTGGATTTAGATAAAGTAATGCTAGAAATGATTAGTTTTGGAGGTTTGCAGTAAACAGTGGGATCACTGCCTGCTTTTTGCACTGGAAAACACTCATTTTTGGGGGGGAATGCCAATCCCACCATGCTGTGGGTTTCTGATTCCCTCAGTGACTCAGAAGGACAGTCCTGCTGGGAAAGGGACAACTGGGCTGGAAAACCAGCTCCTTCCCACATGGTCTTGGGCATTAAATGCCCTTGGGAAAAAGATTTGTGCCAATGGGATGCTGAAGCACAAGAGTCCCGTTGAAGAGGAGTCAAGGAGGATAATTTGCTTCTGGGAAAGGGTTTAAACATCAGGCTGGGACTTGAAGATGTCAAAATGGTGAAATATGGAGATGGTCTTCAGAATGTTTAGCTCAGGCTTTTAATGCTGGGGCACAGCATTGTGCTATTGGGGCAGGAATTCTCAGATAAAACTTCCAGACGTGAGTTCTGCTTTAAGGCTTGGCCAGAACCAACATTAAACAGCCTTAAGTACACAGCTATTTTTTTATATCATCTTGATAGGTGGTGTTATTAACAGAGCTTTTAATTTTGTGTCAGAGTAGAGATAAAACCCCTTTGGATAATATCACCATGGAACTGCTGAGCTGGGGGATTTCAGCTGTGTCACACTGGGCAAGGGGAAAAGCAATCAAGTGGAAGAGGGTGGAAGCACTTCAGGGTTGTTACAGGTTCCATCTGGTGAGAAATCACTTTTTTGGCAATTTTCAAGAGATAGAGCTCTGATTTCACTCCTCCACGTCTGTCACCACATCATGCAGTAGGGAGAGCAGCACAGTGGAATGTGAGATGGGAATTTAACTGCTGAATTTAGCATGTTTGTGCAAATTAGCTTTGATATCTCCCATTGAAATGAGGGTTTTTTTGTTTGAAGGTAAATGTTATGCACTTTCAAGAGACCTTTTGGTGACTACATGGGAAAAATGTATTTCTTTGTCTGGTTTTTGTAAGTTGGTCTTTCATTGCTGGTTCATTCCTGTCAGAACTCCCATGGAATAATGACACGAGCAGTTCTTTTCTGTCACACCTGCTTGGTTTGGCTTTTTCTTCCCATTGGAGTGCAGGAAGATTTTGCAGAGATCCACAAATCTCTCAAAGTCACCAAAACACTCACCATAGAAACTGTTCATGTTCCTGCTTAGCAAGGAAGAAGAAGGGGTGCCTTTTAATTAGATGTCAAAATGATTTCTGCTCTAAAATGCCCATATTTTGGTGGAGCACTGGAAGTTCTTTTCAGTGCCTGGGCTGGTGACCTCCAGCCTTGGAAGCAGGTTCCAGGGATAGCATCCAGCACTGTGGGATTAGGATGGCACCAGTGCTGCTTTCAGGCATTAATTAATTAGTCCATATGAGGTTTAATTCTGTGGACAACTGTACCAACGTGATCACCAATTAAATCCCAATGGAATTGTTCTGCTGGGAGCAGAAATTCCCAGCAATCCCTGCTCATGTCCTGGTAACTGTTTGTGTGGTGACACAAGGAGGGACTGAGTGACACTCAGGGAGTTCAGTCCAGGTACAAACTGCATCCCCAGGGATGGGGCAAGCCAGGGATTTTTCCATCAAGCTGTTCTTGAGAGTGTTGCCAACAAACTTCTGTTCAACCCCAGTGGTAAAATTCCTTTGTCTGTCTTTCTTTACCCACCTTATTTTACTATATTAAAATATTTAGCTTTTGTAAGTGCTATCATGTTAAGTTTAAAAAAAAAAAGCAAGAATGGGAATTTAAGCTTACAAAAATGGGGTTGTCCATTTCTCAATCTGTACAGAAGCAGAACATCTGTAATTTCTTCCTCCCACGTGCTTTGTTTTACATCACCCAAGGAATAAAATGCAGCATCAGTGGTTCCTGTTCACCCCAGTTCTGTGGGTGCATTAATTCTGAACCAGTTTGGCACCAGTTCCCCCAGTGGTGCCGGGTCTGTGGTTGAACTTGCCCAAACCTCGCTCTGGGCAAAGGAGTTTCCAGCCAAACCCCAGGCTTATTCCCAGTGCAACTCTCCCAGTTGCACAAATTGGTGTCCTGCTGCTTCCTGAGGATCCTCAGGGTCAGAGTTTGGGCAAAAATGTATGACAGAAAAAGGATAATTTTATTTATAAAGCACTCGGCAACTTCTGAGGTGAGAAAGGAAGGTGTTTAAACCTTCTCATACTTGTCTGGTAACTTCATTCAGATTTGTTTCCTGGAGGTTTTTAACTCCCCTTTTATGCTTTATCACTAAGAGCTTCTTTCTTGTTCCTTCCTGCTCTTCCTAATACATTTTTGGAGAGAATTAATTGGAATGCTGCACTTGGACTGAGCTCACTTGGGAGGAAGGGAGTGCTGTGGAGCATTGAACAGTCTGGGTCTTTGCATATTGATAATCCCTGCCCTGATTATTGTCTACTTACTCTTTCCTTCATTATTACTCAATGAAAAGATGTTGGAAACCAATGGTAAAATGGAGTATTTGGCTGATTTTTATGCTAGTAAACCATTTACTGACCAGTGCTTTGGTGGTAGATGAATCCCTTTCATTTCTGCAGCAGGCTCTGGCTTTAGCAGGGCCTGTGGAGCTGGAAATCTTTGCTCCCTGGAGCAGCAGAGTCTGCAGGCCATGTTTAGGCACATTCTGCCTTGCAGTGACCTTTCCAAGAATTCCAGGCACCGGGTTCCTTTGCAGGTTTGCCCTGAAGTGCAAATCCATATGTTTTAGGTGAGGGAAAGCAATCAACAGGTTGTACCCTTAACCCTTAAATCCCATATCTGGGATCAGACATTTTTATTGCATTGCTTCACTCTGTGTGTTCCTCTACTACCAAGTGAGAATTTAAAAGGTTGATTCAAGTGCCTTTTTTTAAAAGCTTGTTGATTGATATTTATTCCAGATGTAGGTTGGGCTTTATTTATTTATTTCATACCTTTCATAACCCAGAATCAGGACCCTCTTGGGGAAGGTGGCTCTGCTGGGGGGCTTGAACACATTTCAGCCTGTCAGGGTAAATGGTGAGTGGAAGTGTCTGTGAGGTGGCATTTCATGGGACAGATGCTCTCCAGCTTTTATTTACCAAAATTATTCTGCTGGTCACTCTCTCTTCTGCCAGCTGCAGCACTGCAGGAGCTATTTCGTGTCTAAAGAAAATAGAGAATTCTCTCCAGCCAGTGATTTCCCTGTCTCTGAGGGAGAAGTGCCCTCTCTGTCCCTACTCAGAGTATTAGATCTTACAACTGATGGAAAGCAGTGGCATAAGCTGATTAATGGCAGGGCTCACCAGAGCTGACATTTGGGGTTACATTTTTTGAAAGACACTTCTGAAATTGAGCCTCTAATGTTATTTTACAGCCCTTTTTTTAATGCTTTGAAATTCCTCTAGCAATACAGAATGTTATTTTTCCTTTTTATCAAATTTTAAGGGTATTTCAGCAATTAAACTTGGTGTGCTTAAGCCAAAAAACATAGTGCAGTCAGCTTCTTTGGCTTGTTGGATAACAATGCTTCCTGTGTTAGCAACAGAGTAAATATTGCTTTGTTTGGCACCTTGTGAAAAGAAAATTTCAGAAGAAGATGGGAAAAATCTGCAAGACTGGGACAACAGTGGACATGGAAGCGGGTGGTGAACATAAATTGTTGTGGTGCTACTAAATTTAGCAGAGCAGTTGGTGAGGATCCATCATGTGCTTCCAAAGGCATCCTGGAAGAGATGTCCCACTGCTTGCAGAGTAGTTGTGAACCCTGGACTTGCAGATTTGTTGTTTACAACCAGGAGAAAGGAGAGATGGTGATGGAGAATGCTGGCAGAGGGGCCTCCAGGGCCAACCTGTGCTTGGGGAGCACAAAAAATGTGGTTATTTTCAGGAAAAGCTTTCCAGGCAGTTACCCCACTGCAGGCACTCTCAGATAATTTGGACAGGGAAAACAACATGAGGTTGAGGTGCTGTTTTCTCCTCTGTGGTGTCTGTGGCATTCCTGCTTTTCAGCAAACATTTCAGCAGGATTTGGGACTCCTGTGAGTCCCAAACAGCCAGAGAGATGCTGGATTTAAGACTCCCAAAATACTCATTGGTGTGACAGACTGCAACTAACTGGCTATAGAAAAATCCATAAAACAGCTTTGCAATGCAGAATTTTGAGTGTCCTCTGGCTAAACACAACCTGTGAGGAGCTCTCTGCTCATCCAGCTAGGCCAGGAGGGATTTTTCAGCTCAGAGCTGAGTTCCTGCTGAGCAGTTGCTGCTCCTGCTGTCCCTGAGGAGCAGCCTTGGGAAGGAGCCGACTCCGAGGAGTCACGGGTCACTGCCTGACCCTGTCTGCCTCAGTCTGAGAGGGAACAGCCCAGGAAAAGGCATTATCCCTGTCCCCTCTCTCTGGAGAGCCCACTCAGCTGCCTCTCACCCTTTTTTCCTTACCACAATTTTTCTGTGCAGCAAAGATGCAGCCAAAGTTCTTTGAACCCCAGCTGAGCTCAGCAGCTTTTGCCTGGATCCAAATAATCCAAGGGCACAGCTGATCCATGTCTAACAAAGCACAAACACTTCTCTACCTGCTTCTTTCCCAGCATTCCTCTCCAGGAGCAGGTTTGGAATGACATTCACTTAATCATATTTTAAAATTTAAAGGCATAAGAAAGGTTGAGCTTGTTAGAGCTCAACAAAACCACCACGGACTGAAAAAGGAACCTGGATTTTTTCATAGCTCCCCTGCTTGTTCACAGGGCTGCAAAATCAACTCCAGATGCAGCAGCACCTCTGCAATTCCATGATTTTCAGGTGATGCCCTCTGTGGCATCCTCATGGGCAGGGATAGGTTTGGTGATCCAGGGATGAAGGAGGAATGAAGGCAAGGTCAGTGCTGGGTAACAGGCAGGAAGCAAAGGTAAATCCCATTCCTGGGGAATTAATGGCAGTTTTAGCTCTGGAATTCTCTGGCTGGTGCAGTTCCTTGGAGTGCTGCAGCAGTGCTCTAGCACTGTATTTAATGTGGATTCAGTACAACATTTCCATGTTGTGGCGTGTGCTCGTTATCATGGTGCTCAGCCATAAATTATGATCTCATTTCAAAGGCTCCATTTTATGTGGATTTCTTAAAAAGCCCCTAAACTGTCTTTAAAAAGCTGGTTTTTCTTATTACTTTTAATAACCATGTTTCCATGCTGTGGTCTATAGGAATTACTGAGGAATTCCAGCAAGGTGAGCATTTCCCTCTGTGCTTACACCTGTGTTTAAAAGGGGTGTTAAAGGAAGTGTCCAGGGGAGCTTTCCCTGAGGAATAACCCCTTGGAGAGGCTGCCACAGGATTTTGGGAAGTGGCAGTTGAGTCTAGCCCGGAGCTGTCAGTGAATCCCAGTTCCTGTGGGTGACTGATGACACAGCTAAAGTGACTTTGGGGTTTTCTTAATTCCATCTCTCCCTGAAACAGCTCCCATGGCCACATGGCACTGAGCATTTCCTTTGGGAAAAGGCCTGGAAATGGAGCTCCCTTTCATCTTGCAGCCTTCCCAGGGAAAACTGAGGATGTTAATGGAGTAGTACTTAACAAAGCTGAACGGCTGCAACTTGTGCTTTTAATCTATCATGGATAAAAATGGACTGAGCAGTTTCCCAGAATCGAACTTCATAAAAAAAAAAAAAGAATTTAGCTGTCTAGAAAACAACATGTGTATGTTGTTATACAAATATATATAGACTGTTATAGTGAACATAAAGACATGGGACTTGAGTGCTTCACTGAATACATGAACATTTAAATCGCTGCTTTAATGGAGCTTCAGCAGAAGGAATCGTGAGTTCTACCTAAAAATCCCCCAAACTGAAGTTTTTAAGGGTGAATTTTAGATTTCCTGATATTTTTGGTGCTATAATATCAAATTAAAAGACGTCACATGTAGCATTTCAGGTAGAAATTCTGATTAATTGCCAGCGAGTCGCCAGAGAATGGTTTCCAGTGCTGTTCACAAATTAAAAAGTTTATTCTTGTGAGTTTGTTTTACATATTTATTTTTAATTTTTGTATTATTTGTAAGGTCAGGGCACAGTGAGAGCTTCCCTGAGGTTCTGTCCCCAGCACACTGAGGGTAGGCAGAGCTCTGCAGAGCTCTCCATAAACAAGCTGTCAGGACTGTTTGGATAAGAGCTGGGGAAGGACAATAATAAACCAAATGTACAAGACAGTTTGAAAAGCCAAGTTTTCCCAGACTGTTTATTTTTCATGGGATTCCACCACTAGAAGGTGCTTTTATTTGTGATGCAAATAAACACCATGAGTGTGCAGGTCTTCAGCCACTGCTGGGAGTTGAGTTATTTGCAAAATATAATGAAATATTGGATATTCCTTCAGAAAAATCCTGTCTGGGGCAGGAGAAAATTATTTGTCCAGTCCCTGGTTTAAAAGGTGAATAAAGCCTGGAATTCCCTGTGGTTTCTTTGGAAAGTGAGGTAAATCCAAGTTTGTGTGGGTGAAAAGGGGATGTGACACCACAGGAACATGGGCAGGGCTGTAGGCAAAGGCTGCAGCTGCTCCTTTTCCAAGGAGCTCAAGTCCCCTCCTGGATCAGAGGTTGCCAGGTCTGGTTTTTGTCATTTTCCTGACCAGACTAAATAGAAAGAAATCCCAGATTAATGCCATGTTCATCAAATGAAGCAGTGAGAAGCTTTTTGGGTTGTTAAAGCTTTCTCTTGTGGCAAATCCCCCGAAATGCTGCTGCTCTCAGGTGCTTCCAAGGGCATATCCCTCAGCCCCTCCTGGGGGCTCCAGCCCCTTCCCATCGCCCTGCCCTGCCCTGGACACGCTCCAGAGTGAGCACAAGGGGAAATTCCAGGGATTTTTGGTGGCTGTGGCTCAGGTGTTCATCACACAAACCCATCTGATGAAGCCGAGTGTGCCTCCAGTGTTGAGGTTTCTGTCCTCAGTCAACCCCAGTTCAGGGCATTTTTATCTGGGCAGACTGGGACAGCACAAGGGGCAATGGTTTTAAACTGGAAGAGGGTTAGATGGGATCTTGGGCAGGAATTGTTCCCTGGGAGGGTGGGCAGGCCCTGGCACAGGGTGCCCAGAGCAGCTGTGGCTGCCCCTGGATCCCTGGCAGTGCCCAAGGCCAGGCTGGACATTGGGGCTGGGAGCAGCCTGGGACAGTGGGAGGTGTCCCTGCCATGGCTGGGGTGGCACTGGGTGGGCTTTAGGTCCCTTCCAAACCATTCTGTGCTTCCTTGGTTCTCTCCAGGCCTCCCTGTCCCCTCCACCCTGCTTCCCTCCATTCCTGTTTGCTCCCTGCAGTGGCTCAGCCGAAGGATGCTGTGGTGGGATGCAGCTACAATAACAAATCACTTGTGGAGTTTGAGGTTTGGATCTCAGCTTGGATCCCTCCTCTTTTTTCTTTGAGCACAGCACTCAGAGAGCTGGCATCTGGTAGCTTTTTTTGAGATGTAAAGCTTTGAGTGTGGAACCAACGGAAAATGTAAAAATAATTGTTAAAACGCTGGAAAAAAAGATTCACTTTGACTCAGAGTATTTTATTAGAGAAAACCAAACCATCTTGCTCGGTTCTGACTGTTTTAAGTTTTAAATTGTATTCAACAATTTGAAATGAAAGGTCACTTCAGCTGAAATAATGACTCTTCCCCCGGAGCCATCTAGAAAGGATTCACAATGGTATGAAGCTTTTGTTTTTACATAAACAATTCATTAAGATCAACATGAACCTGCAAAAAAAAAAAGGAAAAAAAAGTCCCATCAATCAACATGTGTTTTTGCTTTTAAAAAACAGAAAAAAAAAAAAAGTCCTGTTCAAACCAAACCAAAAGCTGTGGGTTGATTATTTTGCACCAGCCCAGATTTATGGGTGGCTGTAAATCAGCTTCCCCCTCCCAAGTTGTAAAGGGTCGATAATGCTGCTCTTGTTCAAATTGTGGGTTTAGAGAGCAAAGCTCATGGAGGGAGGAGGGCAAGAGATGAGGGGCCAGGCTGGGTCCTGCTTGGGCTTGTGTCTCCCGTGGAGAATGGCAGGAAATCCCAGAGTCGCTTCCCTTCGGAGATGGAGGCTGCCTGCCACATCCCAAAGAGGTGCTTTTTTGTAGACTTTTGGCTTTATTTAATAAAAACAGAGCAAATGGTGAGAAATGTGGGCTCTTCTGATTCACTGCCTGCTCTGCCTTCAGCTGGGAATTAATTAGTAACTCTTGGAGGTTATTTTTGTAAGCCTTAAGTAGCAGGATATTATCTGGTCTGTCCTGGGGCTGCACCTCCTCGGAGCAGTAGCCAGGATGTCTGAGAGGGCTTGGAGGGCTTTTTCCCCCCTCTCAGCCCATCTGCTCCCTGGATGAGCTGTTCTGGGAGTGGGCTGCTCTTTGAAGTTTGTTTGGAGTCCTGTCTAGACTCCCAAAAAATTCCTTCCTCCCTAGCTTTGCTTTTCTATTAAGCAAAATGAAAAAGTTTTGAAAGTTTTCCCTTTGCAAAAGGTCATTTCTCATGCCAGTCCCAGCTAAACTTCTGGGAAAGACAAAAGCTTTTGAAATTCATGTGGTGGCCCCTGAGCTGCCTTTTCCCCCTCCTGGTTCCATAAACCCACCCTGAAGGACTTTCTCTGCAGGTAGAACTGAAATCCCTGTACCTGTTCTGTTTGGGGTGCATATCCAAGTGAGCAAATATGTCAAAAAAACACCAAACTGGAGAGTTTGGCTTGCTTTTGTTTCAGATAATGCTCATGGTTAATCTCACGCACAGATACTGGGGGAAGATAAGTTTTATTGCTCTAAAATGGGCATGGAAACACGCTCTGTGTTATTTCTCATTGTTCGTTTTGTTAATATTTGTTCACACAGCCAAAGATATTTGGTTTTTTTTTTTTTAATCATAATGAACTGGAGAATTCAGAGTGAACAGCAGTATTCTTTCATAGATGTCTCCTGGTGATTTCCTTTGAATGTTTTTTAGCTTTTATGTGCAGTCATTATTTCCTGGAGGTTAATGCTTCTAGTGTTTATTCTAGATTTATGTTTAATCTCTGTTTCAAAGAATCCTAAAAATTGTGAATTCGTTTCTTTCAACCCAGTGTTCATTCCTAGGACAAATCTGTGCTGCTTGGAGCTGCTCTCCAGCCCCACACTCGTGGCAGTGCCCATCTTCTTTCAGAAGAGGTTTTGTTAACAAGCTCTGCAGGTTCTGCACACTGAAAGAATCTCAGGAACCATGGGAACTGTGCTCTAGCTTTTTATCAGGCTGATCCAGATATTCCCAGAAGCTTTTTTTGGAGCAGAAATCATAGTAAAATTTTGAAGTTCGTTCTGTTTTATATCTATGAAAAAAAAGCTGTGAACTTTTCCCGACCCTTCACACGGACTGTGCTTGAAGCTGGCACAAATTTCATCTCATAACTCTCAGAAGAGACTAAAATGTCTTTGCTTTTTTCCCCCCTTCCCTTCTTCTCCCCAGTCAAAACTTGTCACAGGTCCAAGGACAATGTTGCTCCAGTGGAACAGAGGTTTAGGGCAGAGGATCCTGGAAGCCTAAAGCACATGCAAGAGCAGTAGATCAGGGGAATTTTTAGGTCTAAAAGGCAGCAAAGGAATTGATTTTCATCAGAACATCCATGATTGTGTGGTCACCTCTGGGCCTGAATTATTTGGAGACAACAAATGGGGCTGTGGAAATCTGAGCACAGAATCCCAGAATTATTTAAGGTTGGAAAAGGCCTCCAAGGTCACCAAGTCCAAGCTATTCCTGTTCCCCACCATGTCCCAGCCCAGAGCACCGAGTTTAAAGTGTTCAGGTGTTCCTTGGACACCTCCAGGGATGGGGACTCCACCCCTGGGTGCTGCTGTCCTGCCTGAAAGGGAAGAGTGAGGAACAGAGCAGAGTGAGGAACCTCTCCCAAATATTTCACACCTGACCAGGCTCCCCTTCCTGGGAATGTAATCCTGCCTGGGAATGTAATCCTGCCTGGGAATAAATCCTTACTTCAGCATTTTCCAAACTTCCCTTTCAATTAAACTCGCTTTATTTTCCCCAGTTGGCTTCTTATCTTTCCTGCAGCTCGCACAGACTTCCCAGGTGGCCAAATCCGACTTTGCATTGGATCTGTGAGGTCAGAACAAAAACAAGGCGACTTTTCCTTCTGGTGGCTGAGTCAGTAATTGGGGAGTTACGCAGCTGGGGCTGGACTTGCCAAGGAAAAGCAGCAGAAGTTCGTTAAATTTGGGAAGGACTTTTCAGGGCTGGGTGGGGCCCGCAGGGCGCTCGCCAAGTGGGAAAGGAGTTTGGCTGCAGGGAAAAAGGGATGTGCTCCCAAACTGGGCTCCCAGCACGGCTCAGGCAGCTCTGCTCACCTGGGCAGGTCAGTGGGAGGCAACTCAGGGCAGGATGTGGCAGAGCTGTCACCCTGAGAGCACCAACATCCCCTTCCTCCCTGCCCTGTTTCCAGGGATTTCCTCTGCTGGAGCCCAGTGGACACTGGGGCTGTACAGAGGGAAGGCCCCTGGAGTCATCCTCAGTGGCCAAAACCTGGGAGTCCTCAGGGACCGGCTGGGCTGGGCTCGCTCCTGCTTGAGAAACTCTTTTTAGTGCTGAAAGATGTGTGGAAAAAGGGAACCAGGCAAAACCACAACAGAGCAGTCCCAGGGGGAAGAAAGGGTAGGATAAATCCCCACACCTAAGGATAAACAATCCAACTTTATTTTTACAAGATAGGATAATTTAAATGAGTGTGTTTCCATCTTGAAAAAGTTCAAAATGTGAATTTATGACAAAAAAAAAAGATGTGGTTTAAATTATTTTTGTAAATAAATTATATGGGTTTGTAGTCTGGCTTTTTAAACCAGTCTGGCTGGTTTTATCTTGTAAAAAAATACATGTATCTCTAGGACAGGTTTGTAGTTAAAACAACTATCTTATATTTGCTTTTGGGTGAAACATTTTATTGGCTATGTTGTATTTCTACTTGCTTGTGGTTTGGAAGTTAAAGGCAGGGAATTGTACTTCTGGGTGTATTTAGAGCATGACTTTCCTTAGGACTGTTTCCCAAATGGGTTTTCAGGTGGTGCCAGGAGGTAAAACGAGGGGTCCAGCTTTATCCTGGATTTCCCAGGGTGGGATTTGCCTGCTCTCCTGCCCTGCAGTTTGGTGTCTCAGCTTGCACACGCTGAGCAGGAAAGGGGAGCATCCTCCCACTGCAGCTGCTGAGTCAGGGAATGTGGCTGGGTGGCAGCTTTGTGCTGGGGTGTTCCAGGGATTACACACCCAGGAGTTGGGACAGCAAACAGGCACTGGGACCTCCCCGGGCTGTCAGAGTGTGTGACATGGGGCCAGCTGATGGCACAGCCGCTGTGACAGCCGGCCCGAGGGAGGCTCATGGCACAGGGGGAGCTGCATGGATCCCTTTCCCTTCCCTGGAAAGTTTGGGCCGGCTCCTGGAAGCTGTGTGGGATGTCAGCCCTGGAGCTCTCTGGAAGCTGATATTCTCATACAACTGCCAGAGCAACAGGGCTCACTGAAATGGATTTCTGAGATCCCTTCGGCTGAAAAAGCTGTTCTGCTGGAAGAGATCTGTGGGATGGGAGATGCCTTTTCCTGGTGTTAAAGTCAAGAGTCGGACGCGGTTAGAAGGGGAAAAAGGGATTTTACCTTGGTGTTTATTTTAAGGATCTTTAGCTGCACACGTCCAGGTCGGGTGCGCTGAAGTGCCCCCACAAATGCACCCCAATGCACCTGCCAATGCCCACACCAGAAATGCACACCCAGCAAGATCTGGTATCACGTTATAGGTCTTTCTAATTAGCATATCTATCAAAATTGCACCCCAATGCACTCGCCAATGCCCACACCAGAAATGCACATCCCAGAAAGATCTGGTATCACATTATAGGTCTTTCTAATTAGCATATCTATCAAAATTCCCCAATAAAAGGCTTGAGTGAGCTCCCCTCCCCAAGGAACCTTCCCCTGGATGGTTCTATCTCAGTTTACAGAATGTGTTCTGGAGAGGACCCTGGGGTCTGGGGCACGTTGACTTTTCCTTACAAAGCTTCTAAAATATTTAGTCTCTTAGTCTAACAAACAAGTCTAGGAATGTAGGCAAAAGCATCAGGAACAGAAGCTGCAAAAGGCATGAAAGGGGTATAAAATAAAGAGCAAAAAATCGTCATGGCATCATAGGGATATCTCCTTCTTGCACGAACACACATCCCAAATCTGTGGCTGTGAGCTGTGCCAGGCACTGGGCATTCTGTGCAGTATCCGAGGCCCGAAAACAAACCTTGGTGCTGCTTTGGGGCAGTGATGGAGGATTAACAAGTTGATACCAAAAGTGTCACATTGCTCAGGGACCTTCCTGTCACCCCAACCTTGTTGCTGTCTCACCTGTGCACCTTTATCCTGGAGCAAAGGAGGCTCAGGGGGGACCTTGTGGCTCTGCACAAGTCCCTGACAGGAGGGGGCTCAGGGGGGTCGGGCTCTGGGAACAGGGACAGGGACAGGAGGAGAGGGAACGGCCTCAGGGACAGGGGAGGCTCAGGGTGGGCATCAGCAGGAATTTCCCCATGGAAAGGGTGCTCAGGCCTTGGAAGTGCCCAGGGAGGGTTGGAGTGCCCATCCCTGGAGGTGTTCCAGGAATTCCTGGATGTTGCACTCAGAGCTCTGGGCTGGGGACAGGGTGGGCACAGCTTGGACTGGCTGATCTTGGAGGGCTTTTCCAACCTTACTCATTTCCTGAGCCTGTGATTCTGTAATAAAATGATGCAGAGAAGGCAGAAATCATGGACAGGATGTCTGTGGGAGGGAGCCACGGGAGGGCCCTGACCTGGTGTCCTTGTCCCGTGTGGTGTAAGAGCCGTGCAGAGGTGGGGCTGCCCCAGCCCCTCTGGGCCCCTCTGCCAGGCTCAGCCATGCCCAACAAAGAGCAGCCTGTTCAGCTGCTGAGCAAAAATGACCTTTTGGATTAAACGCTGACCACAACAGGCAGTTCTATCATTCCTCACTGCGTGGCCTGGGGAAGGGTCTTGGTTTTCCTGTGCCTCTCTGGTGCATCTGCAAACCTGCTAATGACCCTTCATTCCTTTCTTTGTACCGTCCATTAAGCTGCGAGTTTGGGAATTGTCTGTTAATGTGTTTAGACAGTGGCCAGGGCTGCGGCAGAGATCCTCAGGTACAGACTGATCCGAAGTGACAGCAACAAAGACCGAAAAGTTGTGCAAATATTTCAGAGATGAGCTGAAAACGCCCTGAGTTGTTCAGTATCAAACACTTCAACTGCATGTTCTGAACAGCCCAAGTCGGTCCTGCTGCAGACATCGAAATATTTCCCTTTTTTTTTTTTTTTTAACATGGCAGATTTATGAAGTTTCATCTCGTCAGTGGTTATTAGGAGTGTTAATCCTTCTTACTTCCCTTTCCTAAGGAAAATGCATTGGAAGCTGGTGTGGAGGCAAGAGGGGGGAAAAGATGCAGTGGGCCTCAGGTTATTGGGAATACAATGGTATGGAAGTGGTTTTCCTTTATATAGGGAACTGCTAATTGGGTGTTAGGGGCTGCTAACTTTATAGTCTTGTAAAACTGCACTGACTGGGGCTGACACTTGTGTAAAGTCTCCAGGGGGAAAAGCCAAGTTTCCCTGTCACTGCACAGAAAAGGTTAGGAAACCAACAGTAAGAGCAGTTGTTGTGGTGCTTGTGCTTCAGGAATTCACAGTTCTGTAATTTAAACAAGATTTCAGACATCTTCGTGGTGTTTGTAAACGAATTGTAAATGTTCTTTCTGAAAACAGCTGAAGAAATTTTTAAGTGGCCTAAACTTCATTTGCCCAAGGCCAGACCCAATTCAAATTCCCATTCCCTTGGTTTTCAGAGAGCCAGCAAGTGGAAATACATTTCCTGTGAGCTGCTGCCAGCAGAAGCCAGGCAGGGGAGCAGCCCAGGATTTGTATCTTGGGCACAAAAAGGGGTAAATACAGTTTTGTCAGTATTTTCTCCACACAGAGGTGGAAAGAGTCTATTGTTTTAAACACAGACCACTCAATTTGCACCTCTTTTCTTGCCTAAATAACAGGAATGACAGTGAACAGATCTGGAGGATTTTTAGAAATCAAATCTTTCTGAGGAAAAAAAAAAGAACAAAAGCATCATTTCCTTAACTTTTAAGATGTGTTAAGAGTGTATAAATCTGAGTATTGGGCCTTGAGGGACTGCACTGCTGGGCTTGTGCAGGTGCACACAGTAGTAAAAGCAATAAAACACCCAAAGTGCTCAGTACTCTTGATTTATTCAGATCAATTACTGAGTCCTCCTGTATGGAAACTGCACCACCAGAGATGTCCCACCTCCTTGGAAATGATGGAATGGGGCACAGTGTTCCTGAAGGCTGCATGCACAAAACTCAGCATGGTGAGGCTGGGGATAAACCAGGTCTAGGTTTAACCTTTGGTTTTTCTGAGATAGAGCCTGAAAGTGTCAGTTTTGTAAATAAAATATTCCTGAAGGTGTCGAGTGTTCCCCTCCCACTCTGCTCACAGTGGAAGGGACATGGTCAGCAGTGGGTGGGATGGAGGAGCTGGTGGTGATTTATGGCTTTGAGCTGCCACAGACAAGTGTCTGCACTCAGAAAAAGAGAAAATGCCATCAGAAAGTGAGCTGTGAGGTGGCAGGTGTCATCCAGGTGACAAAATCTGTATGTCCCTTTGTGTTTGAGAAATTAGTAATGACTAAATGATGGTGGAAGAAGCATTTTGTACATATAGGGGGAGACTCCCCAAACCTGTGATACTTGTGGGCACTGCAAATCCATGATCGGGGTCAGGGATCACCCCCCCACTCTGGAGCTGTGGAGAAATGATGTCCCCAGCAGGTATTACCTTTATCAGGGTGAGTGCTCCCAGCACCTCACATCTGTGTGGCACAGGAAGCTGGCCAGATGTGCATCCCTGCCTGCAACACAGAGACATCCTCGTTCCCAGCAAAATTCCCTCTGGCAGGGCAAGGAGGGGTGAGGCTTCCCAGCCAAGCTGGAGGTGAAAATGTGCTTTTCCTCTGATTATCCAAGCTCTGCAAGGATTCAGATGGGACTGAGAATTAGGCCCTGCATGAGTTAGATGAACAGAGCCAGAGCCTTGGCTGGCTCTGCAGGGCCATCAGCCCTGGTTGTGCAGAGTTCCCAGAGCCTCCCCAGCTCTGAAATCCTCCTGGAGCTGGAGGAAGTTGCCTCTCCATCAGTTGTGCAGGGAGCAATAATGTTCCCATGGTTTCCAGAGCCCTCAGCCCTCCTTCCCCACCCCTCCCATCCCTCTGAGGTGCTCCTGCAGCAGTGGCACTCCCTGGCTGTGTGCCAGATGTCTGGGAGGAAGGAGGGGGTAAATCCCGGAATTATTCTTAGTCAGGGAAGGAAATGAGTGATTAAGTGTACATGGGACTCACGAGTGTCCAACTTATTATCAGTGCTGGTATTCCAGCTATGCACAGCACATGGATCAGGGAGAGGGAAAGTATTTCCTGAGAGCTGCCTCTGCCTTTCTTCTTGCCTGATGCAGAGATAAGGCCCTGCTCTGATGGATCTGTGGTGGGAGATACTGAGATTGATTAGGTCTATTACTGAGGGAATAGGTCAGATCCTCGCAGTACAAAGCTCAACTTCAACTTTGATAGCTCTCAGGCTGTGCTTTTATGTTTTTCCTCCCCTCAAAAAGGGCTTTTATATCTACAAAGAGATGTTGAACTCCATGAGGAAAATCTATTTGCAGAATCAAGGTAGAGAAAATAAAACAGCGCTGTTATTTCACCTACAAATCTTCTTGGCTTCTGTAGTGACATTTAGGCTGTGCTTGAATGTCAGCTAAACCCCCAAGGTGATGAGCATCTTACACAGACATCCTGTTAATGGTGGAGTGACATCTTCCCTCTCTATTTTTATTTACTTCAAACATTAAGCAGAGACAATTACATGTTTAAATGATTTAAATGTATCTGCAGTCATCGTTTAAAGGTTGTTTATTAGAGGGCTGCTCACTTTTTAAACTGATTTCAGGAAGGTTTGTGCCACACATCAGCTGAATTCACAGCTCCAAACAAAAGTTTGAAGACTGCAGTGGAAAAAAAACCCTTCCAGCCCTGTCTAGGTGATACCTCTGGCCTTGCTTGTACAGGTTTTCCAATCCAGAATCAAAGTGTGTTCAGGTGGTTTGTGGCTCCTCAGGACACAGCCTGTGGTGCCAACAGGAATTGCTGTCCCTGGTGCAACTCTCTGGCTTCATCTTCTGAAAAACTGAAACCACTGTCAGGATTGACAGGAACTTTACTTGGATTTTTAAATGGAAAATTCTGAGCAACTCATCAGCAAACCCTACTTGTAGTACAGAGGGAGGCTGTGAGGGATCAGGAATTCAGGAATCCTGTTGCTGTCCCATCTGTCCATATAAAAGTTTGATGGAGAGGGTTCAAGGAAATCTGTTGGAAGGTCCCAGTGAGGTTTGGAATCCACAGCTTTAAATGTATGGATTGAGTGATGGGGAATGTCCTCTGTGAACCAACAGGGCTGGAAATGAGGAAAATGACTTTTCCAGTGACAATATTACTGCTGTGCTCTTCTTATAATGTTGTGGAATATGAGGGGGAGTCCTCGGCTGTCCCTGACAAGTCCTGGGTGGGATTTGAGGTGGTTTCTGTGTGAGTGGGGTTTGTATGGCACTGCTGATGACAGAGCTTTGGAGCAGTTCCATTGTTGTGAATGCCGGAGTTCCCTTTGGAAAGCTCCCTTTGGAAAACTCCCTTTGGAAAGCTCCCTTTGGAATACCTGTTCGGCAGCCCTGGGAATGCCTTCAGAGCTCCCTTTGGCATCCTTTGGTCTTTTGTGGTTTTGTTTGCTTTGCATCTCCCGTGCCTGTTTGTTTCCCAGAGATGTGCAGTTGTTTATCTCGATCATCAGGGAATATCCAATCTGTTGATATGTAAATACAGCAGCTGTTATTTGGAGAGCTTTTGTGGTCGGTGATGTACAAATTATTCCCAAGTTGTTATCTTTGCTATTGTACTGCACTGCTCCCTATTGTAAACTACATTTCTGTGGTTTTAATGTGTCTCAGACATGAAAAAAAGCAGGAGTGAATAGTAATCGAATGATTCCTGGGATAGTGGAAGGTGTCCCTGCCCATGGCAGGGGTTGGAAAGAGATGATCTTTAAGGTTCCTTCCAACCCAAACCATTCTGGGATTCTGTGATACAGATAAACCCCAGCTGATCACATCTCTGATCTGGTGCTGTTGGAGCTCCCCTCACACAAAGTGCTACCCAGGAAGGTGATTTCTGGGAATTCCTTCATCCTTCTGCTGTGCAGGAGTCATTGGGGTGGAAGTGTTTGGGGAGCTGAACCCAAATCCTCCACCCCAACTCCCAGAATCTTCTGGAGAGGTGGCTGTGGCTCTACCTGGCTTCTGCAGGGAGATGTTTGGAAAGAGGAAATCCCGCTGGCAGAATTTACCAGTAGGACAGTCCCTTTTTGGTGTCCTGCAGCAATTGAAATAAAAAGGGCAGAACTGATGGTCCTTTTTAAGCCTTTATTAAAAGTGATCAGCTCGGGTGGGGGCCCTGCCCAGCTTCGTTGTCCCAGCTTGGACTTGGAGGAGGAGGAACTTCGGCTCTGCCACTCCCTGTGATAGAGCCGGGCCCTCGAGTGTTCCTCACGGGCCGGGGCTGTGCACGAAGGTGGATACGGAGGGGATGGTGCTGATTCGCCCTCCTCAGGGCAGTGGCTCCAGCAGACTTTTTTGTTACGGTGACTACTTAGAGAACTCAAAAGCTGGCCAGGTAGTAGTCACCTATAGAGTAGCCTGGTTCATTTTTCTTAAAAGTTTGTTGGCTCGTTTTAAATTAGTATTGTCTAGGGAAAATCTTTACTCCCAAGGGTCTTTTCAGCTCTAGTTTGCATATTCAGCCCCTTTTCTTCTCTTTTTTTTTTCTTTCTGTCTTTTCCTTATCTACTACTCTCCAAGCAGGCCAGCTTCGAAAGGGGTAAGGAGTGGTCGTAAATTCTTGTATTGCAATGCAAGCCCTGATAAGAAGCTGGTTTCTTCACAACGACGTGTGGGTTTCTTCCTTAAACTGCAAGGGAGATCCTAACTTACAAAGCTACAACAAAGCACAAAATTACATTCAAACAAAGCTACAATGTAGTACAAAATAATTGTTAAATTGATAATCTGGTCCCTTATTTATAACAGCAATCTCTGAGAACACGGAAGCGTTTGGAGCGCAGGAGCTGCAGCTGAGGTGGGGCCTCACTTTTCACAGCACAGGCCCAGGTGCTGAACTGCACTGCTGGAGCCAAGTTTGGGAAGCAGCTCTCAGTCCTTCCCTTGCATCCATTATCTTCACCTCGGGGAGATGACTCACGAGCTGATGTGAGTGGGGTTTGGGGCCAGGCCCACAGCCCCGGTGTTTCCAGGCCGCCCCATCCCGGGATGCTTTCATGGAGCAGTGTTAAGCACCACGTTGTTGCAACATGTTAAATTGCTTTAAATACAACCAAGCTCCCCATCACGCTCGGGGTTGATCATTGCCATATTTGTAAAAGGAAAGCTGAAGACATTTTCTTGGCACGGTCCAAACTCCACCGCACAGCCCCGTAACGTGATCCCGGACTGGAGGAGCTTTAGGACTTGTAGGGAAATGAACCCTGGGAGCCTCAGCATGGGGATGCTGCCGTGCAGGAGGCTGAAATCCTCAAGGATGTACAGACTTTTAAAGCAATCTCAGGCAGGAATTTCACTTTGTTGAATTAGGTTGAGGCAGTTTTACTTCCAAGACCTTCCAAGTTCGTTCTGATTATTTCAGAGCCCCGTGTGACACCCCAGAGATAACATAAGTGGCTGCAGTTTACTTTTGCTCTTAAACTCTGCATTTAAAGAGAGCCTGGAGGTGTGCATTTGTTTTTATTAACACTTGGCATAGCCCAAAATGCACAGTCTTGATAAAGACAGGGTGGCTGAGGTGGCTGTGAACTCCAGAGGTTTCTGCGTTTGTTTTCCATCCATCCCTCACAGATCCTGCAAAGGGAGAGCTCCAGCTGGCTCAGGAAGCTGTAAAAGAAAAGCTCTGAGGTGAATACTCTGGATTATTGTACTTGAAAACCTCAAATCTCATTTGTCAGCTAAACACAGCATTAGAATGAAAATATAAAAAATAGTGAAAGAGAAATATTTCGACAATATCGCTCCGCTGAGGAGACTTTTCAAACCTCTGTGTTACTGAACACCACCACCACATATTCATAATAAAATGTCCATGCATTTAAACAGTGCATTCAGTCATCCAGTGAGGAGCTTCTGGAATACCATTGTTCCCAGCCAGGACTTTATTCTGTAGGTAACTCTCAAGTTTCAAAGCTATTAAATGTTATTATTCAGCCCCCTCTCCCCTCCCCTGCCATTCTCTCAGCGAGGCTGTGCCACTCCACAGTCCCTCTTGATTAGACTCTGTTGAGAAATGAGCAGGTGAATGAGCTTTTTGTGCTCCTGGCCACTGGGATTTGGGAAGCCAGGGATGAAGGCTTCCATTGCCCCAGTGGGTTTTTAACTCCCTGAATTCCTGGTACAGCACATCCTTTGTGTCTCCATGGAATGTGGTGATGGAGCCTCTTCCCTTCCTGGGAGTTCTGTAGGAACCCTTCTGCCCACTTGAGCAGGAGAGTTGGAGATTCCAACCTTTAAATACTTTTTCCCCTCCTGAAACACTTTGCATTTTAACATCCTGTAGTTCTGCTGTGTTTTGGTCAGGTGCCAGGACTTGCTTTGGGAGTTGGATCAGCAGGTGGGTGATGATCACAGGAATCACACAGGAGAGCACCAAAATTTCCAAGCTAAATTCTGCAGGAAGGAAGGAAAAAGAGGATTATCTTGCAGTCTTACTAACGCCTTTAGACATGCTCCAAAGTGAGACATGTGAACTATAAATAAACATGAGCTAATCTATTCCCATCATGCTCTCATGCATTGGGGTGATACTGTACTAGAAATAAATGTAAACTATAAATAAAGTGATAGATATAAACAATAAACAACCCCAGGGGAACGGCTGGAGCTGTGCCAGGGAGGTTTAGGTTGGAGATCAAGGAGAGGTTCTGCTTCCCCCAGAGGGTGCTGGGCACTGCCCAGGCTCCCCAGGGAATGGGCACTGAGGCTGCCAGAGCTCCAGGAGTGTTTGGACAGCACTGCCAGGGGTGCCCAGGGTGGGATTTTGGGGTGTCTGTGCAGGGCCAGAACTTGGACTTGATGATCCTTGTGGATCCCTTCCAACTCAGGATATTCCCTAATTCTGCATGTCAAATATCCTGAAATTTGCTGCAGAAAATATATTTTTCTTCTTTTTCCTTAAAATCACTTGATAGACTTCCCAAATCTGTCTGGAAGCTCTGAGAAACTCCTTTGGATGAAGAAAATAACCTCCCCCCAAATCAACACCTGTCCCTCAGCCTCAAGGACAGGTTTTCCAGCACTCCAAGGACTCAAAGAGCGGGAAGGGATGGACAGGGATGTGTTACCTCAAAGAATATTTGCAATTATTACAATTCAGCCTTTGCCAATGCTTATCACACGGTGTCATTTCAGATGCCACCTTCTCCCTTCCAAGCCCAGCTCTGGGGGAAGTGCTGATTCCCTTGAAGGGAGTGGTGTTGGATAGGAAAGGGAAAAACCACGGGAAGAGAGGAGCTGTTTTAATGTAGTCCAAGGCAATGCTGGGTGAAACTGAGAAATGGAAAATACAGAGCAAGAGTCAGGGATGAAAAATCCTCATTGCAGGATTTGGTAGCCTGGAGGATTAACTGTAAAAGTGGTGGGAACTGCAGGAACATGAAATAAACTTTTCAGAGTGCAGGAGGGAATAATTTTGCTCAGGGAAGAGGCAGGAGTAGATGGAAATGTTGCTGTGATTTCCCAGCAGAAGAGGGGAAAGTGAGACACTCAGACTGGTGCACTGAAGTCTCAACATGATTTCACTCCATACTTGTTGCCAGGTTACCCAGCAATTGTTGATTAAACAAACTAAAAAGCATTCTTCTGGCCAGGGCTGCCCATGTCACCATTTTGGGGGCTTTTTATAAGGTGTTAAATGAGGCTCTGACATCCTTCTCTGTGCAGATGGGCTGATGGGAGCCTCAGAGACCCTGAGGGTCTGACCTGCTCACTGGGACTGGCAGGACAGCAAACTCACACATTTTAGAAGCTTTTTGACAATTTAAAAGGTGCTCAGCTTAGCCCAAATAGTTAATCTGTCTCTCTCTTCCCCCTCCCCAAGATTCAAAGGGAAGGGAGCCAAGGAAAAATTTATTAGAGCACAGCATGACCGTTCCTTTTTTTAATGTTAACTAGGAGTGTTGGATTTAGTTAAAATCCAGTGTTAAAATGGAGAGGGGATTTAACCTCTTACTCCCCAGCAGTGAAGAATGAACACAATGCCTGTGCCAGGCACAGCTGTATTGTTGGGTTTAGCTCATTGTCACCTGAAGGTGGAGTGGCTTCAGCCAGAAGCACCATTCAGAAGCAGATGAGCTCTTGAGCCAGCAAAAACCAGTCTTCAAAGACCTTGGAGTCAAACTGTGGAGCATCCAAACCCATGTGGAGTGGGGCCTGCAGAGCCCTGACCTGCAGATCAAAGGCTGGTTTGAACCCTTGCTCCAAGCCCCGTTGGGACATCAAAAGTCAGCACCTCCAGCCCAGCTCCTCCAGGGGCAGCAGGCAGGGAATGTGACACGGGCTCCTTCCCTCCCCCAGTTCTCTCTGCAACAGCGTGGCCATTGTAGGGAAATGAAACCAGCATCCATCTTCCCCGTGCTTTGATCCCAGTGTTTGATCATTCCGTATCTCTCATCATTTCCAGGCACAGATGACACCCAGAGGTTTTCCAGCATCCCTCTCTTTGCTAGACAGGACGAGTGAAGCATCTATTAGCTGTAAAAACCTATAAATGTAGGGACAGCAGAGTTGGCACGTGGAGGTTTGTGCTCCTCATGATCTGCACAGGCTGACAGACAGTGCTGGAATTAATGGGACTGGGAGGAACAAAAAAATACCCCAGATTCCCCTGTCCTCTGCTGTGCTCCTGCTCTCCAGGAAATCCTTGGCACCAGCAGGTGTCAGTGACAAGGACACCACTGTGGCCTCCTCTGGAGCCAGCATCCCCCATCCCTTGCTGGGTTCAGGGAATTGCTGGAGCACACCACTCTTCCCTGGCAGCTCTGGCCAGGTTTAACTCTTCCCTCCCCCAGGAATTGTGCAGCATGAGCAGTGTGAAACAGAACCCAGTATGAGCCAGGAGCGAGGGAAACCTGCTTTCCTAGGATTTATTCCTTATGGCATCCACTGCAGCCTCAAATGGAAAGCCTTTTTCACATCTGGAGCGTTTAAAAAGCACTTTTTGCCTCTGTGTAGACTCTGGGGTGGTCAGGGCTGAGCTCACACTTCTGTCACAGCACACGGAGGATTTCTCCCCTTTATCCACCCATTTATATCAGCGGGCAGGAACTTCCTCCAAAGACCCTTCTGCTCCTTGGGGAGTACAGAGCCAACCCAGAAGGGGTTAAACAGGGCTGGGATGCTGCAGGATGGCAAAATGAAATTGTTCAGCCTTGCTTTGCCCAGCTCCATCCTCTCCATGTGCTTTCCTTGGCTGCATCCAAGACAAGCCCCTTCCATCCCACCCTGCTCTGTTCCCTCTCACATTTCCTGGGCTGAGCAGGGGAGGCCCTGCCTGGCTCAGCCTTCAGCATGTCCTCATTAAATTCCCAAACAAATGACCTTGTGTGTTGCCATCCTGTCCCCTCATGCGTGGAAGGAGCTGCCCATGGATATCTGTGGAGCTATTCCAGAAATCCTTCCAGCCCTGCAGGGCTGGGATCCCCACAAAACCAGCCTTGTTATCAGTGGGCTGGGCTGGGCTGAGCCCCGGGCTGGGCACACTGATCCCACTGTTCCCAGAGGGTCCCAGAGGCTCCCAAATTCCTGCTGGCACTGGGGTGAAGCTGCTTCACGCCCTCCCCAGTTTGATAAGGCAGAGCTGCAGTGGATGGGGTGGATTAGCACATCCTCGGGTGTTCCTGGTGGGCAGGGAGGGGAAGGGAGAGCTGCATGAGTGGGATGGGTCCCATTAGTCTGGATAAGAGGGGGATTTAAGTGATAAAGGAGCATTCAGTGTTTGGGATTCTCCTTGGGGAAGTGGATCCAATCCTGAAGCTGCAGTGTGAAATATCTGCTGGTTTTCAGTTCTGGTTGACCCAACCAGAAATTGGATGAGTTAACTTTTAGCTGGTTGACTGAACATGATATTTCAAGACTTACCTTTTAAAATGATATAAAAATATTTTCAAAAACTATCCAGGGGTATGAACATCCAGCAAGACAAGTGGTGTTTAATCCTGACCTCTCAAAACCCAAACCAAAGCTTCCTGTGATGCAAAAGGGATGAATTGTTATCGATTGTTCTGAGTTGTCCTTTTTGTTGCCTTGATTCCCTCAGCAGTGTATCCACTAAAACCCAGCATTTTGGAGCAGCCAGAGGAAGCAGCTGCAGGATAATTTTCACAATGCAGGAAACAAGTTCAGATAGTCTCAATATTTATCAGTCAATGTCAGGATAAATTTATTGGCGAGCTGGACTTAAATTATGATAGATCCATTCTATACCTGTTGTTTCTCTTCCTGTGCCGTGTGCTTTTTCTTTCCTGGAGGTATTAAATAGCTACATAAATCCTGGTAATCCTTCATTCATGGGATTTTAAGGGAAAAAATCCAGGAAGAAGGCTGTCAGGAGAATGGACAGTTATTTCCAGAGTGTGTGCTGCCAAAAAGCTCATTGTTGGAGTGTTAGAATGGCTTCTGTCACAGAAAGGAATTAGCTGAAGGAGGAGGTGGTTTCTTGGAACAACTTTTGCTAAACCATTTGACCACTTGATTCATTCTCACAGCATTTTTTTTTTCAGATGGAAAACTAAGCATCCTTCTTAGTTCAGGGGAATTTTTTCCCCTAAATGTGAATTCTTTGCCGCTGGTGTGGGCAGCCTGGAAATCTCTTTTAGGGTGGGGATGAATTGCCTCACAAATTTTAGTGATTGTTGACTATTAAGAAAATGGTGATGCTCCTTTCTCTGGAAGTCTTGCACATGGCTGGGGTTAATGCTGGGGCTCTGCTTTGGCTGTGAAAATTTGGGAAGCACTTGGAATAAGGACCAGTCACTGTGAGAGTGGAATTCCTAAGGATGCCTTGCAGTGATATGGCAATTAAACAAAGAAATCAGAATAATTACAGAAAGCCCATAATGCACTTTATGAGTGATTTGAAAACCCCAGATTTGTTTGGGTTGGAAGGGATTTAAAGCCCACCCAGTGCCACCCCTGCCATGGCCAGGGACACCTTCCAGTGTCTCAGGTTACTCCAACCTGGCCTTGGGCACTGCCAGGGATCCAGAGGCAGCCAGAGCTTCTCTGGGAATTCTATTCCAGGGCCTCCCCACTCTGACAGGGAACAGTTCCTTCCCAACATCCCCTTTAACCCTCCTACTCAATATTCTCATATTGCAGCCCAATCCAAGCTTCATTCAAAATGTGATTTTTAGTTTCATCTGAATTTTTTTTACTTTTAAAGTTTTCCCCCAGATTTGTATCCCAAAGTTCAGCGATGTAATAAAAAATCCTTTATTTCTGTAATTATTCTTAAAGAGTGTGGAGGGCCAGATTGGAGTCTGCTGCTTAATTTTATTCCAAGAAGCCTCAGATAGTGCTTGGAAAGCCTGACCTATTATCTAAAACTGGAGCTGAGCTGCCCTTTTCTCTCTCTGGGACAATCTCAGTTCAAATAGCTGCTATAAATAAAATCACAGCTCAAAGCACTGTAGAGTGTAAAATAATTAAAATAATTCTTCTCATCTCCAGTCTCTGTGCTGCACCTTTAAGGATAAGATTTATTATTACACAGGTTCTTCCCCCCCATAAATCTTCATTTCCTAGAATGCTTGTTGGGTGTGATTCTGTAAAGCTCTCTATGAAATGAGAAGG
>JACBWW010000016.1:24416917-24444818 GCA_020086605.1 Lanius collurio
TTTCCCCAGTTGCCTATTATTATTGAATAATAATAATATTGCTATTATTGTCCCTGGTTATTTTTCACTCAACGTCTCAGAAGTTTTCTTGGTAATGAAATGAGAAAGTCCCAATTTTCCATTTTATTTCCCTTTCTCACATGAGGAGTGAGACCTGCAAGTGCTGTGAGGGAATTCCAGAGGCAGAAAACCCCCAAATTTTTCTCACTTGCTTTATTTTTTTTCCCCAGTTGCCCAATCAGCCCAACCAGAGCTGGATCCCATGAAATGATGAAAAGCTTTTATTTGCAGCCCACCACCCCTTTGAGATTTATCCTTGTGCAGCTGCCACAGGAATTCCAGCCTCCCTTTTAGCCTAATTTTTCCCTAATTACCCTCCTATTTCAATACCTATTTTCTCCCTAGTTCTATATATTCTATGAATATATATATATATATTTATTTCATTATCATTCATTTAAATTCCCCTATTTTGTCAAATACTTATTCTTCAGTAGGTTATTCATTCCAGTGGAAAGGGAGGGATTTTTCTGCATTCCCTTTCCATTGGGATACCTTTCCATCTTGCCACACTAAACTGCAGCACAGATGTTAAGCACATTTCACTGTGCAGTCAGCGTGTGCATATTTTTAACATAACTTGTCTTGAAAATATTTATTCAAGCCAAGACAACAGAAAATTAGAGTAATTTGATTGCTCAGGCTTAAGGAATAGATTACTACTGTTCCAGATGTAAGGAACAACAGACTATTTGCTCTCTGCAGGCTGAAAAAAACCCCTTTGGCTCCTGATTCCAACCATATTTGCTATTATGTTCCCAGTAAATCTTTTAAAAATTGAACACTTTAAAAGATTTTCACGTCCAACTTTTGCCAGGCAGCGTTAGGAGAATTCCACCTCCAAATCAGCTCTTTAGGCAGAGGTTCAAAATGGGCCATGCTCCAAGGGGGCAATTACAAAGCAAGGTTATAAATCATCCTTGCTGTGGAATCAGGGTGCCAGATATCTCTGGAGCTCACTTGGGGCTTGGACCGTGCAGGGTTTTCAGCAGTCAGTGCTGATTTAATTCAAAAATGAGGCATTTTGGCACAAAAGTTGCATGATCTGGTTTGCAGGTTGGGGTTTTTTTCCTATTCTCGTCTTCAACTGCATCTTTTTTGTTGAGATTTGCAGTTATCACTCCAATTTTGGACTTGTTTTTATTGGTTTTTTCCCCTCTCTTTGTGTACCTTACCTACAATTACCATTTTTACACTGGTTCTTTGTATCACTCACTGTGTTTCTGAACTGGGAGAAACGTGCAATAGGAAAGCAAGATGGAAACACTAATTTGCCTTCCCAGGATTTAAAATACTTCTTCCCAACAGCTTGTGTTAGTAAGGGATTGTACAACCACATTTCAAAGGATTGTGGGGGCTGTGGAAGGATATTTTAAGGTGAAGTTCTGTTCACGTGAGAGCTGCTTACACAAAACCAGGGTCACAACTCCTCAGCCCAGATGAGGGGCAGATATTTTTGCTGAAATTACCATTTTGCTGTGGTCTCATTTCCATTCCTCCCCCCAAATCCCATTTTCCTTTACTTCAGGGGGTATTTGCCATTTTTACCACTCTCCAAGACACAAAGTCAGTGACTGGGAAGGAAAGAATTAAGGTGGAATGTTGTTAAAGAAAGGATCATTCTCAAGCTGTCTCTGGTGTTCCCTCCAAACTCTGTGCTGATTCTTTCTCCATGGGCTGCTCTGTTTATTTGGGAGATTATTTTTCAAGGATTCGCTTTCTCTCTTTTTTTTCCCCCCCATCCTGACCTTTTTCAAGAAAAAAAAAAGTCTATGTAGGGTTTTCCAGAGCCTGCACCATGCAACTTAATTCATTCTTCATTACAGATCCCCCCTCTCTGTGCCACCAGCTGACTCTGCTCTGGAAAAGAGACTGAAAACCTTTGCTCCAGTGTCTGCTTTTACTTAAGGAATTTTCTAGTTCAGGGTGAAGATGAGCACGAGGAAATAGCTGATAATTGCTCTTGTACAGCAATAATTGTTCTTGTACAGCAGCTCCCTGGGTTTGAAAGGATTTCCTCAAATCCATCCTTTTCTTTATTCTGGGCAGCAAAGAATGCTGGATTTTCTGCAGTAATTCCAGATATTTCTCCTGTCAGAGCCGTGTGGAGGAGTCAGTGAAGTGAAGCACCAATTCTGCTCTGTTTTGGACAAACCCTGAGCCTCCCTTAGCCCAGGTGTAACCATGGACATCTTCTGGTCCAACCACTGGGCACCTTAAAGCCAGGCTTAGTGAAGAACAGCCCTTTGAATCACAGCTCCCTCAGTCTGAGGCAATGAAAGCAGCATCTTTAAATGGAGAAATGAATTTGGGCTGCTGCTCCAGGGCTGGGCAGCTCTGATAGCTCTGTGTGTCCTCTGGCACCTGAAGTCTGCTCGAGTTGTCTGAAGGGAGAGCTCCTTCATTCCCATCCTTCCACCTTTTGAGGAATACAAAAGTTTGTGTTTAGGAGGTCCTTAGGGGCTGTTTCTGCTTCAATCCCAGCACCTTGAGTCATTTTCCAGGTAATAACTGGGATGGAGCAGAGCACCCTGGGCAGGGGAACCCGAGCCCTGCTGCTAAATGTGACCTGAGAGCCCAGTGAAAACCAAATCCTTCACTCTCCTCATTTGTCTGCTTTGTAACCAGCCAGAAACTGCGCCGAGGTTCTTGGGAGATCTCCGGGAGAAATCCCAGGATTCTAAAATTGCTGAGTACACAGGAACGGTGCCACGGTGTCCTCGCCCCGTGCCAAAGCAAATCCTGGAGTTGAGCAATTCTTCTGCTCGGTGTTGGCACGAGGTGGAACTTTTGGTGGGGCTGAGCTGCTCACAGGGGCTCCAAATCTCTGCAGGGGCCTGCAGTTTATCAAGGTGCCACCAGGCAAACTCCGTGGCCTTGGATTTAATTTCATTTCATTTCATTTATTTAATTTCATTTCATTTCATTCATTTCATTTCATTTCATTTCATTTCATTTCATTTCATTTCATTTCATTATTTCATTTCATTTATTTAATTTCATTTCATCCATTTCATTTCGTTCCCCACAAACTCCGGGGTGGGCTCAGCCCCTCTGGCTCTTGCCCTGGGTCAGTGGGTGCTGCTGGGTTTTGCTCTCGTGGTTCTCGTGTCTCTGAGGTCACAGCAGGAGGTTCTTGATGTGCCAGAAAATTCCCAACCAAAAGTCAGTCAAAGTCCTGGTTCTTGCCCACGCCACCAGCACAGATCACTCTGAATTCCATCACTCCTGGCCTTATTTCATGTCCCAGTCTGCCAAGCTCCCAACTATTTCAGTCCATAAACCTCACTGAGGTGGCTCTGGTGGCTGCCGAGCCCCTCTCCCGAGCTGTGTAAATAAACACTCCATTTAATTAAATCCTGGAGCCTGCTGAAGTGGCCTGCAGCAGATGAAAGGGGCTGCAGCCTGTCAGCCCGTGATGGTTTGGAAGGGCTTTCAAACATTTCTGCACCTTTCTTTGCTTTTTCTTTGCTGGCTTTATTTTCCTTGCTTGTAGCTTGTAGAGCAGTTGTGAGCTTTGGGAGGCACTTCTGCTGCACTTGTGCAGCTCTCAGAAGTGCTCAGCATTTCCTAATCCAGTGGCAGCTTTTTGGGAGGCTTCAGTGGGAGCAGCAGCGTGCCCAAGTGCCTCTTGAAAAACTACCCTGCTTTCTCTGGAGTTCTGTTTGCCTCTTCACAGAGGGAATTGAAACTGCTGCAATTCCAGCAATTCCTCCATGTCTGCTTGATCCCAGTGCCACCAGACACTCCTTTCCAGGGGCTGCACTCAGGGTGGGGGACACACAAATATTAATTTGTCATTAAGAGTTAATTGCTGAGGAGAAATCCCTACTTGGAATCAAACACATCCCTGGGAAAATTCCTCTTTTCTCTCGCTGTCTGTTGGTTTTGCTCCAAGTTTACCCACTCAGGGCAGGGAATCTCCTGGCCTCTCTCCAGCCCGGCTCTTTCCCATCACAGTGACACTCAGTACCACTGGGACTTCTGCTGGACCCAGTACATGAGAAGCTGATCCCACCACGCTGCTCTCTGCTGACTTGCAAGGGTTATGAAGTATTTTTGTATTTATTTATTTGGAATGTAAACCCACCTGCGCTGCTTTCCATAAATACAAGCCGAGGTCGCCAGGACTTCTGTGTCTGCAGCTCAGTGTTTATCCAGTGGAGCAGAGAGCTCCAGGCTTGGCACAGAGTCAGGGAGAATGGCACTCAGGGAGCCAAATCCTGAAAGCTGGGCCACTCCTGGCTTTGTGCTTGTTGGTCAGAATTCCCTCGACCACAGTGGGAGCTCTGCCAGAACTGGGAAGCACCACCTGGATGTGCACAGGAGCTCCTGTGGAAGAGCTGGTGGCACTGCACCCAGAGCTGGCAAGGTGGCCCTGGCCCCAGGAGGTCACCTGTGCTCGTGGCCAGGAAAAGGAATCAGCTTTTTGTTCTGAGCAAGCAGCAGTGTCTTTAGGGTGCTGCTGTTCACGTGCCATGGTGTGGAAACACAACAAGTAGAGAGCTGCTCTTTTCCTCTGCCACACTTAGAGAGCCTCAGATGCAAAGGGAGAGCTCCTGCAAGGGGCAGATGGAGCCTGGAAAATTTGCTGGTGCCTCATCCCATTCCCCACTTCCATCTCCTGCCATTCCTGGGAAGTAAGAGCTCATCTTTGGGCTGATACAAAGATACCAAGGTGTCAGTCAGGCTCATCTCTGATTCCACCTCTCAGCGTTTGTTACGTGTTTAAACACAGCAAAATGTTCAGGGGAGTGTGGCTTCTTCCTTGGAAGGTAAAATTGGGATGGGCAGTGTGCAGAGATCACAGGGGACTGGTTTTGCTGGCACAGAGAGCAGCTCTGTCACCTCATGTCACTTATTTCCAGACTGGTCTCTCGGATTCACACCCCCCCTGCAAAAATTACTCCTCACTTCCATCCCTGTGCTCAGCTTTGCATTAGAATAAAACTGCCCTAATAGATTTACTAATTAATTCCATCCTGGAAGGGGGTAGCAGAGGTTCTGCTCATCTCTGACAATAAATAACATTTATTGCTTTGGCTGTGACACTGCAGGTGACTAAAACTCCAGGCTGACTCTTTGGAGGGCTCAGGTGGAACTGGATAAAGTTTGGTGCAATAACTCCTTTTTCAAAACCAATTTTAGTTTGAAGGAGCATCAGCGAAGCCGTGATGAGTAAAATCTCCACACTCTCTGCACCAGTCTTGCAATTAAAATGCATTTTGTCATTAGTCAGAGCTTCTGGGCACAGGAAATGCTTCTCAGTGAAGCCTGGGAGTTATGGCAGGTGAGCTGTTTGGGAAGTGCTGTCACATCCCAGATCCTTTATCCCAAGCCCAAACCTGGCTCTGCTTGGCTGTGTGTGCACTGTGTCTGTGGGAGTGTGTTTGGGGAGGGATCAAATGCTCCCAAAGCTCCAAGGCACTAAATGCAAGGAAACCAAAATCACAGGGCACGGTTTGCTCCGTGGTTTGGAGGGAACCACATCTCCAGAAAATTCCCACCTTCAGCATTCCCAGCCCAGGCTTTCCAAACAGGAGCCAATTTGCTGAGAAATGTGGTGAAAAAAGACACTTTGCATGATTGATATTTGCAGTTTGTCTACATTTGCACTGAGAGATGGGATGGGCTTTGGACCATCCCAGTGGCCTTAGATGTGGCAGGAATAATTTGATCCCTTTTCCCAGGAGATTCCTCTCTATGGAATCCAGTCCTGGGTTATTCACATCTCTTTGTGAATATGCCTCCTACTGCAGGTACTTTTTACCCTGCCTTTGGTATAAATTGAGAATATTTATGACAGGCTGTGGACTCTTTATCCCTGGCAGTGTCCAAGGCCAGGTTGGATGGGGCTTGGAGCAACCTGGGATAGGGGAAGGTGTCCCTGCCCATGGCAGGGGGTGAAAAAAATCAGAGTATTCTAGACAGATTTGGTTTAAAAGGGACCTAAAGCTCATCCCATTCCACCCCTGCCATGGCAGGGACACCTCCCACTGTCCAGGCTGCTCCCAGCCCCAGTGTCCAGCCTGGCCTTGGGCACTGCCAGGGATGCAGGGGCAGCCACAGCTGCTCTGGGCACCCTGTGCCAGGGCCTGCCCACCCTCCCAGGGAAGGATGTCTCCCTAACCTCTAATCTAAACCTGCTCTCTTTCAGTTTAAATATCTTCTCTTATGCCCCTCCTAAGACTTTAGTAGTTAATTTTTTAAAAGATTATTGTAATGCCCTAATCTGTTATCCCTGGCCTTATAGAAACACTATGGATACCAGCAGCACACAAATTCCCTTGTCAGAGTCAATTAATTTGGGAATTTGGGTGAGAAAATACACAACTTGGCAGTGCTGTGCTTCAGGAGGATTAAAAAAATGCAAAAAAGCTGAAACAGCATCCAACATCACTAATTGATGCTGGATTTTCCATGTATCTCAGTAAAATCTGGATTAGGTTCAAATATTCCTCGAACATCCACGTGTTAAACAGTGGAAAGATTTGAGTCTTTTAATGCCACAGGGGAAGGAGTTTGGTTACTTCAGCACTTTAATTTAAATTAAACAGGTGGTAGATTGTGATATTTGAGCAGAATCCTGAACATGATAAGGGAATTGCCAGAATAAAAAATGCATATTTCCAGCATATTTCTCCTATCACTGATGGGGTGTTTAGACTTTGTGCAATCAGTGCTCTGCATCTCTCAGGCAGGAATCCTCCTCCCAAAAACCCTCCCTCAAAAGATCACAATTGCACCTGGGAATGGTGTCCCTCCATCCTTCATCCTGCAGGATTTCCTTTGTTTCAGTAAAATGGGATCTTGCACACGATGGTGAGTGGGGCAAAGCAGAGGCTGAAGCTCCTGGCAGTGTGGGGAAAGGAGCTGGGAATGAACTTTAGGAAACTTGAAAAGCTAAACAGCACTAAAATCTGGCTTGACCCCAAGGAGTGGTTTGGGAACTCGTTACAGATGAGTGGAGAAAAGCTGGAGGAGCAGCTTGTAAATATTGCCTATAGAATGAGTGAGAATTCTCCAGATCATTCCACCATCTCCATTTCCTGGTGTCGTGTGTGCTTCGGAGCCTTCAAGGAGCAGCTGTGTTTCCCTTGCCCTGTAAATAGTCCATAAAAACTATTCCTGGATGCTCCTGGAGCTGAGTGATGGGAATGGAGCCCTGCAATGGCTGTGTGAGCATTTGAGCTCAGCACCATCCCTAGGCCA
The DNA here is from genome assembly GCA_020086605.1 of Lanius collurio. Lineage (NCBI taxonomy): Eukaryota > Metazoa > Chordata > Aves > Passeriformes > Laniidae > Lanius > Lanius collurio. The sequence goes on from JACBWW010000016.1 coordinate 24,424,190, forward strand.
GGCTTAATTTGGCAGCTGCTTGCTCTGCTCACCTGCTGAGCTTGGGATTGCTGCACTCCTTTGGCCTTTGACAGCAAGGGGTGGGAGCAGCCACACGAATCCCTGGCACTGCCGTGGGGTTTGCTCCTGGGAGAGGGAACAGGGGGTCCCTGGAGCTTCATAAACCCTGGGACTGCTGGTTTTGCTCCTTGGAGAGGGAACAGGGGGTCCCTGGAAATCATAAACCCTGGGACTGCTGGTTTTGCTCCTGGGAGAGGGAACAGGGGGTCCCTGGAGCTTCATAAACCCTGGCACTGCTGTTTTTGCTCCTTGGAAAGGGAACAGGGGATCCCTGGAGCTTCATAAACCCTGGCACTGCTGTGGGCTTTGCTCCTGGGAGAGGGAACAGGGGATCCCTGGAAATCATAAACCCTGGCACTGCTGGGGCTTTGCTCCTTGGAGAGGGAACAGGGGATCCCTGGAAATCATAAACCCTGACACTGCTGTTTTTGCTCCTTGGAGAGGGAACAGGGGATCCCTGGAAATCATAAACCCTGGCACTGCTGTGGGTTTGCTCCTGGGAGAGGGAACAGGGGTCTCCTGGAACTTCATCTGGATGTGCCGCTGTGCTCAGCGTGTTTATTTGGATTGCCTTGCCTTGCAGAGGGAGCCTCTCTCCATTTCCAGCCTAACGAGTTCCTTAAAGCATGGCAGTTGCCACGGCTTTGAAACCTAATCCCTGTGGCTCTGCAGTAGCACCACACCAAATGCTGAGCTTCTTGTTTGTCGAGCTAATAAAAAAATCATCAGTGGTTTATCCTTCCGTGAGGCTTCCGCGGCTGCTAAAGCAGTTAGGGCTGAACAAGCTGACTCTGCCCTGCTCCTGTTGATTTTCCATTGTACAGGCTATTAACTTTTAGAGACTGTGGGCTGGGGTTTTGTGGCAAAGCCATTACGGGGTCACGAAGCCCACAGACATTTGTGCTGCTGGGTGCAATTAAGGTGAAGGCTCGCGACGTCTTAATTGTGTTTTTTAGAAGTGGCTCTTTTGCGCCGATCAAACCAGCCCTGGGTGAGCTTTGGGAAGTGCCTAAAGATTGCTGCATAATTTAAGGATTCAGGAGATTGATTTTGTCAAACCTTTGGATTTGGTGTCTGTTGTTAAGGTGCCAGCATGGAGCCCACAGTGCTGAGCTCTGCATGCCCGGGATGGGATTCCCTGGAATATCCTTAGAAATTGTGGGGAATACAGTGGAAGACCAAGCTCCAGCCACTGATGAAACTTAAGACCCCCCCCAAAAGCAGCAGTGAAAATAAATTTGGTTAAGTTTGGATTTAATTTTTCTTGATGTTAGTGAGTATCTGAACCCCCAAGATCCCACTAAACCTTGGATTTAGGAAACTTTCTTACAGTAAATAAGTTGTAACTGTGGCTAAATCAATTAACCGGTTCCATCAATGAAGGGATTAAAAAGAAACCTCTGAAGCATTGATGTAAACCTTTTGTGCAGACTAATTACCTGCATAATTGCTTTTGTTGGCTGCCATGAAGACAGCCTGGATCAGGGGCAGGACAAGGGGCAGGACAAGGACAGCCTGTGTCGTGTCACCGCTGTGATTGAAACCCAACCCAGAGCCATGAGAAGGAGTTCAGTCTTCACCTCCCAGAGCCCTGCCCTCTCTAGAGGCTGCTAATAAACACAAATTAGCTGCAGGGCCTTGGTTTGGGGTTGGTCTCGAGGATGCTGTGCCTGCTGCACCGGAGCCAGAGGGCTCCGGGTCGGGCTCCGGGTCAGGATCCCGGTCAGGATCCCGCCTGCCAGCGCTTCCCTCAGCGCTCCAGGGTGACCTGAGCTCAAGCCAGCTCTCCACACACACAAGCAGCAGCTCTCACAAGTGCTCGACTTGAAGAAATATTTCAGAAAACAGTCTTTTAGCAGAAGAAACGAAGTTTTAAATCCGCCTTCTGAGCCTGTCTGAGATCAGGCTTGTGTGGGTTTTAGGGTGTAAGTTCCTCCTGAACAATCAATGTAGCTCAGTCCCAGCTCGGCCAAAGCATCCAGCTCTGGCATCAGTTAAATATTTACATTCCCCCCCTTTTTATATAAATTGTGCTCTATTAGCATAGGTTTCACAGTGTGGCCTTGTGTTTCAGCCTCTGGCTGCAGTTGGCAGCTTGTGCATTAATCACCATCGAGCCATGTAAAATCCAAGGCATGAGGCTGCAGCCATCAAACAGGCAGCATTTACTGCTCCATCATGGGCAGCCAATAAGTCATGGGGCAATGTCTGCCTCGTAGAGGATCTGCAAGAGAAGGGAGCGTGTTTACACTGGGGAGACTTCTGTGTATTTAAGGAGTAATTGTTTCAGGCCCTCCCATTAATTCATCGGCTGACACAGGCCCGTTTTTCGTCGCTGCAACAAAAATAATTATCGGGCTCGAAAAAATAGTGGTGGATTTGCACATGGCAGCCTTCTGCTGTAATTTTCTTTGCAAGTTATAAGGGTTTAATTGTGGCTTGCTGGTCTCCTTATCCTCTGCAGTCAGTTGTGGCCCCCGAGCGCTGAGGCGCGAGGAGTTACGGCGTGCCGCGATTTATGGGGGATGGAAATGATTTCTTGTTTGCCCTCCCTGGGCTTGGCTGCCTTTGCCTTCTTCCAAGCCTTTGTGGGTGGATTTAGTGCAGTGGCACTGATGGAAGCCAGGGACAAGCCAGCAGGTGCAGCACAAAGCCCTGTCCGGCCACTTCATCCTTCGTCTCCAAACACGTCTGTCCCCACCACGCGCGGCTCCTTCGGCTGGTGGGGAGGGGAATAAACAGGAACCTGTGGCAGGAGAGGGGCAGGCCCCCCAGAATGTGGCACTGGTGCCTTCAGGAAAGCAAATTCCATCAGGAAATGTGGGCTGTGGATCACTTGGAGTCACAAGGATGAGTAGGCTTCGCAAGGGAGGCTCTGGAGGCATCTCGGCACTTTTCAGACTCTGAGGCTTTTGGGAGGGAAACCTTCACCTCAGACAGTGCAGATGTTGCTGTGCCAGTGTTGTCTCCCTGCACTCCTTCCATCCCTCTCTGGACTCTTCTTCACCATTCCTGGCACTGAGGCATCTTCACTTAACAGTGCTCCAAGACATCCTCCTCCTCCTCCATTCCCTTGTGATGTTCCAATGGCTTTTTGTGACTCCTCTGTTTCGGTCACATCCACTTCTGGACAAGCCCCATTCAGGAATTTCTTCCTGCTTTTGTCAGCTTTTTGCTTCCTTCTCTTGCAGTCATCCAGTTTTCTTTGGGTGCTTCCCACTTCCACTTTCTTTTCTGTCTTTTCACCACTCTGAGATGCCCAGAAGAGCTCAGGGCATGGAAAAAAAAAAATCCAGGTCGGTTTGGAGAGATGGGAAATGTGCATTTATTGTGCAAATTCCCAGCCTTTGTAGGTTTGTTTGGCCAGCAGCTCTGCTGTGCCCTCTTCCAGCACTACAGCTACCAAGGATCCACCATTCTCTGGATCCATATCCATTAAAACCTCTCTTTATAGGCAGGAAAACGCCGTGTCCCTCCAATATCTTCCTTCCACATCCCTCGTATTTCAGACTGAGCAGGGTACAAATAATTATTCCTAGAAGAACCTGGGGATTCTTTGAGTTGGTGCAGTGAGGGATCATTCTGGGCCCACCTGAGCGGTGCCATCCCAGCAATGTGGTGCTCCAGGTCTGCTGGAAGTGCCCTGAAGTGCCATCGTGGCCACTTTTCTGCAGCTCAGAAGCACAAAGGCTCACTGTGAGCTGTGGAAGGCTGGCCCTCGGCCAAGTGGCCGTTTCTTTTCTTCATTCCCTGTCATTAAAGCTGTGGCTTGCTCCAGGGTGCAGTGTTTTGCTCTTCTTAAGTGGAACTGTTAACGACCCAATTTGGAGTAATGTAAAGTGCACCCAGATTCCACAGTGACTTCTAAATCCATCCAACATTAATGATAATCTGTAATTAATTGCTGCAATCAAAAGGAATTGTAGGGCGGTAATTAGAAATTTAGGATTAAGGTATTAGCATATAAAATGGGCCTCTTCAAAGCCTCTTCTTTCAAGAGATGTCTCCAATCCCGCTGAAGAAAACAGATTTTAACTGATATGACCTTAGCCAAAGAGCAAGTTACTAAAAATACTGACTTGTGGAAGGCACCAGGCTGCTGCCAAAACATCTAAAGGTATTTTAAGAGTTTGCAGACACTCTGACATAGCAATCACATCATCTTCTGATGACACTGAGACTCAAGAATGATGTTCTTGAGAACGAGTTTTAATCTCCCCAGTAGCCTTTTGGGGTGGGTTTTATTGGAAACCCCAGTGGCTGCCCCCCCATAGCCAGGAGCTGCTCTATCCCCCTGGGAGAGAGCACATCTGAAGGAAAAGGGGGGACAGAGGGGTCCGGTGCATGAAGCACTTGTGGCTCCCCAAACCCACAAATAGGGCACTGGGATTCTTTCTGATGGTGCATCCTAAATGGGTTAATCCTTGCCTTTATCTCCAGCCCTCAGGAGTTCAGAGATTTAGAAACACTCCCAGGCAGAGAGGTCCTGCTGATGAAAGTGCCAGTAGCTGTGATGAGGGGCTCTGATAGATGGAGGAGATGGGATATGAATGAAGTTCCTAACAATTTCCAGTCCTGCACTAAATGAAATCATCCTGCTGCCCGTCTCCCTTTTGAACCTGGAAATTAATGTCTCATGTATCTGAAGTCCACAGAGCCTGAATTGTTCACTGGTGTTGAAAATTTCCCTATCTAATGCCAATTATTAACCTGCCTAGGGTTATCAATAATGATAACACAGCAGATAAAGAACGGGGAGATGTGCAGGAGTTTCACATTCGAAGAGCTGGAACAAAGTTAACCATTTGAAGGTTATTAGCACCCCACAACATCATCTCTGCATGGAGCAGCCTGAAGGGCTCCAGAGGGTCCTTTGCCAGCAGAAAATGCATTTTGAACATGGTGATGACTGTTTGAAACTCTGGAGGAGTCATTTAAGTCCTGTGAGGAGCAGTTGAGAGGGCTCAGCCTGGAGAAAAGGAGGTTCAGGGGGGACCTGGTGGCTCTGCACAAGTCCCTGACAGGAGGGGCAGCCAGGGAACGAGGGACAGGATGGGGAGAGGGCATCAGGGTGTGCCAGGGGAGGTTCAGGTTGGATATTGGAAGGAATTTCTCCATGGAAAGGGTGGGCAGGATTGGAAGGGGCTCCCAGGGAGGTTTGCAGCCCCCACCCCTGGAGGTGGCACCCAAGGACGTGGCACTCAGTGCTCTGGGCTGGTGACAAGGTGGGCACTGGGCACTTGGGTGATCCTCAAGTCTTTTCCAACCTCAGTGATTCTGTGATCTGATAAACTCTTCTCCCCTGGACCTGCCTAGGCAAGGTGTTGGCAGAACCAGCTTTCCCTTGGCTTTTCCAGCCATGGAATAAGCACAGCTAACTGGGAAAATGCCATCATGCAGCATTTCACCCTCCTCCTCACCGGGGATGTCTTCAAAAGTCTGTTCTGGACAGATTTTATTGTGTATCATTGTAGGCTCCTGTCTTCCAAAATATTCAAAACAGCAGCTTCCCCTGAGCATGGCAGGTGGAGGCTCCTTGCAGGAATGTATTTTTCACATTTAAATGTGCTGTTTTTTAAATAATCCATGGAAGGTTTGTCCTGTGGGGTGAGGATTGGTATCCATAGGGTTTGGCCTGTGGTATCACATGCTATTAAAGGCAGTAGCTTCTCCTGGAGCAACCACCTGCCTTACTCAAAGAGCAGAAAAGCTCAACAATTCCCCATCTTCTTGCACTTTTCCCTCATTCAGCTGATTGAAGAATTCCCAATTCCTGCCTTCTTTGGAAAGAGAATTCTAATGCAGACATAGAGAGATCCCGATGTCATGAAAATCCTTTCACACATTAAAGGTATAAGCAGAATTTGAGATATAGGATAGAAATTTCAGGATGGTGCCAGCTTTTAAACTGACAAGAAAATTAGTAAATAATAGGTTTTATCCATTGCAGTCTGTCTAGATTTCCTTCAGCAGCTCCAGGGTGGGCTGTGCAGAGGCTGAAAAGTGGCTGATTGCAAAATGGAATATCTGGGGAGATCAGATGGAAACGTGTGGGGAACTCACAAAGGATCGGTGGAACAGAGAATGCAAAAGGCAGAAAAGGAAGATGAGGGAGATAGGACTGAGAGGAAAAACAGCCAGGAGGCAGATCTGTGGGAAGATCCTGGAAGGGATCAGTCAGGTAGGAACCAGACAGAGGGAAAGATGAAGTGTTGGTCTGGAATGTGCAGAAAAGCAGAAAATACCGAGCACTTAGGATAATTAGCTTTTCTGTAAGTCTGTATAAGTTTCTCTGCCATTCCTGCTTTCCTGCAGTTCTCCCCAAGTGGGGTAGCTGAGGAGTCTGTTTGCTGGAGATTTTTATTCCCCTCTTTAAGGGGAGATTGATGTTTCTGGTAGATCTGCAGCTATAAAATGGTCATGGGTGATTTGGCCAAAAAGAGCTGTGCCTAAGTCCCCTGTGAAGTTGTCCTGCCCTGACCCTGCTGCCAGCGTGGGATAACTCCCCGTTGGTGTCTGCAGTCGTGTCTTGCCCAATCTTGTTTTTAATGTCTCTGGAAATTGGGCTTTTATCACTTCCTTAGGCAAATTCCTTCACAGGATAACAGGGCTCACTTGGGGAAGGATTTCTGCTCAGATTCAGAAAGAGGCTTGCAAATGGAAAACTTTTCTTTATGACGTTTAAACATTAATTCTGAAGAGTTTATCTTATTATTCAGACTTCTAGCTTCTTCTTGAAGCACCTCCTTGTTCTTTTTGCTGGTTTGGATATCCTGCAGTGAGATCTGAATTGCAATCATATTCATTTTTCTGTCAGAGGAAATAAATGACTCCTGATTATATAAATAATTGTATAAATAGGGTATAGAATTGGGGTATGGAATGAGCCACTGGTGTGATACAAAGGATGCCCTTTGAAAACACACTTGGAATTTTTGTTTGCATGTTTTAACTGGACTTATCTCCCACCTTAAAAAGATGTGTTCCTGCAAGAACTGGGCTTTCCATCTCTGTGCCCCAAAAAGAAGGTCCATCCCAGGCCATTCTTCCACTGGAGGTGTCCATTCCTCCACTTAGCATCCACACATCCCTCTAGAGTCTGGAGAGCAGGATATCCTCATTCCTGGACTTATTTTGCTCTCTCCTTGTTTCTGTACAACAGGTTTATTCCCCATTAAAACCTTCAGTTATTTCTGGGCTTGATGTCATCTCAATTATCTCCTTTTCTTTTGACTTACAGTCTCTAGTTCATCTTACAAATGCAGGTACAGCTTTTTGTAAATCTTACTGAAGTTTATTTAATCACAAAGGCTTTACAAGGCCTGACGTGTGAAATTCACTCCACACTTGTGCAATATGGTGATAAAATCAGATCTTGGCCAACTTCTCCATGGGGAGTGTGTTTGAGTTCACTTTACTTGGCTTTTCACAGCCTGTTGTGACTTCTCATTAGCTTAAACCCAATGTTTCTTAATAGGTTGGAGCAGATAATTATCTTGCCAGTGTTAAGAAGAAGAGTCATCATTCATCTGGAATGATTCCATGGCTGAATCCAACCTTAGGGGGATAATGGCTCTGTCTGCTGATCACATTTCTCAGGGTGACTCTTCTTCCAAACAAATCTGATTGTTCAAGTTAAGGCTGGGCATGAGGGGACTTTTAAGAAGTAAGGATTGGGTTTTAAACTCCACATTCAAAATTCAGTTACAATATTTACAGGATGAGAAGAAATGGCCTCAAGCTGTGCCAGGGAAGGGTCAGGTTGGACATCAGGAGGAATTTCTCCATGGAATGGATGGTCAGGCCTTGGAAAGGGCTGGAGTCCCCATCCCTGGAGGTGTCCAAGGAGCAAGGACATGTCCCTCAGTGCTCTGGGCTGGTGACAAGGTGAAGATCAGGCACAGCTTGGACTGGATGACCTTGGAGGGCTTTAACAACTTCAGTGATCCTGGGATTTTGTGATCTGATATTAAGCAGATGGGTTTTTTTCCCCTATTTTGAAGTGGTGACAGCAAATGGGCAAGTCTGTTCCAGTGCCCAACTGGTGTGAGCAAATCCCTGACTCCTTCCCAGGGCTGCCTGGGAGCTCACCCTGTGGAGTCACCCCTGAGCTGTTCCAAGGGCAGGTGTCACCACTCTCACTTCCATGCACAGCAATCCTGGGTCATCACAAGGACAAACAGAATTCAGGGCTGTCTCCTGGACCTTTTTTCTGGGATGTTTTCTTTCCCTGCATTGGGGTGGTTGTTCCTACACGGTGTAGCTGCTCTGTGAGTTCCCTTCAATCTACTAAAGTGTTTACTCAGTGATGCTTTGCTCTTCTTTGGGGCTTTCATTGAGCAATATCAGAAAATCAGCAGTCACCAGGCTGCAGAACTATCTCACAAATAGGGAAGTTTGGTCTTCTAATGTGGTTTCTCCTGTAGATGAGCTGCTGGGTGTCTGCTCTGTGAGATTCATGGTCATGTTTTCAAAGCCTGGTTAAGAAAACATCAGTATGAGCACTCTGGAATTTTAAATAATAAATACTGCGTGTGGTTGTAGTGCTGTCAGTACTTTCTGTTTAATTCTGGTTAATGTGTGTTACCTGTAGGTGGAATACAGTTGCTTTGTGGGCTCTTCATACTAAAAATATTTCCAGGTGAGCCAAAGTAGCTACAGAAAATCTGTTGTGGAGTGCCAGACGTGAGTGTGTGACTGAGGTAACCCATAGTCTGTGGGTGTGAGCTGTGCCTGGGGACACAGGGAGGAACCAGTTTGGTCCCAGCAGGAGCACCAGCACCTCAGATCCCAGTCCTGGAGGGGTTTTACCACAGGAGTTGTCCTATTTCTTGGCTAGGAGAGGTGGAAGGGTAAGGAGGGATAGGGAACCAAGCATCCCAACCTCTGGTACAGCCTGACACCCACCAGCTCCTGGTCAGTGTTTGGCCACTGGTTGTTTGTCACCTACCCCCCATGTCACCATGACAGCAATATTGGTGGCACTGGATCCACTTTTTCCTTAAACCCTACAAGTTTAAGCCATGTGGTCCCAAAAATTAGGGTTAGGTAAGGGTTACATGGGTCAGATAAGCTCAGCTGTTAATTAAAAGCAGAGAATGAGAAGGGATGGATTCAGTGGGCCAAAATCTCAGCTGGTGCCAACCGGTGCCACCGCTGGCTGTGCCACTTCCCTGTGCCCAGGGCCTGTCCTGAGGATCTGCACAAGCCAGGATGTGCTCATAGGGGAGCTACAATGTCCTCAAATTCCATGTTTACATTGGGAATACTTGGCAGACTGTTGAATAAGCAGGCAGGCTTTTAAGCCAGGCCTTATTTATAAAGCTGGCACTGGCTGTGTCTGAAGGAAATGGCTTTGTGGGTTTGTGTGACCTGGTGCTTGCAGTTTCTTGAGATTTTTTAATGGAATAGAAGAGTTACCAACCCATCAAACAAAGGCAGAACATCTCTGCATATCCTTGCAGGCCATGTTTTATGAGTGAAATCTGGGAATAAGCTAAAGGGTGGTGTCCAAGTGAAATGAAGACACTTAGAACATTCCTGTTCTCATCTGACTGCAGCATCCCACCTCTGCCCTCCCTGTGCTCCTCTGAGATCACCCAGCACCAGGGGTCCCTCCAGGCTGCAGGACTGGGCTGTGGGATGTTCCTTTTCAGTGACTCTCTCCAGGACTGGCACCCAGGGCACTGCTTGGTTTTGTTTCACGTTCCCTCTTCCCACACTCAGTGCTGGAACTCTCCCACCCAGCATCTCTCTCCTCCTTCTCCAGCTCGGGGTTCTCAGGGCTGGCTGGACACAGGGAATTAGGAGGTGCACAGCTTTCCCATGCCATGGAATGTGTGTACACACCCCTTCTTCTCACCCTTCCAGCAGCACTCACCAAGGCTCACAGAAACTCTATTTATCCCTGGGGGGTGACCCCAAAAGCCTTCCCTGATGCCTGAGCAGCCTCATAGGCTGCAGGTGGCTCTGCAGGTATAGGGAGACACATCCTGGGTGCTGGCTGAAGTGTCATCCACGTTTGGACACAGGGAATGTCCTCCCATGGCCTGGAGCTGAGGCAGGGCACGCTGGTTTAACACCATCCTCCTCATGGTTTGCTGTTCAAAATTAGGTAAAGATACAAGCAAAGACTGAAATCCCCATTCAGCTTTTTCTAGAGGAGTAAAGAATTCTCCCAGCAATGAGCAGGTGCTGCTGGGCTTCAGATCAGTCCTTCCAGCCCCTGTTTGCAGGAGTTTTCATACAAATACCCCTGATAACTCCAGTGCATAAACCACATCCTTTTTGTACACATGGCTTTTCAGGCTTCAAATGGCTTGTAAATATTGATAGATAACACCTTCAGAGGCCTCTCAGCACTGTGTTTCCCTCAGCTGTTCCACTGCAGAGTCATTCTACCTCTATAAAACCCGTGGAGAGGTTTTAGGGTGGGTCAAGTCCATCCCAAAGATTGGCTGCTTAATTAGCACGAGGCCTCCCAGTGAACAGCATTGCAAAACAAACCCCAGCCCTGGCCCGCTGCCTTTTGCCCCTTGGCTGCTTCTGCTGCCCAGATGTGTCAGCCTGCCAGCCCAGAGCATCAAATCATTTTATTCCTGTGACAGGAACTCAATTCCTGATGATACAGAATCCATATTTTAACAGCATCTCTTGGTTTTTTCTCTTTTCCCCTTCCAGGAGTGAATTCCTCAGTTGTTGCTGATTTCATGCCCACGTTGTCATGGAACATCTCAAGTGAATTAGATAAAGGTAAGAAGGCAGAAAAAAACCCAAACCACCTGAAATCAGATTTTAAAATCTCAATTTTTCTTGACTTGACCACATCAGCAAACAAAGGGGGGTCGGGGTATTTAAGATAAACCTCATTTACCTTGGGATCCTTCGAATTTAATTCCATGTTTCTGTGATTTCTGGAGATTGCTGCGTTCGTTCCTCGTACCAGGAAAATCTTCCACAGGGCAAAAATATTTCAAGATGTTTTGGCACACGTTTTGTGTGGTGGAGCTTGGGATTTGAACTCAAAATTCACAAGCATCAGGCACTCAGTTTGCCCTGATGTGTTTTATTATGAAATTTTGAGGCTTTAATAATACAAAATACATTTGCAGGTGGTAATTATGTGTGACTTGGAGCTCTCCAGAGGGTGTGTATTGTAAAAAAACCGAGAGATTTCTGATTCTCCTTCATTTTGTAAATGAAGTATTGTTAATTATTTAAGGCAAATTGCTGAGATTCCCTCATGGCAAGGCAGTGGCTGCAGCTCCTGAGTCAAACCTGTCTTTGAGGATGCTCTTAGCCACCCTCACGGGGCATTTTGTCAGCCCCTCTTTTCATTTGCCAGCCATTTACTGTTGAGATGGAAATTTCCCATCATGGAATTCTGCCCCAGATGGTTTTCCCAACTGTTTTTGTCTGTGTTTTGTTAATGTTTTGTTGGACATGTGTTCATAATGTTTGATGTTTATGCATAAATATGTTTTCTGTGCTTAAGGATGAGGAGAATATGTAATTCTGAGGATTTTAGGTTGATTCTTTCACATCTGCCTTCCCAGTAGGGAAGGAGCAGGACTTTCTGGTGATCCAGGACACAGTGGAGAAGATGAAAGTCAAAGGGCTGGTGCTTGCTGGTGGGAAAGGGAGGAAAGCTTGTGGGAAAGGGAGGAAATTCAGCAGAGAATTCCCAAATCCCAGCCAGCTGCTGGGGAAGGCACTGATAGAATGGATGTCTTCTCCCTCTGCAGGGATTCATCCAGGAGCTCGTGGCAGGCCTGGGTTGTGCTCAGGGAGCATCCCAAAGCTGTGGGGAAGTGCTGGTGCTTTCCCCAGGCAGGATCATGGAATCCCAGACTGGTTTGGTTTGGGAAGGACCTTAAAGCCCATCCAGTCCCACCCCAGGGACACCTCCCACCATCCCAGGCTGCTCCAGCCTGGCCTTGGGCACTGCCAGGGATCCAGGGGCAGCCACAGCTGCTCTGGGCACCCTGTGCCAGGGCCTGCCCACCCTCACAGGGAACAATTCCTGCCCAAGATCCCATCTCAATCCCACCCTTTTCACTTTAAATCCATTCCCCATTTTCCTGTCACTCTTCTGCCTGTGTAAAAAGTTCCCCCCTTTTTAAATTCCCCTTCAAGGACTGGAAGGAGCCCTAAGGTGTCCCTGGAACCTTCTCTTCCCCAGGGTTTTCCAGCCTGGAGAAAAGCCCAGCAGCAGCCCAAGGAGGGCTCCTTTTTTAATTTCATGTTTTTGGTTTTGCTGATGGCTTCCCTCAGTTCCCAGCAGGATCAGGTGGAGCCTGGGGAGGGAAAGGGATGTGTGGATAAAAGCAGGAGGGATGTGGGCTCACAGCAGCCCAATAGCCCATCTAAACCTGCTCTCTTTCCACATTTCTTTCCTTGCTTGGCAGCTTTCTTTGGTTTTTCAGAAAGTAGGAAATAACTAAGTGGCCTAGAAAATGAGAGTAAAGGCCACAAATCCACCGAAAAGTTTGGAAATGCCGGAGAAAGCCAAGCTTTGGTTTTGGAGAGTCCCAGCAGAGCTGAGATTTCTGTGCCGCCCCCGAGCTTGGGGACTGAGCCATTTCCCACCAACTGCAGGGCACCTGTTCCCGAGCTGGAGATATTGTCAGAAACAGGTAAAAATGAAGGTCCCGGCTTTTAATCCACCTGGAATGCAGCAATTAGCAGCGGCTGGGCTGGCTCCCGCATTCCTGGGGGATTACCTGGGGGATTACCGGCCCCTTTGCTGCAGCCCATTAGCATGGAGAGCGCTGGCAGCTCCCACACCTCAGCACGCATTTACACAGGGGATTAAAAGGCGTTTGTGCCCGAAAAGCTTAGTCAGAGGGGCGGCTTCTCCCGCAGCTCCTGCCAGCAAAGGCACGCAGGTTTTGTCTTGTCCCAGGCACCAGCAGGGGCTTTCATGTGGGAGCTGCCCTGGAAACTCCGGCTTGGCTAAAGCCGAGCCTTGGGCAGCACCCGCTGAGCTGGGCATTCCTGGTGGTTTTCAGTATACTGGGGCACATCCTTGGAAAACAAAAAGTCTCGTGTTGATTTTATCTGCTGTTATCATGCTCGTGGCTGGGTCAGGTCAGAACCCCCCTTTAGGATCCTAAACACACAACCACTGCTCCCTCAGCAGCCCAGCTCTTGACTCTGCCACAGGGACCCTGAGAGGTCTCTTTTCCATAAACTCCTGGGAATTGCCCCCAGCTCTGTCACCACCTCAAATTCTCAGGGGAGAAAACGAGGCGTGTGCTCGGTTCCCGTTTGTTTTGCATCCCCAGTGCACTTGTCTCGGCTGCTCCCAGCCAGGAGGTCACGCTGGCGTCCCAGTAAAACTCATTTTAAAGCCTGTTAAGTTCACCACATGAAAGTGGTTTCCAGCCAGATTTCCCAATCAAATCCCTGCCCGCTCTAAGTGGCTCCAGCTCTACCTGCTGCCTTTTGGAAATGAGCATCTCCTCCTCTCGTGTGTGCCCTGTGTTGGGGAAGGAGGAACAGCTTGAAAATAATATTCTGCATTTTGAAATAATGACTTAATCTGGTGCTTTGCCTCGCTGGGTGAGTTCTGCAGTGATTATCTTACAACTGAGCCCTATTCAGGTTTCAATTTCTATTAAATAAGCTAAATCGACAGCATTAAATAGTTGCCTGTTTATTCTTTTTAGCAGGAAATGAATTTAAAAGAGACGCAGCCACCCGTGAAGAGCTGTTGAAAGCAACGATTGATGGGAGGGAGGAGGTGGTTTCTCACCAAAACCTTAAAAAAACAAACAAACTGGGCATAAAAAATAAAAAATAATCACTTTCAAAGCGGGGGAGATTTAGCTCTGAACATTTCTCTCTCTTTTCCTACTGGTAAACCATGGTGTGCAGAGGGAATGCCACGAGGGAGAAGGAGAAATGGAAATATGATGCCATAAATAATTCTATAAGGAGAAATAAGTGAAGTTGGGGGGGAAAGGGGGGCTGTGGTGGTGGGAAAAGCCCCATTTCAGGGAGCTGGTGGCAGTACATGAAGCTTCTCACTCCCAGGCTTCCAGCTGAGATTCCCTTGGGCTGGGGGAGCCTGGAGCAGCCCCAGGTGGGAGATGTCCCATGGGGACCGTGGTTCTTTGCTCCAAGAGGCTGGGAAAAGCCTCTTCCCTCTGTGTTCCTGCAGGGATTTCTCCTTTCCTGTGCTGCCTCCACTTCTCTCCCCTCACTCCAAGGGACAAGCTCCTGCTCCAGCTCTTTTTTTGGGGGGAAAGCTCCCAATTTCCCATCTTCTTTACAAAGGTGAAGAGCCCTCCATTCAGCTGCTCCTCTCCCACAAAAGGGATCATGGAAGGAGAGGCTTTTCCTCCCTCCTTCCATCCCGTGTTGGTTTATTTACAGAGAAACAGGCCTGAATTGGAATGAGAGCCTATTTACATCTGCTACACTGGGGGAATTGTTTGGGAACTCTTCATCCTTAGGCAAAGATAATATTGGAGTCTTTGCCAGGAAAGAGTCGGCTTTGGAGTATTATTTTAAGTGTGGGCAGGACTCAGCCTCAGTGGCCATTCATCCTGCAGGGCTGGTAAGAGAAGGAGGCTGTCACTGCAGCTTGTCCTGACCCAGCCCCCCCAGTGCCCCCATTGCCACCTGCAGCCTCCTCCAGAGGCACAGGGATGTGTCCTGGCTGTGGCTGAGCTGCAGCTGGGGGAACTGGGACTGGGATGCAGCACATTTCCTCTGCTGCTTCCTCCTCCTCCTCCTCCCAAGAGCTCTTCCCTTGGTCCTTCAGCTTCCAAACAAAGCCATTACTGTGAGGTTTTGCCCATTTTCCTTTTCCTTCCATGGCCTATCAGCTCTGGCACACAAGAGTTAAGCCTTGGAATGGGTCAGAGCTTGGGAGCTGTTTCCATTTCCACACATCCATGATCCCAAGGCCAGGCTTTGAGCTCCCCACCCCCTCTGTGGGGCACAGACCCTGTGTGGCAGCACTTCCCAGTCCCATGGTGCTCCCTCCACATTCCCTGGAGAGCTTGGCAGCAGGAATCAGGATTTCACAGTTTGAGGTCCAACTGGGATTTATCCTTAACATTCAAAGGTATATCAGGGGTTCCTCCTCTGGGCTGGGCTGGGGATCCACGGCAGGAAACGACAGTGTAGGGTCAAAAGTGGGGATGGGAGAGGTGCAGCATTTGGGACTGTGTGTCCTGAACTTCCTGGAGATCCTGGTGTGGGCAGGATTCCCTGGAAGGGCTGGACAACAGCTGCAGCACAGGGGGAGCCCATGGAAGGTCTGCAGGACATCCTGGGGTGCAGCCAGGCTGCTCATGGAGCTCGGGGGCCTTCCCCAGGGGAAGCTGTGCCACCCTCACTGACAAACCCAGGCTGAAGCTGCCACCTTGGCAGGTTCTTCTAGGCAGGGAGGGGACCTGGCAGGGAGTGCTCAGAGTGAAAATCTTGGTGATCTCCCAGGGAGAATTTGGCTCTTGGGCAAACTGCATCCTAAACAACAGCAACACAACTAAACATGGGGAAAACCAGGTGGATCGAGGCCTGCTGCCTTTGGCCCTGGTCCTTTAGAGATTCCAGATCCTCCTTTGAAATCACTGGATGTGAATTTGATATGTGTGCTGAAAGGGGAAGAATTACAGCTTTCACATTCATGCACAATTTACCTTTTTATTTTCCTTTATTATCTGGGGGATATGGGGTAAATCAAGCTCCCCTGATGGGGCTCAGGGTTCTGATTCTATTTGTGGGGTCCCGTTAGTAGCAGGGCAGTAAATTACTGCTACTTTGTTTGAAAATTTTTTTAGCCACAGTACATTAGCTCCTTTTGTTTGCTTTTCCACTGACGGAGTGCACGTTTTTATTTGAGAATTTGTGTTTCTTGAATGTCTCATTTATAAATAATACAGGGTGTGAAATTTGAAGGTCACAGAACACGGCCTGAAAATGAAACCACCCTGAGTAACTTCAGGCTTTCACAGCAAAAATCTTTCACAAAAAGCTTCACTTACATCGGATTTTTTATACAATCTGAGTGTGTGCAGTGAATATTGACCATTATACATAAGGTAACTATATATAATAACCTTTTCCTGGCTCATCCAGCTATCTTTGTTTATTTGAAAGATTGATAGATCAGAGGGTCAAGGGACGTGTTTTATTGTACGTTTCTGTTCCAAATTTCCTGACATTTTTGGTGGAAAAAAAAAATAGACCTTTAAAAGGCACAGAAAGGGCTAATAAGAACCAGATCCTAAAGTGATGCTATGTCAAGATGTCAGAAATAACAGCTTTTCTTTGACTCCACAGCATTAATCTTGAGGCACAGACCTTTCTGTACACCCTCCCTTTAATGCTGGAGTTTTTCTTTGTGGCTCTTCACTGCAGAGCAGCTTCTAAAGTGACAACAAAATCCCTTGATGGTTTTCAGTAGTTGGCTTTATAGCTGGATGTGGACATTTGTTTACCTATTCCAAAACACTTTTTTAGTTGGTGATAAAGTTTAGAGATTTCCTATTTGGGCTATAAAACTGGTTCCTGAGTAAAGAAAAGCTTCATTTCCCCTCAAGGTGACCTCCGAGACATCTGTCCTTAAACCTCAGAGGTGACTCATGAAAGGAGGGGTGACCCTCAAATGCATCTCAAGAGTTCACTGAGGGCAGCCAGTTGTCCAGTTCCCATCTAAAAGCAGTGGGATTCAGGTTCCAGGTAATTTTTTGGAAGTCTGGTTTCCCTCCACAAGCCCAGAGCCATCTCTAAGCTGCCAATCACCAGAATATAACAATTAATTCTGAGAATCCCAGTGACAGTCACATGTGGAGATCTGACAAGCCATTGAGCTGTGCCCTGCCTGGTTGAGCTCAGGGAGTTATCCTGGGTGGGAGCAAACCCTCTGGATGGAGCCTGGCAAGGGGAGGTCCAGGACAGAGCTTCCCTGTGCATCCCAGACTCACCCTGCACATCGCTGAGGAAACCCTCTGGGAATTGATCTGGGCAAGCAAAGGCAGCAGAGGGTTTCCTTTTGTCCCAAGATTGTTGACATTGGATATTTCCACATGATTATCTGGACTTCTTTAACCCTGATATTCTTCAGGAGTTGCCAGATCACGGGTTGAGTGCGGCATCTCTTCCCTCCCACTGTCACTCCTGTTTTTTATTCATTTAAAGTAAGTGAAATTCCAAGTGGGAGTTGTCCTTTTACCCCTTTTAATAACAAGGTCTGATGATCAGACCCACGGGGAGCTGTTTTCCTTTGTGAGTTATGGGCAGATCCAGCAATCCATGGTGAATCCTTTTCCCAGGGATACGTGCCCTGTGCGTGGCCACCATCAGAGATCCTGCTGGTTCCTTCTTTTCATGGAGCAGCCAGCAAGCCCCTCCAGCATCTTCAGGCTGGGTGGGCTCTGTGTTGTTGGCCTTCTCCAAAGAGAACTGTTCCATGTGGAGTGAGCTCAGAGCTGGTGCTGATATTTGTGAGTAGGGAGCCCATCCAGGCGTGGCACCACGCTGGACTCGTGGGCAATCCAAGGCTCTGGGTGAAGGAAAATGCTGCTTTCCAGGCTAATGTATAAAATGGGACAGTGTGTGTCAGCCCCTCTGGTGTGCCCAAGAGTTCCTTCCCTGTAGATAAAGGTTTTCAACTCAGTTATCAATCACTGAACGTCCTTTGCAGTCACTGACAAAGAACCAGGGAGCTGCCAAACCTTCCCGTTCACAAAGATCATTCAAGGCCAGGTTGGACAGGGCTGGATCATGCTGGTCTAGTGGAAGGGTCCCTGCCCATGGCAGGGGGGGAATGAGCTGATCACTGAGGTCCCTCCCAGCCCAAACCATTCCAGGGTTCCAAAAGTGCAGTAAGCAGCTGGAATTTTGGTGTCCCACTGCCTTACTGCAGCCAGGTCAGGTTCTGCTTTCTCTGCTGCAGATTTGAATCTTCAAATCCAGAATGAAACAATTTCTCCAGGCCAGCAGCTGGAAAAGGTGTCCCCACAGCTGCTTGAGGAAAGGTCTGGAGATGTTCCTTTGCAGAGAGCTGTGTTGTTTCCCATCTGTAATGGCAGGAACTTGGCTCACCAGTCTCTCTGGTGTACCTGGATCAAAGCTGGTTTAGGCTTGAGCAGAGACTTTAATTTTAGCTTTTCTTTGAATATTCCAAAAGATCAGAAGGGCAGAAAGAGAAGTATAAATGAAACAACAAGTCTTCTCATAAAATGACCCTTCCAGGGTCTAATCCTGCATCCCCATCGTGCTTTAAACACCTTGTGAAATCAGAAACAGGCAGCACACACCGTGCTGGGGGGAAAGGTCTCGCTGTGGCCAGCAAAACCCTCCTGCAAGCCAAGAGGGTGTTACTGCTCTAAGATGTGTCTGTGGTAATTTAGGATAGAGTAACTGTGTGGTCACAGAGCAGATTAACATTCCTTGGCCAGCCAGGACGAGCTTTTATTTTGAAATCCACCTGGGTTCCACTTAAAAGCAGTAGAATAGTGGAGGATTTATTGGGACTGGGCAGGCTCCTATTTAACAATGTCAAGGCAGAGCTGTGGAAATACAGACACTTTTCTCCTTTGGAGACGTGCAAGGCTCTACATTTTGTCTTTGCACAGCTGTTGCTGCTCTGTAACATCAAACCAGCACAAAGTTTGGCCATGAAGGATACCTAATATTTGGGTTTTATATGCAGTGTCTCCAATTTATGCGTTCAGAATCATGAGGATGACTTATGATGTGTTGTGTTTGCCTTGGCAACGGCTCAAACCCAGAAATATATTTCAGGCTTGGCTTTCCAGATATTATCTCAAGTCATTTAAAAGTTCATTATAGGGCACCCGCTAGTGCTGCTCTGGTAAAGGGGCTGTCAGCATTTTTCAAGGGTTTATAACTCAGCCATTAAAAAAACCTCTCTGTGGGCTGAAACTTGGCATTCAGGGTCTAGGCCCAGCAGTAAATTGTTTTTACAAATTAAAAAAAAATCAGTTTGACTATTATTAAATTATAGGTGGGCTAAATTTTATTTAGAACTCTTTCAGGCTATTCTCCCGTACTCCTGTAAATTAAAACATTTCCCAAATGTTTTTATAGAGTGCTACTCTAAAATACGGACAGGCTTTTGTTCTGTGCATGAAACCCTGAGATTTAACTTAAAATATACTAACAGTGCTTATCCCAGCATAGCACTTTTCACCTTCAAAGTGCTTTATGAGCATTATCTCATTAATGTACATAGCAGCCTCCCCATGATGTAAGAGGGATTATTATCCTCACTTTATGGCAGGAGACATCGAGCCAAAAGGTTTAAGGGTGTTTTTAAAAGGCCTTAGTTGCACAAATCCCATGTGAGCTTTGATTGGCTTTGGGTGTCTACTTCCCTTTGACTCTGCTAAAAATCACAACTGAGCTGATTCACCCAAGAGTGCTCAGAGCCAGGATTAAACTCAGACTTTCCAAAGGCTGGAGCCACCAGCCTGCTTCATTCCCAGTACACAAGGACTGTCCTTTTCCTAAGGAATTGTTCTTTAGGTCAGAGGGAGTCAACTCCATCTGCAGAGCTCCTGGATGGCAGGAGACTGTCAGATTAATTAGGGGGAAATGGTTTGGGTTGGAAGGGACCTTAAAGCTCATCCCATTCCATCCCTGCCATGGGACACTTTCCACTATCTCAGGTTGCCTTGGACACTTCAGGGATGGGGCAGCCTCAGCTGCTCTGGGAACACCATGCCAGGGCCTCCCTACCCTCACAGGGAAGAATTTCTCCTTTGATGGGCTTTGGAAGGTGCAAGAGACAATTAAAATACACCCAGCCTTGTCTTCAGCCCCTCCACACCAGGCAAGGGCAGCGATGGATGAGTTCTGTGCATGCCAGGGAAGGGATGCTCATCATTTGGTGTGCCCCAGTAGCAATCCAAGGTTTCTTGGGAGTTCATTTTTCATTCCAGAACTGCTTTATCCGTGAGAAACATCTCACAGAGCTCCCAATGGCTTCAAACCTGCCCTGTTTAAATCTCCTCTCAGGTGAGCTGCTTGAGCTGGTTTATGATTTAGATGCTAAATTTATGGATTTGAGGACTAATCTAGAGTGAATTTAGGAGATGAATTTTAGTGTTTCTGCAGTAGCTCATGGAGGGAGGTGGAGAACAATTAGAGGAGTCAGCAGCTCCTGAGGCCACTTCTGTTGGTCCCTGCAGAGAAGTTGCCCCACAGCTCTTGTGTTATATCCACGCTTTTTCACAGTTACAATTTCTACTGATACTTCAAAATCCAGCCTTTGGAAACCTGCCCTCCATCCTTACTCCTTTATTTGCCTCCCCTGTATTCCTGAGGGCCTTTAAAGCACTCTGCTCACTGTGCTGTTTGGCAGCCACCCCATCCCATGCCAGGGCAGTGTTTCTGTCCCTGTTAGGCTGGAGATGGCTGAGGCAGCCTCTGGGACGGTGTCAGGAATTGTATGACTGGCTGTGGGACACAAATGTTACCTTGGGTAATTAATTATCTGTGGTTCTGCAGTCCCAGGCTCTTAGCAGGGCTTTATTAAAGCCAGGTTGTGCAGAGAGCCCAGGAATCCCTGAGCTGACTGGGCTCTGCT
>JACBWW010000016.1:24459779-24509529 GCA_020086605.1 Lanius collurio
CCCCCCTTAGGATCCTAAACACACAACCACTGCTCCCTCAGCAGCCCAGCTCTTGACTCTGCCACAGGGACCCTGAGAGGTCTCTTTTCCATAAACTCCTGGGAATTGCCCCCAGCTCTGTCACCACCTCAAATCCTGAATTGTTTGGGCTTCATTCCAGCCATTCCACTGGTTTGGCTTGGATGGTGTAGGGCCAACAGGAGTGGAGTGATTTGGGTTTTCCCAGGGGGTGTGTGAGCACAGACAGCACAGGGTACCCTGCAGAGATCGTGGAGAGGTTTCTTCTGCAGTTCTGGGGTGGGAGTTGCCTCAGCCTGCCTGTGTTTAAAATATTTGGCTTCAGTAATTCCTCTCGAGTGTCTTCTTCAGCTGCTTTTGGAACAGAAACTATTTTGTTGCAGTTAAATGATAAATAGATGTCTTTAACCCTGCATTATTGGTGACAGCTCCACCATTTCCATCTTGTGAGAAACAAATATGAATTACAGCAGAAATTCTGCATCTTGGACTTGAAAGCCTCACAAAGCCTCTTTTGCACTGCTGGCAGCTCTGAGAGTTTTGGAAATCTTTGTCTGACTTCTGCTCCTCATGGTAATTTTTCAGCATTTATTTAAAATTTGGTGATGTCAGTTTTTCCTCCTCAAAGCACAAGTATCAGGTGAGGATTTGCCCTTCCAGGAGTATCTTTTGGAGACTGGGAAGGAGCAAGAGATAATGAGAGGAAATATTATTCCAGCAATGCCAAATGTGAGGGAAGGATCTGGGAGTGTTTGCTTTGCACTGGGAGCTGTTTGGGGCATCAGGATCTGTTTTGGGGTCCAGTCTCAGCTGTGTGGGGATAAACCAGAGGAACTCCATGGGTTTCAGCTCTCTGTTTTTCCATGAATAACATGGATTGTTACTCCATCCTTGGCATTTCAGACAAAACAGGCAATCATGGTCTTGCCAAAATAAAGTTCCTTGGCTGGATCAAAGGAGCAGCAGGGTAGGAATATCAGAGTTTCCTTTGATTTTCAACTCCAAATGGCTTTGCTGCATGCATGGGGGCTGGGCCTGCCTTTTAAATGATGTTTGGCTTAATCCTCCTTTAATTTTTTTATGCAGTTACAAAATAGACGTTTTGTATTACAAGACCACGATAAGAGTGAGGATTGATCTGAGCCAGCATCTCACCTACTCTGAGATAAAACCCAGCTTTTAAATCTGATCCAGCACCACTGCTCGAGTGTGCCAGGGCAGATATTGCTAAAACAAAGTTCTAGAAATAGGTCTGTTATCTTAAATAATATTTTTCTGGTTGGGGAATGGATTAATATCAGACATACCATGCACTCGACCTTATCAATCCTGTTTAATTTCAGATTTGCAGCTGAAATGTTGGTGGCACAGGCAGGAAGTCTGACAGAGTGGATGCTAATAGCACCCTGAATATAATTTGCATCAAAGCATCCCAAATAATCATGTGTAAAGTGCCTTAAAAATTTGTGATCCCTTCCCAGGGGCACATTAACATAATTCCTTCTAATGCAAACCTCGAGGGGATTCCTTTTCCCGGTTGCTGGCACACTGGAATTATAAAATGCAACTAAATAAAACAATTGGGATAGTTTTATGTGTTGGGAAATAGCAATAAATTCCATATCCTAAAACTTAGACAAGTCCAGAAAAATGTGTGCATTTTCAGCCACGTGAATTTTAAAACATGCTTGTTGTGAGGGGTGAAAAGTGGGGTTTTTTTCACTTTGAATACCAATTATTGGCTGTAAAAAGGCTGTGAAGGGACAGTGGTTTAGATGTTTTCTACAAACTGCAAACAAACAATTCAAATTTGTGAAGTTTCAAACTGGTTGGCCTTGAAAAATTCTAGTTTCCAACCAAAAAAAAAAAAGAAAGAGAGAAAAAGGGATTAGAATTTATTTAATAATTCTTTTAATGCTGCTGCCAGAAAACAGGCAGGAAGGTGTGTTGGAACACATTCACTCTTAACAGGAGGAAAAGGCAGTGACTGCCTGTTTTTTTTTTCCTAAAAACTGAAGTTTTGGAAGGTATTTGTCCCATTTTTGGGTAGAAAAAATGCCATTTTTACACAGTTCTTTCCTCAAAGCATGATTACCAGAATTTAGGGCTGGGCATCCTTCTCAAGGCTGATCAAAATGTGCAAAATTGGGCCCTAAATTCTGAATATTCCAGCCCTAGCTTCTGAAATATGAGTGGTTTGGTGCCAGGGTGGTTCCTGGAGTGTGGCTGCTTCACTCAAGTCTGCGCTGCCTCTGGAGAGAAGGGAAAATGTTTTTAAGGAAAACAAACAGGTTCTCTCCCCATGCCTTATCCCATTTCCATGAGGGCACGGAGGGACAATCTCTGCAAAATTTAAAATGTTCATTTTCCCCTAAAAAAAAAAAAAAAAGGCCCCTGACAAAAGAGATTTAATATGAGGCAAACAAAAAAGTGTTCCTTAAAACCTTGTTATTGTTCCCATCCTCTTCCCACTGGGGTACAAAGCACCCTCGTGGTGCTGCTTCTCACAGGAAAATATTTGGGAATAAAACTCTTAATGTTCAGGTTGAGCCATTTGAAAGGTGGCTCAACCTTGGCTGTATTTCTTTAATATATATAAATGAATTTATTTTTTAAAATATGTCCCAGCAATTCACCTTTTTTATATTTTGAGGGGGGAAATCTGTGAGGAAGAGGCACAGTGCCATCCACAATTTATTTAATTCCTCAACGAAATCTGAGCAACCTCTGTACCTTCATGTGACCAAAAAATGAAAGATCCCATATTTTGGGGGGATTTTTCCCTGACTAGAGACTGACTCCAATCTCCAGCATGTTCCTGGTGATGGGAATTATCTGTGCATCTCCTGGCAGATATGGGGGGGCAGAAGGATATGTTGTGCTCCCTTTCCTATGTGCAAAAACACTGCAAAAATACTTCATGCAGCACCAAGCAAATGTGGAGAACTTTTCCCTACAGAGAAGAATCTCCAGGGAATTTCATCTTCCCAGTCCAACAGGTCCCTGAACACTTTTTGTGAAAGCCATGAGATGTTTGAGGCAGGAGATCTGTGGGATCTGGTGGCTGGATGGGAATTGTGCAGAGCTGGGAATGGGGCTGATGGAGATGCATCCACTAGGCTGGAATAAACTCAGAGGGCCGCTCATAAAATGTGTGTTTTAGGAGGGATTTGTCCCACTTCTGAGTCAAAAACTGCCATTTTTACACAGCTCTTCCCTCAAAGCAGCATTTTCAGAATTTGGGGCTGGGCATCCTTCTCAAGTCTAACCAAAATGTGCAAAATTCAGCCCTAAATTCTGAATATTCCCTCCCAGCTAGGAGGGATTTGGACAAAAAATATTGAGGGATGTGGCCAAGCTCTTAAAGGAAGTCTCTTCCCTTTGCTTGTCTTGGTGTGCAGGACTGGGATGGGATGGGATGGGATGGGATGGGATGGGATGGGATGGGATCCATGGGATGGGATCCATGGGATGGGATCCATGGGATGGGATGGGATGGGGTGGGATCTGGGATGAGATGGGATGGGATGGGATCCATGGGATGGGATCCATGGGATGGGATGGGATGGGGTGGGATCTGGGATGGGATGGGATGTGCTCCAGCCCCATCCATCCCCCCCCAAAGCCCCTCAAACCAGGGGCTCTGGGAGCACTCAGGGCAGAGCAGCTGCAGATTTATGGGGTGGAGCTGATGATTCTTCCATCCAAATTCCTTACCTGGAGCTTGATTCCCGATGAGGGGGGGCTGAGGGTGGGTGAGGGCTGTGGGAGGGAATCCAGCAGGAGGGAGGGGATTTTCTAGGCAGCTCTGAGGGAGGAGGCAACGTTGAGCATGTGGAATCTTATCCCTCTTGACTGCTCTTCAGAAACATTTCACGTTTTTTCCCCTCTGTGTTTCGAAACTTGGCCGAGCCCAGACCTTCCAAACTTAACCTTAAAACAGCTCTGTCAAACAAAACACGAGTGCCAGGAGTTTCCTGCCATTCCCATAACTTCAAGCACATGATTTGCAGTTCATCCTGAATAACCATGTCAGGGATCTGCCAGGAAAGCCCCAATCCTGCCTCCAGGGTGGCTCCCTAACCAGCTGCAGCTGCTGAGCCCCCCGGCCTGCAGGGCATGCCCTGGGCTTTGCAGGAGGTGTGATAGCAAAGGGGTGGTTCAAGTGTTTGGGAGGACAAAACCAGCTCTGAATCGCAATCTTAGGGCTGATTTGTTGATTTTTGATCAATATTTGGCTCCGTTTTGTGGTCCTCATGTGGCCTCAGTGCTGGTCTGGGCTCCTTGATGCCGTCCTATTGCTAATCCCTTCAAACCAGCATCCCAAACCTACAGGAATTTTGGGTTATTTATCCATATCTGGATTGGAGGCATCATTGAAAGCAGCCATCAGTCTGAATAGTGAGGTAAGAGCTGAGAAAACAATTCCTTAGGCAGATCTTATTTAATTATTGGTATTTTTTAATCACAGAGTCCTAGAATGGTTTGGGCTGGGGAGGACATTAAAATCATCTTATTCCAACCCCTGCCATAAGCAGGGACACCTTCCCCTATCTCTCCCTGTTGTTGTTGTTATTATTATTTATTTTATTTTATTTTTATTATTTTTATTACCACTATCCAGAGGTGCAGTGGGACTCTATAAATGTCATGCTGTCAAAGCACAGCATAATGAATTCTTTTCCTTTTCTGCCTCTGCTTTGCCAGGGAACCATTTCAACCCTGGCTGCCCTGTGCCTTTAAAGGGGTGTCAAACAGCAATAGCTTTTATTCCCCAGAACCTTTCCCTAAATTGCACAGTGACGTGGCAGTCTGGGCAGTTCTCTCCTTTTTGCAAAGGGAAATGCAGCCCTCACGTTGCTGGATTATTATCATGAAGCAGAGCCAGGATGTTCCCATTTTCCAAGCAAGGCACAAGGACTGGGTTTTGCTCTTTGGAAAGTATGAGAGAATTTTATTCATCTGTTTGTTTTAAGGGAGATCTGCCAAGTGCAAACCCTTTCATTCCATCCCGTGCGAGGCTGGAACATGAGGTGGGAACAAAACAGAATTTATTTAACGATGTACAAATAATTTACACGGAGAGGGGGCACTGGCTGTGTGTGTAACCACGACAGTAATTAATTGCTGCACCTTGTAATTAATGGCAAAGCTTCCCTGAGTGTGTTTCTTCTCTCAGCACCATTATGGACTCAACTCCCCTAAAGCAGCACCCTCCATAACCCTGGATTTAGGCTGGAAATTTGGGGAGGTGAGACCCAGGTGTTGAGCAGGAGGCTTTGGCTGCAGCTCTGGAGAGGGACAGGAGTGTCCCCAGACCCAGGGTGTTGGGGGATGAGCTCCCACTCCTGTCCTGCACTCTGGATTTCCCCTGCAAGAGAAGAGCACAACACACTTGGTTGTCTGAACCAGGCACTGCCTTTTCCCATCAATCCATTTTTTTTTCCATCAGGACTCTGCTGTTGGATAGAAATTATTTCAGTTAACAGCTCTGACTGGTTCAGTGCTGTGGAAGGAGGGGTTATTTTTTTTAAAGCAAGACAAAATGCCTCTCACTTTGTCAGTGAAAAAAATATCTGCACAGTCCTCACCCAGAGCCAAAACTTTTCCATCTCCACTTGGTACCTCTGGGAGATAATCCAGCATTTATTTGCTTTTGCTCTTCAGTTTGGTTAATTCCCATAAATCAACGTCCTCTGCATTTACCTTCATTAATCCACGCTGGCTTTTGGGACACTCAAAGCATTTGGGATTTTGTCTTGCCTTGTTCTGTTCTCTCCTTTGGCTATTTCTGCTTAAGATATCCAAATTAGTCCTGTATTTATGATTCTTTCTTGCAAGATACTCATTCAAACCCTTCTGAAAGCAAAAAAGGGAAGAGAGAAAGAAAGAGAGAGAGAAAAAGAAAGAGAAAGAAATCCGTGGGTTGTGGTAGAAATGACCACACAATGACACCATCTCTGGAATATGCATTTTTAATATATTGGATTGTAAAAATAAATCCAACATGATCTCACAGGTTCAGTTTTTCTATCAATATAGGAAATATTTCTAAATGAACTCACGTTAGAGCCTGGTTACAAAGCTCTGCTGAACTGGGCTTGTTGTTGGCATTTGCTGGAAATGTTGTTTAAACTGGGGCAATTTCTTGTGATTTGGAAAAAGACTGGCAAAGAAGATTGAGGATGTTGGGAAGTTTGACAGAGAGCCCTGCAGAGGTGGTTGGTGTTTAGGAACCAGGTCCAGGGGAGGTGCTACCAGGCTTAGTGTGAACCAATAAAATAAATACTGCAAACTGATGGTTAATGTTTCTCTCCTCTGCCTGGTTTGTGTGGGGGTGCCCAAAAAGCTGCAGAGGCAGAAATTCTGCCCAGTTTCAGAAAGGTGCTGCACTGGGAAGGGGATCAGCCTCTGGATTCACTGGAGCCTCACGCCAGGAGCAGCTGAGATAAAGAGATGGAATCAGAGAATGGGATCTTAAAGAGATTTGGGCCGTGGACTCCCTTCAAAGCTCTTTCTTCCTCGGTTTTGTGTGAACTTTGAGCAGTCAGATGCTCAGAGACACCTGAGGATGGTGTAAATTTAATCCTTGGTGCTATTATTACACCAAGCCAGAGCTGTTGTCACAGGGGGAGCTGCAGTGACATCCAAAGGCAATGGGAAAGCTCCAAGATAAACATCCAGGCTGGAAATATTGACAGAGTGAAACAAAAATCGGAGTGGAAACCAAATCTGAGGAGAAATAATCTTAAAGCCCTACAGTGCTGTATCATCTGTTGGTTATTCAAATCCAGCCCTTTGTCTTGTCTTCACCCAGCACTCCCCGGGGCTTTGTGGGGTGCAGGCAGTGCAAGGAGCAGCAGTGAGTTGTGGGGCAGCTCCCAGCCCCCAAATCCTGTGCTGTGGGGCTGGAATTGTTCCTGCAGGCTGCCATCCCTGTTTTCCACCTGCTGGCTGCTGTCCTGCCCACTTGAGCCACAATTTGCACAAGTGATTAAGTCCTTCCACAATCAGGAACGCCTCCAGGCTTGGAGTGACTTCCAGTTGGTTAGGATTGAATCAGTAGGATTTAAGCTGTCTCTAAGTGTTAACACGTTCGTTGCTGCAATCAGGCCTGACTTACATCCTGCCAGAGCCAGAGGGACCTTTCCTTAGGTGGGATCAGGGAGCAGATACACATCCAGCAGGGATGGGATTCCTCACCCAGGGCAGCTGAGGGAGGCCAAACATGGACTGTGGGAAAGGAGTGCGGGCTCAGCCTTGATCCCGAGAAACTGGAACTGTGTTTAAAGCCAAAACCGGATCACAGCTGTGTTTAAAGCCAAAACCGGATCACAGCTGTATTTAAAGCCAAAACCCGATAGGTGTGTTTAAACCCTAAACCTGATTGCTGTGTTTAAGGCCAAACCTGGTGATAGCTGAATTTAAAGCCAAAGCGCTGCCAGGGGGCAGCAGGAGGTGGGAATGTGTTTAAGGTGCAGGAGCCTTTCATGCTTTTGTGGGCTCCTTGTCAGGCCAGGGCTCTGGATCTGGATGGCTTTGGCTGGAATGTCCGGAAAGCAGAGGATGGTCACCTCGGCAGCATCAGTGGGAAAGGGTCTCAGAGAGCTGTGGCTGCACCCCAAAGCCGCTCTGTTGAGGGGAGCAGTGGCTCAGGGAGGGAACCTCCTGGGAGATTCAGGAGAGGAACCTCCCAGCCCTTCTTTTGTCCCTACGACCCCCGGAGCAGCTCTGGGAGCAGAGTCCAGGGGACCACGGAGTCTCAGGGTCCTCCTGTCATCCCCTGATGCTGCCGTTCCTTTCATTGGTTTCACCTTTCTGCCCCATTACGGATCTGATTTCCAAAACAATCCTAAGTAGTTCCTGCTCCTTATGAGCTCCTCATCTCCCGTTTTTCCTGTGTGAATTTCTCTGGATGCAGCCCCAGGGCAGAGCTGGTGGCATCCTGGCCCTTCCTCTTCAGTCTAATCTTCCCCCCCCTGAGATTATCTGCAAAATCCTCCTCAAGGGCATTCCCAGCCAGGTGAGCTGGTGTCCCCATCCTTGCTCCGTGTCCTTCCCTTCAAAGGGGAGCCTTTGTGTAGTCCTTGAGTGAAATTCCATATTAAATTTATCCTGGAGCAAAGGAGGCTCAGGGGGGACCTTGTGGCTCTGCACAAGTCCCTGACAGGAGGGGGCTCAGGGGGGTCGGGCTCTGGGAACAGGGAACAGGGACAGGAGGAGAGGGAACGGCCTCAGGCTGGGCCAGGGCAGGGGCAGGGTGGATATTGGGGAAATTCCTTCCTGGAAAGGCTGCCCAGCCCTGGCACAGCTGCCCAGGACAGTGACAAGTCCCCATCCCTGGAGGGATTTAAAATCCCTGTGGATGTGGCACTGGGGACACAGGGCTGTGGTGGCCTTGGCAGTGCTGGGGGAATGGTTGGACTCGATCTTAGCAGGCTTTTCCAACTTTAAGGATTCTGTGATGCTGTAATTACATAAAAATTATAAATGCTTAATTAATGATATCCTAGTGATGAGGAGATGAACTGAACCCCAGAGCCTGCAGTTGCTGTTGGGTTTTTTCAGCTCAGGTTTCAGCTTTTCTGTTGAAGAAGCAACAGAATAAAAATATTTTCAGCAGAGCTGGTTCCATGCAGGAGCCCAAGGATGTGGTTGAGTGTCCCTGCTTGCATCTCAGGGTGTCTTTGTCGGCTGAGGCACCTCAACCTTCCCTCTGGCTGTTAATGAAGGCTTTAATTGGCAATTCAAGGCCGTGCTTTTGCATCCCAGCTTCCAATGTGCTTGGGAACATCTTAGGACCATCATCCAGTGAAACCTGGACCCTTTCCCACCCATTTCCCAACAGTGGGATGTCCGTTTCCATCTCTCCCACCCCTCTTTCCCACCCCTTCATCTTCACACTCATAAATTACTGCCCTTAATCCCTGGGGATTGGTTTCTCCCCGTGAATCCCGGCACGCTGCTCTGGCAGCCCGGCGGTGCCCGGAGATGTCTGGGGTGTCCTGGAAGGCGATCCCAGCGCTTCTTCCCACTAATCCCATTAGCTGGCGCTGACAGGGCACTGGGAGGCAGCGCACAATGAAGGGGCCACTTCAAAGAGCCCCCACGGAATTTGCATTTCCAAGCTCTCACAGCCAAGGTCTTCAGGAGGGGATGAAAGTGGCTTTTGTTAAACTTAATGGCAGAGTTGATTAAAAAAAGCTCTGATTTTTCCCTTATTAAGGCGTAGTGTGATTCCACTGCTGGGCTTTCTGCATCTGGGAGAGGGAGAATTCCACACACAAAGGAAGTAACCTGTTCCCTCCCCGGCTGTCATCATCCCCAGGGAGATTCCAGAATCATTTATCCGAATTTGAGAGCCACAGAGGAGCTGTCTGAGCTGGGCATTGAATAACAAAGAAAATATCAGCAAATTTTCATTAAGCACCTCCTTTTCCTGGACCTCAGCAGAGCCGAGGTGTCTGTCCAGGAAATTCATCCCGAAAATCTCAGTGCAAAAAACTGGATCCTCAGGGGAGGGAGTTTAAAGGGCTGATTCATACAGTTGGGATTTCAGGGATCATGTACTAAAACCCCTCCTCAAAACCCCCCTAAAACTCCCTGTTCAGTGCTGATTATTCAAAATACCCAGGGACTGCCCTGGTCTTCAGAGCTTCAGTAATTTCCTTTCCTTGCTTTGTTTGAAGAGCATTGGCAAATAATTTCCCATCTGGATTTCTGTATTAAATATCTCTTATATTGCCTAAAAGAAAGCACCTAATGAAAGAAATGTGTCTGTTGAACTCCTGTCTCAGCTTCGGTTCTGTCTTAGCACTAAATGTTACCACACACAGAAGACTGAGCAAACATTTCCTCTTTCCAGGGTATCGGTGCTGGCAGAGCTTGGATTTTCTATATACACTTTAAATTCTGCTTGCATGACTCCTCCTGCTGTGTTTATCAATATTAAGGACAAGCTTGGTTCAAATATAGAAAACTACGTGTTAGCTGATTTAAATAAACATAAATCCTGTTTTTCCAGGTCGTTTATATTTCTTTTCTAACCAAGGCTGGGTGTAGTTCTGAGCAGAGCCTTAAGAGCACTCACTGCATACAACATTCATGTGTATTTTGGCTAAGCTGAAATGCCACTTTTTACCAGGCAGATGAAGGGGGTGTATTTAAACAAACAAACATTCAAGATCTTGTCGAATAAAAGGAAATAATCCTAATTGTTTTCAATATTTTACAGTCACAACTTTATGTTTCTGGCTGATTTCAGGGATGAGTATGAGGAGGATGGGTTTTGCCAGCCTTACAGGGGCATCGCCTGCGCCCGCTTCATTGGGAACAGAACCATCTACATGGAGTCCTTGCACATGCAGGGGGAAATAGAAAATCAGATTACAGGTAGGTAAAAACACCTTGGCTGCTTCCCCACCGAGCTGGCTGCTCCCAAAAAGCTGCTGGAGTTTTATAAACAGCAATGTTATTTTTCTTTGCTCTTTATTCCCTCTTGCCACGAGCTCGTCCGGGTGTCTCTGCTGCTCCAGCTCCCCCCAGAACACCTAAAAAAAAGATTTTTCAAGGAGAAGGGGCTGTGTTTTTACAGCCCCTGGGAGACTCAGCACTGCTGTTACCCCAGCAGGTTTTGAAAGCAAAGGGGGGGGCCTGCTTTAGTTGATTTTAGGTGCCTGGAATAATTTAGGTGCTGGGAAAGGCTGCATAAATAATCCAGCAGGTGGTGGTTTCCCTTTGGATTTAGGGAAGAACCAGTTACTATTATTTTTGAGGGATGTGCTGATGGGGTTGCTGAATTCACAGACATCATAGATATCATTCTCTTGTTTTTATATAAATCACCTTGGCCTGATCCTAGTCCTGGTAATCATCTCTATATTCAGACTTTTCCCTTGCTGTCAGAATATCCCAAATTTCTCTTCTCCCTTTGTCCCCAAGCAGTGTCAGCATTGCCAAAAAAGGCTTCTTCATTGCCCCAACAAAGGCAATGTGCAGCCACCAGTTCAGTTCACAATCTTCCAGCATTTGGTTTGAAAAGTTATTTGGGATTGTATGAAAGTTGTCACCTTTCACAAGGGGACCGGTGCTGTCACCCTGCAGGAATTTGGGGCTTACCTGTTGGACTTCCAAATACTACATGAATTTGTAAATGATTCTAAGTTATTTGGGAGGGGAAAAAAAAGGAATAATTAAAGGAATAATTAAGTTTGGGGGTTGGGTAATGAGCTTAGCATTAATCCCATGTTGAAAACCTGATGTGTTTACCTTGTCAGTGGAATCAGCACCGTTAATGACTTCCAGTGTAATTAGTGCTGTGCATTCCTGTTCACCACCTGAACAGCTGCAGTGGGAAGGCAGCAGCACAGGAATTACACTCCCAAATCCACTCCTTGTGTGTGTTTTCCAGCTGCTTTCACCATGATCGGCACCTCCAGCCATTTGTCGGACAAGTGCTCCCAGTATGCCATCCCCTCCCTGTGCCACTACGCCTTCCCCTACTGTGACGAGACCTCCTCTGCTCCCAAACCTCGGGATCTGTGCCGGGATGAGTGTGAGATCCTGGAAAACGTCCTGTGCCAGACCGAGTACATTTTTGCCAGGTCCAATCCCATGATCCTGATGAGGTTGAAGCTGCCCAACTGTGAGGATCTGCCCCAGCCCGACAGCCCCGAGGCTGTCAACTGCATCCGCATTGGGATCCCAATGGCTGATCCCATAAATAAAAGTAAGTGAAAAATGTCTGTTTGTCCATGGAAAAGGGACTGCTGTGGCTGGAAGGGCTCGTTCATCCCAGCTGGAACCAGTGCTGGGATGCACGAGGTGAATTTCCCAGCTCCAGCATTTCCTCCAGCTTGTCCAGCAGGGGTAGGAATTCTAAAGGATTTTTTGGGGAATTCTGAAGGATTTTTCCAGGTCTTTTCTAATGAATACGAAGTAGAAAACTATGGAGTGTAAGCATTTGGATGCTGAGGAACATGGGTGGCTTCATCCTCCCTGCCTCCTTCATCCTCCTCCCACCTCAGCCTGACACGCTCCAGCAGCACCACGGCTGCAGGGTAGGGATGCTTGTCAGGAGGGACATTTGTAGGGCTGGGTCCATGGCTGTCCTGCCTAAAACAGCCTAATTTTAGGCTCTGGCTAAGCCCACTCTTTGGTCAGGCTGTGCTGCAGCTGGCTCACAACCCTTCCACATCTGAACAGTCAAATCTAAAACATGGCTCCCACAAGTTCTCCACCTTCCTATGAAAATGAGGGCTGCAATTCAGGTTCCCACTGGAGTTTTGACTTCCTTTGTGTATCCTACATTTAAAACCCTTGGCAGAAGCTCTTTTCATTCCAGGAGCATAAGCTTTAAATCCTCCCAGGAATGCCAGTGCAGAGCAGGCCCAGCCCTGCAGCCGCAGCAAACTGGGAGCCCACGCTCCCAAACTGGGCCAGCAGGAGTTTGCTGGGACATGCCAACAGCTCATCCCTGAGGATGCTGCATCCACCACCGACCGTGGCTTTGCCTTTTGGTTGTCTTTGCAGACCACAAGTGCTACAACAGCACGGGCGTGGATTACCGGGGCACGGTGAGCGTGACGCGCTCGGGGCGGCAGTGCCAGCCCTGGAACTCGCAGTACCCCCACACCCACACCTTCACTGCTGCCAGGTACCCCGAGCTCAACGGGGGCCACTCCTACTGCAGGAACCCTGGAAACCAGAAGGATGCCCCGTGGTGCTTCACCTTGGATGAGAACTTCAAGTCGGAGCTCTGTGATGTCCCAGCCTGTGGTAATGCCTGACCCGGGTTGGGGTTGAGTTGGGGGCAAAAAGGGGAGGGTTTGGTCACATCCTGGGAGAAGAAAGTGTCTTCTGTAAATCCCGGATAACAGAGCTGTAGGAAAGGCTGGCTGGCCCTGCTCCGAGGAGACCTTTGAGCACTTGCTGCAGTGACAAAGTGGTGGCATGAAAATAATTTCCTGGGGAATGGCTGTGCACTGCCAGCTCAAGTGTTCCTGACTTTCCAGGTTGTTGTTCCAATCAATACAACTCCTTAGGCCAAGTTAAACCATAGAAATGTAGAATTGTTTAGATTGGAAAAGTCCTCTGAGGTCATTGAGTCCAACCACCCCCAGCACTGCCCAGGCCACCACTGACCCTCGTCCCCAAGTGCCACAGCCACACAGCTTTTAAATCCCCTTTTAAGACATCACCACTGCCCTGGGCAGCTGTGCCAGGACTGGACACTCCTTTCAGTGGAGAGATTTTCTCTGGTGCCCACCCTGCCCTCCCCTGGCCCAGCCTGAGGCCGTTCCCTCTCCTCCTGTCCCTGTCCCTGGGAGCAGAGCCCGACCCCCCTGAGCCCCCTCCTGTCAGGGACTTGTGCAGAGCCACAAGGTCCCCCCTGAGCCTCCTTTGCTCCAGGCTGAGCCCCTTCCCAGCTCCCTCAGCTGCTCCAGCCCCTTCCCAGCTCCGTTCCCTGCCCTGGACACACTCCAGCCCCTCCATGGCTTTCTTCTTGTGAGGGGCCCAAAAACAGGGAGGGGGTTTGAGATGCACACGATAGAGCCCAGACTGTCTGCCTTCCCCCTGATCTACCCTTTCAGTAAGAACATAATTTAGATCCCATTTTGGCATCGATTCCCATCTTTCCATTAATTGAAAAAGACTTTGGAGCAGACTCAGAGCATGTCTCACTGCAGGAATGTTCATAACCATAACCAGAAAAAATTTAATTTGGTTCTGGCTACAGAGCAGGGACATCAAAGGTATCTCCTTTCCGAGGGGAAAGGTAAATGTTACTGTGACAACTTGAAGGCAACATCAAATTTTGTGTGAAACTTTGAATTTCCATAGCATTTCTGGGTGCATTTCTGGCAAGTCCACACAAATAGCTGCATTTTGTCTTGGCCTGTTATCAATATTGTTATTTCTACATGCAGATAAAACAATCAGGCCCCATTTGTTCAGGTCTTCCATTCACTTCCCCCGGGGTCTCTGAAAAGCAGAATCAAATGAGAGCTGAGTCTCCCTTTTTGTTCATTTTGCAAACTCAGAATGCAGCCAGGGCAGTTCTGTAAACATGAACTTCAACTGCAGCTCAGAGGACCTGGCAGTGTCACCTCTGGTTTTTAAACAAGGCCTGAGCTGTGCTGGCAGTGCTGGTTTAAGAGCTGGACTTGCTGATCTCTCTGGGCTTTTCCAACCTCAACTATTCTGTGATTTCCCCCACACTTTTTGAGTCCTGTATCTCTTCTGCTTCTTTTTCAACAGAAATAACCAAAAACTATTTTGAAATTCTTGTGTCAGCCCCCTCTAGAGGGGCTCTGAGATGCCAAGCCTGGCTCAGGCTCCTCATCTGGGATACCAGGACACTTTTGGAGCCAAAGTCTCTGATTTTCAAGCTTTGCTTGATAATAACTCGGATAGGGGCTGGCCTGGAGAATTCCTGACAAAGGTTTTAATTACCAAAACCTCTCACTGCTGCCTTAAATGGCACTCGTTGTTCCGTGGCTTTATAATTCTAACTACAAACAGAGCTGGGTCAGGTGAGCAGTAATTGAATTGTTAAGTGCTAATCTGCATATTAAAACCAGAATACCGTGTGGGACTCCCATTCTGCCAGTTTTGCACTGGCTGAAAGAGCCATTTCAGGCCCAGTTTAATCAGTATTGTGCATTCTGCCTCACCAGGACATGCCTAGATGGGAAATGGATTTAATTAGGGTGGCTCCCAAGAAGCCCATTAATCTAATGAGGCTTCACTGCAGGGACTGCTACTTAATAAGAATAATAATTGGCTTTGACTGGAATAGCTCAGGTGATGAACTGGTGCCCAGGTCTCCCCTCTGCCTCGTGCTGCTGCTTTCTTTTCCTTTCTTCAACTGTATCTCACAGGCTGTGAGAGATTTGTTTCATCAAAGTTTGTCATCCTGATTGTGGGAAGATGTGAAACACGGGGTAATCCAAGCATGAGGCTTAGCAAAACCGAGCCTAGGACGGTTTGGAAGGACAGGGGAAGGGCAGTGTGTGAATCCCTGCCTCTCTGGGAACAGGGAAAATGTCATGGGGATGGTGCTTTAGTCATCTGCTCTTTGCCAAAGGCTGTAGGAATATTTGGGCTACCTCTCCTCTCAATTAAAAACCTGATGGCACAACTTAATCTGAAAGGAATGATCAGAGGGGAGTGTGGGGGGAGCAGAGGACAGCATGAGCCTGAAAGAGGAGAGGGGTTATGCAAAGTGACATCCAGAACCATTTGAACTTTGCCTCTGTCACAACTTGAGTCAAGCCCAAGCTTCAGATCAAGTTCATGTTTAATGAAGTGCATAAAAGGAGATCTGTGTGGGCTGCTAAGCACTTGTACAGATCCAGCCTGGAAAACACAGACAAACAAACTGGAGTGACCCTGCAGGGATAATAAAACATCCCCGTCCTCTCAGACCCCCTGAGGCTGCCTCAGGCATTCCCAGTGCCCTCAGAAACAGCCAGGGGGGCCTGGGCTCCAGGGATCCTCCAAATTCCCCTGTAGTGAGTGTGTTAATCCAGGTGTAATTCCAGCCTAAGCCTTGGGAATGCTCCTGGGAAGTGGCAGAGCAGGGCAGGGTCAGTGTCACAGTGCCCTGGGGTGGAGGATCTGTCCTTGGCACTGCTGGGCTCCTCCCAAAGCCTCTCCCTTCTCCTGCTGCTGTTCCTAAAATTAATCACTGGGCTGTGTTACTCCATCCTCCTTCCCAGCTCCTCCAGGTCCTTCCAGGTCCTTCCTGCTCCAGCTGCCCTGGTGCTGTTCTGCTTGTAGGGAGCTGTTCTTTTTTCACTCCCATCTACTGGTATCCATTCTTTTTTGCTGGAAGGGAATTGGTTGAACCTTTAAAAGGGAGGCAGCTCATTCCAGAGTGTTCTCCTTTAATTTGTCTTAAACCAAGACACAAAATAAGGAGTTTGTATTCCCACCAGAGCTTTTCTTGTGGTCATAGAATGGCCTGGCATGGAAGGGACCTTCAAAATCATTTAGTTCCAACTCCCTGTCATGGGAAGGGGCACCTCCCACAAGCTTCTTCCATAGGGTGTTTTAGAAATTCACTTTTCTGTGGATCTGTGTTAGCCATGACTGCATTCCACTCCAAGCAAAGGCCACCTCACAGCATTCCATGATGTTTCCTGCCCATCAGTAGCTTTGACCTTACAGGGACAGTTTGTTACTCCACAAAATATATTTTTCTTTTAATATTAACAAAATGAATCAGCATTCAAGGCGAATTTCAGCAAGATAAAAGGGATGTTTTATTCTTTTTAACACTTCTAGTTGACCCAGGGATGTGTTTGTCTCTGTGGGACGCTTCATTCATGGTTGTTTTTTTTTCTTTCTGAACCAGATTACAAGGATTCCAAGGAAAAGAATAAAATGGAAATCCTGTACATCCTGGTGCCAAGTGTTACCATTCCCCTGGCCATAGCCTTGCTCTTCTTCTTCATCTGCATCTGTCGCAACAACCAGAAATCCTCATCCCCTCCAGTGCAGAGGCAGCCGAAGCACGTGCGGGGGCAGAACGTGGAGATGTCCATGCTCAATGCCTACAAACCAAAGGTAACCCCACATTTCTGCCTCCACACTCACTGTCT
Source organism: Lanius collurio (assembly GCA_020086605.1). Taxonomy (NCBI): domain Eukaryota; kingdom Metazoa; phylum Chordata; class Aves; order Passeriformes; family Laniidae; genus Lanius; species Lanius collurio. The sequence continues at coordinate 24,476,405 of JACBWW010000016.1, forward strand.
GCACAGGCAGGGAGGAAAATGCATCAAACCACTCAGCACTGAAATATTCAGGTGGTTTCCAGCCTGTGATTTCTGTGATTTTTGGGAGGGTTTTCTCAGCAGCAGCAGCAGCGTGTTCTGGACCAAGGGGGTAATTCCCTGTGTGTCCATGTCCCTGGAGAAATGATGGAGTTTTTGTGTGATAGAGCAAGGAACCCCTTCCTGAAGCATCTCTAAAATACCCAATTTAAGTGAGAGAGTAATGCAGCTAAAGATGGGATTCAGCATTTCCCCAGGAGAGCTTTTCATGGCTCTGCTCTGTTCATCTGTCACCTTCCACTCAGCTGACATCACCTCTGCAAGGATTTGTTCCTTGGTTTTTCAGGTTTATCCTTTCAGTTAAAAGGAGAAATAACCAAAACAGCCCCAGAGCTCTGCCTGCAGCTCTGGCCAGCCCAGCTCCTGCTGCTGATGTTTGGCTTCACCACAACCTCAGGTTCAGGAAGAATTTTTAAAAATCATTTAGATTTAAGTGTGATCAACCTCGTGCTCCTGATTTCCTGGGTGGGATGTGCAGACCTGGCTGTGTCACCCAGGCCAGGGCTGGAAGTTCCTCCTGCCATCCACAGGCACAGGAATGCCCTGGAAGAGAATTTCCCCTGTGGTTCACTCCATGCCCAGGCCCTTGATCCTTGTGGGTCCTTCCAACTCAGGATATTTTATGGCTTTTCAAGAACTTGATGGGTTTTGCTCTTTTGAAGCATTTCAGAGAGAAAATCTTTGTCTCAGTCCCACACACACTCACCTGGTGAATTTATCTTCCTTTTCCTTGGAAGTTCCCAGTTCCAAATTTCCTGTACAACTTGGAGTAACTTTATCTCAAAATGTTAGTAGCAGTGCAAAACCCATTTAACAAAGTCAGTGTCCAAACTGCATCTTGCATCCAACCTCCTGGAATATTTTGTTAAATCTGGGATTGTTTCTTGCTCCCTGTTCTGCTGGGAATTTGGGGTGCAATCCTGGCTAAACTGGAGATAATGGGAATCTCAGCATCCTTTTTTTGAGGCTGCAATTCCCACCTTTCCTGCTGGCACACACAGCACAGGGAAGCAGAAATGCCTGGAAATTGTTGCAAATATTGACCATTCTCTCTCCTTTCAATTTGCAACTCACGTGCTGCAAGAATATTTTCATTTTATTCCTGCTAATTTGGGATTTTCCCATTGGGAAAGCCAGCTCTCCCTGTCTCCAGGGTTTTGATTGCCTTTCAAACAATATTTTCAAGGAAAGGAAGTGGAATCCTATTTTTAAATCACGTAGCCAGCACTGGTGTCAGCTTCGGGTGAAAACAAATTTAAGCTTCAAGCTCCCACTGAGGCAGTTGTTTGCTTGGATAAACAGGAATGTCAGCATTTCCTCCAGTTTTAAGGGGGTTTAATTGCCTTCAGAAATGTAATAAATTAAGGACATCTTGTCATGGAGCTGAAGAAGAGGTGGAAGGGGTGGGTTTCCCTCTGCCTTCCCCCTGACCTGCTGCCTCTTGTGTATTTTACACTTCCCTACATTTCGGACACCCGTGTGTGACAAATACTTGTCAAACAAAAGCCAAGCAGATTTACAACTGCTTCTCTCCAGAAGAGCCCTTCCTGCCAAAACTTTATGACTTCATTTTCTTCCCCAGTTTTCCACTCCGTTGATTCAAACAGACGGACCCAGGCTCAGGTCAGACAGAGGTCATTTCACTTTCATTACTAAAATATAATTTACAATATGCCAGACCTAAACAAGTTTTAGCCTAAAGGATTTGGGTAATATAAGCCATCTGTTCCTCAACAATATAGCTAATTTCCTGCCATCACTGTGCAGTCTACTGGGCTGCCTGCTTAAATGGCTGTATTATTATTATTATTATCATAATCATTATTATGATTATTAATGCAGTGTTTGTCTGAAAGTCAGAAGTGATCAATACAATTAGAATTAATTCATGCTAAAGGGGCTTTTTTCCATGATTCTTTGAAATGTCAGTTCTTTTCCCACATTGCCACTGGAAAGCTGCCCTCACATGATTTCAGGAATGCAAATGCCAATGTTTACACTAATTTACAGAACTTAGATCCCAAACTCATTAACCTTAAATTACTACCTGTGGCTTTACTGAGGGCCCTAAATGAGTGGGTTTGGGTGTTACAAGCACAAGTGGAAGTTGGGAATAATGCAGGTTCTTTATGGCCCAGGAGTGAATATCTGCACTCCAAAGGGCAATAAATGTTTAAAAGGTTTGCCTTTCTCCTTTGGCCACTCCCAGGGCTTCAGGATGGAACAGAAACAGGCTCTGCTGTACCTGGAAGGGTTAATAGCAAAGTCAAGGCAGAATTGGCTACAAGGCCACGGTTTTTGAAACAAAATAATTTTTTCCTGCTAAAACTCCAGGCCTTGGCCCATAAAACACTTCAGCATGGACCTCTTAGAGCATGGGAATTACCTCAATTCCTGAATTCAGTCACATTCAATTGGGAGTACAGAAATGCCCAAGGCCAAATGCCGAGATGCTGATGGCTCCTGTGTATTTTTGGATCCAATTCTTGTTGTATCTGACCTTGTGGAGAGGATGAAAAGGAATTCTTTTTGTTACTTTTTGGAGCACGGTGATCCCGTTTGGATCCCGGTGTCCCTCGGGTGGGATCATTGCTCCCACACATCCCACACCAAGAGATTTCCCTTCCAAAAGGCTGTTTTCAGTCCTGATGTGTTATTACTGTTTCCCCCACAGAGTAAAGCCAAGGAGCTGCCCCTCTCCGCCGTTCGCTTCATGGAGGAGCTGGGGGAGTGCGCTTTCGGCAAGATCTACAAGGGCCACCTGTACCTGCCGGGCATGGACCACGCCCAGCTCGTGGCCATCAAGACCCTGAAGGACTTCAACAACCCCCAGCAGTGGGCGGAATTCCAGCAGGAAGCGTCGCTCATGGCCGAGCTGCACCACCCCAACATCGTGTGCCTGCTGGGCGTGGTGACGCAGGAGCAGCCCGTGTGCCTCCTGTTCGAGTACACCAACCAGGGCGACCTGCACGAGTTCCTGGTCATGCGCTCGCCCCACTCCGACGTTGGCTGCAGCAGCGACGAGGACGGCACGGTCAAGTCCAGCCTGGACCACGGTGACTTCCTGCACATCGCGGTGCAGATCGCGGCCGGCATGGAGTACCTGGCCGGGCACTTCTTCGTGCACAAGGACCTGGCCGCCCGCAACATCCTCATCGGGGAGCAGCTCCACGTGAAGATCTCCGACCTGGGGCTGTCCAGGGAGATCTACTCGGCTGATTATTACAGGGTGCAGAACAAGTCCCTGCTGCCCATCCGCTGGATGCCCCCCGAGGCCATCATGTACGGCAAGTTCTCCTCCGACTCCGACATTTGGTCCTTCGGGGTGGTTCTGTGGGAAATATTCAGCTTTGGCCTCCAGCCCTATTACGGCTTCAGCAACCAGGAGGTGATCGAGATGATCCGGAAGCGGCAGCTGCTGCCGTGCTCCGAGGACTGTCCCCCCAGGATGTACAGCCTGATGACGGAGTGCTGGCACGACCTGCCCTCCCGCCGGCCGCGCTTCAAGGAGATCCACGCTCGGCTGCGCTCCTGGGAGGGCCTCTCCAGCCACACGAGCTCCACCACCCCCTCGGGCGGCAACGCCACCACCCAGACCACCTCCCTGAGCGCCAGCCCCGTCAGCAACCTCAGCAACCCCAGGTACCCCAACTACCTGTTCCCAGCACAGGGCATCCCCCAGGGCCAGATGGCGGGCTTCATGGCGCCGCCCTTACCTCAGAGCCAGCGCTACATCCCCATCAATGGCTACCCCATCCCGCCGGGATACGCCGCCTTCCCCGCCGCCCACTACCCCCCGCAGGGCCCTCCCCGGGTCATCCAGCACTGTCCCCCTCCCAAGAGCCGCTCCCCCAGCAGCGCCAGCGGCTCCACCAGCACGGGCCACGTCACCAGCCTGCCGTCGTCGGGGTCCAACCAGGAGGCCAACATTCCCTTGCTGTCCCACATGGCCATTCCCAGCCACCCGGCGGGGATGGGCATGGCGGTGTTTGGCAATAAAACTCAAAAACCCTACAAAATGGACTCCAAGCAGTCGTCCCTGTTGGGAGACTCCAGCATCCACGGACCCAGCGACTCCATGATTTCGGCAGAATTGTAAATAGGAGAGGCCTTTGTAAATAGAGCTCTTGGCGACGCAGACTCGGAGGGGGTAGGAAAGATTTTTTGGTTTTTTTTCTATACAAATATTTTATTAAAGATCCTTCTGGTTGTTGGACAGACATTGCAGCAAAGTGTCTTCTGTGAAGTTTCACTCCTCGCCAGGATGGGCAGGCACAACCAGACAGATCTCGTGGTGGGAATCCTCAGCCTTGGCCGTGTTTCTCCAAGTGCCACCGACAATTCAAAGAGGAGAAGAGGGAATTTGAGGGGGTTTTTTAAAATAAAAACATTTTATCCAACAATTTTTCACAGCTTTTTAAATCTCCGGCGTGGTTTAAATCACATTTTTTTAATACTGAAAACCATATTTTAATATTTGTCTCTTTTTTTAGGAGATGCAAAGATTCGGAGATCTGGGTGTGCAATTTCAGTGCCAATAGGGAAAATATTTGTAAATTTTGCAGTCGAGGGTTGTGTGTCAAATATGTGATCTGAGAGCTGAATAAATTAGGTGGGATTTTGGTCTTTGGTTTAGTCGGGAGTCTGAGCTCAGATTCAGACCAAAAAATGTCATTTGGGTGACAGCACAAATGCTCGAGTTATCAGCTTGCAGTCTACAAACCTCATCTGCTGCTGGTTGCTAAGGACAGCTGGAGTTCTTAAGGAATTGCCTTAAAGGAAATGAAATTAAAGGGCTTTAATTTCAGAACCTGAATCAACTTCTTCAAAGGTAACTTTTCATGATCTAGTCGCTCAAGCAGGAATTTTATATCCTTTTGTTGCTATGCAACTGCGTAATGGAAAAGCACCAAACCCCAGTTTTGTATATGACAATCAGTTTTCCCAGGAATATTTATTGTGTCATTTCAGTGACTCTGACTCCAGTAACCCTGGAAAAAGGGAGACTCACATTCCATCAGGCAGCAAATCCATCGCTAGCAATTGTGTCTAATAATGTGAATTAGTGCTGATTTTCCACTTAGAAATGCACCATTTGTGTCATTAAAAAACCCATTCAGGTAGAACCAATCGAGATTCTTCATTTGAAACCACTTTAATGAGTTACACACGTGCTGTGTACGGTACATTTTCCACAGACTCTTTTTTTTGTACTGAATAATATTTTTATTGTCCACAAAAACCAATCTTTCGCTCAGTTGACAATGTTGTATAATAGGACTTTATTTTTATCTTTTTGCACAAAAGTGTGATGATGTTTTTTGTACAGCAGAAGTGAAAATACATCTCTGCATTTTATATCTTGGGCTGTTTCTTTTGATTTTTACCCTGATGTAGATGTTCCTGAAATATATTATGGTGATACTCAGCCACTACCTTATACAAATATCTTTCTTTGTTTTCACTGCATGCATTTAATCACTGTATTACTTGATGATTGAGTTATTAATTATGGGCATTTCAATTAGGCAAGCATGAAAGAAAATGTAATAACAAAGGCTATTTTATAATTGAGATACGTGCATTTTTGTATTTCACGTGCCAGAGATGATATTAAACACTGATTATTTTATGCTGCTGTTTATTAAAACATTGTTTTACCATAAACACATCGGCATTTCCTCCATCCTGAAATGGCTGAAGGACATGGAAGGATCTCCCTCCCCTGGCTCCCAGTTACCAGGGAAGCTGAGCTGGTATCAGCAATTAGGAATAACCTAATCCTTAAGGAGCAGCAGTGGGATCATAAAATATTCCCTCACACACTTTGTGGTTTTATGTTCAAACCACTCACGGCTCAGTTTGAGGTTTTTTCCTTTATTTCAAAGCTGGGTCCTTAAGGTTAAAGTATTTTTAGATAGGAACCAGCTCTGAAGGACACACCTGGAAAGCTTTGCAAAGACCTCTCCCTGCCCTGCCTCTCAGCAGGGAAAATCTGGGAATTCTGAGGCTGAAATCACAGTCTGGCTCACACCTGATGCACAGGGAGGTAACACAGAGAGGCAGCAACTCCTCTGGGAGAGATGAGAGGAAAAATGTAAAGAAACTGATGAGGTAATGTGGAAAATAAATGTTGCCAGAAATTACAGACTCGCTCCTCAGGTGGGAATGCAGACACAGGATGAAAGCTGGGTTTGTGGCAAACAAAGGGAGAGGGAATGTTCCAGATGCTAAATCATCATCCCTTCCTCCTTCAAGGAGAGAGCACTGCCAAGGCTGTTGGAAATGCAGCAGTCTTGGCTGGATTGAGAAACTCTGGAGGATTGGGAATAAAACTCTGGATAAACACAGTTAACTGAGCCTTCAGTCTGGACAATCTCATCCCCTCCAGGTTGGTTGTGTTGCTGTGAAAGAGAATAAATATTTGCTGATTTAAAGAGCACAATTCAGGGCCTGAAATGGGGATTTGGCTCCTTTGTTCCCACAGAGGAGTGACTGGGCTGGATTGAGAGGGAAAGGCCAGAGCTGCCTGTGCAGAAATAGGAGCTGGAAAGCTCAGAACTCACCAGGATGTTTATTCAGGAATGGTCAGGAGGGAATGTGGGCCTTGCTTTGCAGGAACAAGGATTTCCAGGGAGGCTTGGAAATACTCAGTTCCATTTCCTTGTCCTGTGAGCTGCACTCCCCAGGAGGGCTCTGAAACATCCACCCAGCTCCAGCCCCTCCTGGCCACAGGAGAACTCTCCAAGGACAAACCCGTGCTGGATCCAGAGCTCTGGAATGGGTGGTTACCTTCCACATCCACTGGCTCTCCTTCCTGCACATTCATCAGGAGGAATTTGGCTTTTTTTTGGCAGGATTCAGCCTCCTCAGGGTGTCTGAGCCTTGCCTTTGCCGCCTCCAAAGGAGGCTGAGCATCCAAAGGAGGTGGTTTGAGTTGGGAGGGACCTTAAATCCCAACCAATTCCATGGGCAGGGACACCTCCCACTATCCCAGGCTGCTCCCAGCCCTGTCCAACCTGGCCTTGGGCACTGCCAGGGATCCAGGGGCAGCCACAGCTGCTCTGGGCACCCTGTGCCAGGGCCTGCCCACCCTCCCAGGGAACAATTCCTGCCCAGTATCCCATTTAATGGTGCAGCCCAAGCCCAGCTGGTTCTGGTGTGAGCACAGGATTTAGAAAGCACATTCCTGCAAAAAGAGACATTTGAACACAGTTGCTCTAAAGAACATTTTTGCATAACAAACACAATATTTTTTTCAAAATCACCCCACTAGGCAAAAACAAACTAACAAAAATTGCTTTTTTTCATTTGCAGACAAATATGACAGCATCTTTCTTGTGTGTTACAATATTTCAGTGTTTCTTTATGAATTCCTGGTTCTGTGGCCAGGGGCTGGAATGAGCAGCTGGTTCTGCTGCAGAACATCCATGGAAAAACTCCATCCATGGGCCTGGAGCCTCTCAGAAATGTGATGGCTGTGGAATCCAAGCAGCAATTTTTATCTTGCTCTGGGCTGTCTTTGATAGGAGGAGAGAGAATATTGCCCCTGAGTTGGTCACTCTCCAGCCCCTCGTACTTTTGCCTGTTTGATCTCCCCCAGATTCAAGTCCAGCCCTTTGCAGGGCAGTTTCTGTGGCTGAGGTAATAGAAAATTATTAAAACCAGAGAGAGACACAATATTGGGACTGCACATCAAAAGCTCTTTAAGACAAAGGAGGGAAAATTGACTTGAAACTGGAATTATTGGAAGCATCTGTGGTGTCCTTTATTTCCCATTTAACAGCACAGCACATTTGGGAATGGTGTTGGGCTGGTTCTGGGCCTTAATTTGCTAAGTTTTACCCTAAACCCTGTGGTTTATCTGCTCCTGCAGAGGGAACAGCAACTGTTGGGAAATCAGTTTTGACCTTGAGACACAAAGGAAGATTCTCCAGTGCTGCAGCCTTCAGCTGTGTGGAGAATTTGGGGGTTTTTTTGTGCTCTTCTGAGGAGCTTAAAAGCAGAAATCTCTGTTAGGTTTAGGAGGAACACGTGGGTTTGTAAACCACGAGTGGTGCTGGGAGAAGGATCTGCACCTGTTGGAGCTGTGGGGAAAAGCTGTGGAAATCCAGCAGGTTTGTTGGATATTCCCAGAGTTTATAAAAAATCCAGTAACATTTGGGAGCAGTCACCAACAGGAGCGAGGATAACAACGATTCCAACCCCCCTCAAGGAGTGATGGGTCCATCCCCAGCTGTGGAAGGCAGAGCCATGGGATGGATCCCCATGGAAGGAGCAGTGCTGGGATTTGGGTGCCACTCCCAGCACAGGGAGGGAAGGTCAGCCCCTGGCTCCAGGTGGCTGCAGCCATCAGGGAATGGGCAAAATAGCCCATCCATGGAAAAAATACCCACGAATGGGAGCTCAGCTGCCTTTGCTCACAAATTCCTGCACCTGGGATGGGGCAATCCCAGAACAAAGGGTGGGGAGGAGTTGGAGCTGCTGGAGCCAGTCCGGAGGAGGTCCTAGAGCCCCTCTGCTCTGGAACCAGGCTGGGAGAGCTGGAGGTGTTCATCTGGAGAGGGGAAGGCTCCAGGGAGAGCTCAGAGCCTGAAGGGGCTCCAGGAGAGCTGGAGAGGGACTGGGGACAAGGGACTGAGGGACAGGACACAGGGAATGGCTTTAATGGTGAGCTCTGGGTTCTTGCTGGAATGTCCATCCCACAAATCCATATCTAAACCTTTGCTGCTCCACCTCTGCTCTCAATCTGCTTTTTCTTGGAAAATAGCTGTGCCAAGGTATTAAGGACATTGCTGGACAAGGAGGAGAAGGAAATGGAGTAACTGGATTTTTAATGGGACTCCACACAGCGATGCTGCCCTGTCCCTGTGAAATGGGTCATTCCCTCTTCTCCCATGGCACTGGGAGCTGCTGGTGGAGCTGGATCATTCCAGGAGCTCCCAGGAGGAGTTCAGGCTGCTCAGAGGGCAGCAGGTCCCAGTGGGAGCAGGAAAAGCCCTGTGGGATGCTGACTGTGTGGAACCACCCTCATCCCAGCTGGAAAACTGTGGGTGTGTCCTCTGTGCCAGAGTTTGAGGGGTCAGATCCAGGGAAAACCAGTTTGGGAGCACAGGATAAATAAAAATTCAAATGGTCTGGACACTAAATTATGGCATAGCAGGAACCAGTGGCAGAAATGAAATAATTATTCCAAAATAGGTCCACATAAGATAAAACCTGAAAGATATTGGGGATATTTTCCCCCAAATGTAGTTGGTATAAAATGGATGAGATATTGGATAAATTAATTTTAGCTTGTGTTGGGCAGAGTTAGGTTCTGCTGACAAAATCTCTGGTCCTAAGGAAACCCCCCCCTCAGCAGCCGAGCCGTGGGGTTGCACAAGGAGCCCAAACCCCGGCCTGTGCCAGCTCCTGAGCTCAGCACTGCCCCACAAATGCTGCTCCTTTCCAGCAGTGCCGTGTGGGCAAGTCCTTTGGCATGTAATTTATGTTTTCATTTCCTTATCTCGAGGTTCCTCTCAGCCCTGAGAAGCTGCAGATGGCTCAGCAGAGCAGGATCAGCACCGGGATTGCTCTGACCCTACAGAAGCTGCTCTGGGGCAATGCTGGATCATCCCAGGCTGGTGCTCAAGGAGGGATCATGTCCTGCTTCTCCCACTTCTGCTGCAGCAGCAGCTGGCAGGGATCTGGGGACAGCCAGCTTTGTTCCCACTGTTTTCCCTCCTGCTGATGGAGGCTCTGGGGTTTATTCCCTGCTGGGTTTGTGCAGCTCCCAAAACTTTCCAAGCAGCCTGTGGAGGGTGACAGGAATGCAGCCATTGGGAGTATCCAGGTGTTGTTGTGATCCTGCAGGGATTCAGAACATTTTGGTTGATGTTGGCACGAGGTGGAAGCTCCTCAGCAGGGAGGAGAGGCCAGACTTGGCAAATTGCCTTGGCAAGGGCCAGAGAGAATCAGGGAATCACCGAGGCTGGAAAAGCCCTCCAGGATCAGCAAACCCAGCCATGCCCAGCACTGCCAAGGCCACCACAGCCCCATGTCCCCAACTGCCACAGCCACAGGGATTTTAAATCCTTCCAGGGATGGGGACTTGTCACTGTCCTGGGCAGCTGTGCCAGGGCTGGGCAGCCTTTCCAGGAGGAATTGTCCCAATATCCTCCCTCCCCTGTCCCTGAGGCCGTTCCCTCTCCTCCTGTCCCTGTCCCTGTTCCCAGAGCCCGACCCCCCTGAGCCCCCTCCTGTCAGGGACTTGTGCAGAGCCACAAGGTCCCCCCTGAGCCTCCTTTGCTCCAGGCTGAGCTGGAACCTCAGGGAGGAATTCCTGAATTCCTGAAGAATCAGAGCAGAGAAAGAGCCCTGGGAATAACAAATCCTGGGAATAACAAATCCTGGGGATAACAAATCCTGGGAATAACAAATCCTGGGAATAACAAATCCTGGGAATAACAAGCCCTGGGTCATCTGGGTGGTGCTGCCAGGACAAGAACCCAGGGACACCTTCCAGGTAGGATTTGCTCTGTTCATTTTATCAGGGAATTTGTCATCAGCGTTTGCTGAAGTACAACAGGCTGTGGGGAAAGTGTGGAGCTGTTGTTCCAGCCTGGCCATCAAATGTCCAGAATTCTTGGATAAAGTGAGACATTTTAACACTTCCTGCCAGGAGAGATTTATTCTGGGCAGAAAAATTGGGATTTATCTGGGAAATCAGGCAAACACCCCAGAGACAGAAAGTTTGAGTTGTTTAAAAACACAAGATATGCAGGGCAAACCATGTCCCTTTAGTGCCTGGTGACAGAGCTGTTTTATCTCAGAGTTACACGGCATCTGGATGTTTTCCTCCCATGCCATGGATCAGTTTGGGAAGCCGTGGATTGACTTTCTCAGCAATCTGAGAAGCAGGAAGAAAATGAACATTTCACTTATGATCAGGTGAGGAAATAGAAATTCCAGGGTCTTCTCTGCCAGAAAATATTGATTTACTTTCTGATAAAATCCAAATTCCCGAGCTGGGATGAGCAGGATCCGTGGCTGTTCCCCTTTGCAGACAGGAACCATCCCCAGTTCCCTCCTGCAGCCCCCCCAGGAGAACAGATGATGACAGGAATGGCTGGGCTGGAGCTGTGGCAGGGCTGATTCCCAGATCCACCAGGGAAGGGCTGCCTTTGATCCTCGGGATTTACACCCCATTATCTCCTGGGAGTCAGCTGCTCCAGAGGCAGGGACCCACCAGCTCTCTGCACTTCAAAAAGGGCTTTAAGGCAGCTGATAATTTCACTTTTAAGTTTCCTGGCCTCTCCTATTGCCAGTCTTGATCAGGAGTGTGGGGATGAGTTTTAAGATCGGTGATAAAGTGTTTTATTTTGCCACGTGGGTCTCTGTTATTTACTGCCCTCTGGTTTTGTTGGGTTTGGGGGGTTTTAGGACAAATGAATCCAGATTTTTTTTCTCAGAGCACTCTTGGCCTTTCCTTCTGTCCTCATTTCCACCCCATGAAATGATCCTCTCCCTCCTGAGCATTTCCCTCCGTGTCTGCAGGACTTTTTCCAAATGGCTTCATTTTAATGACAGTGAAATTGTGGAGTTTGGTGTCACTCCTGGCTCTTTCCTGGGAACTGGCACTGAACGAGGGGGAAATGAAAGGAGGGAGAAGAAGGTGGCCATAGCCAAATGAAGAGCCCTCTGTGATCCTTGTGAGCAGAAAGCAGCCAGTGTGACAGATTAGAGTTGTGTAATTGTACTAATTAAGAAAGGAATCAGGGCTTTGAGAGTTTATAGAGCCTTGGGTGTTCTGGTTTCTTTAGGGGGGGATTTCAAATCCATTGGCAGAAAATACAGGGAACAGACAGCAGAAATAGGGGGGAAAAAGGACATAACTTGATCTAGGAAATAGTTTTACAGTGGGTTTGAAAGAGTCTGCACCCAGAAGGTAACAGTGTCCCTTTTAAAAATTATTATTTATGAATAAATATTAATGTTTCAATATTATTTTAAATATTATAAGAAACAAAATCAACACATTCATTATTTTTAAATCAATGTCAAGAACTATTCAGACTTCCCAAACCTTTCTAAAACCTGCTGAGGCTGTAAATTTGAATGCTGAGTTGATTGTGATGAACAAGAAGTCGAGTTTTGGAAGCAAAAGCTGTAGTGGGGAATGAGAGCCAGCGTGCTGGAGGGCACAGCTGGGATAAAACAGGGACTTGGGAAGTTCTGGTGTATTCTCCCTGAAACCCCAGCTGCTTTCTCCAGTCCCAGCCCAGCACAAATCCAAAAATACCCGCTGGATTTAAAGGGAATAAAGAGAAAGCAAAACTCTGCCAGTTCAAAACCCCTCATCCAAGAGTCTCCTCCTGCTCAGGTATTTCTGGAACGGGAGAAAAAACCCCTTTTGTTCCCCAAAGGGAGTTCCCTAAAACCCCCCACCTCCAGAGAAGCCCATTCCTTCAGCCAGGAATGTTCCTCCGTGGGATCCCAGCAGTGAATCCTTCTCTTCTCCAAGCATTTTAAAGGGTGTGTGTGGGCTGAGGAATCCCTGAGCTTCTGTTTCACAGGGATCAGTGCCAGAGTGGTGTCCTGGAGGGACAACCTGGGGACAAAACTTCTCAGTTGGCTCTGCAGGGGCCAACAGGGAGAGGGAGAAAGCAGGGATGGATCCCAATTTTTGTTACAGGGGCACAAAATGCTCAGAGTCTGGTGATGTTGTGAGGGTGGGGAGGCCCTGGAATGGAATTCCCAGAGCAGCTGTGGCTGCCCCTGGATCCCTGGAAGTGTCCAAGGCCAGGCTGGACAGGGCCTGGAGCAGCCTGGGACAGTGGGAGGTGTCCCTGCCATGGCAGGGGTGGCACTGGATGGGCTTTGAGGTCCCTCCCAGCCCAGGATTTTATGATTTATGAGGCAGCCCAAAGCTGTCACTCCTGGCCTGCAGAGGATATTTTTTTATGTTCCTGTTTCCTGCAACTTTTATTTTTGTAGTGGGGGAAAACAGTCCCTGAATTTTGTGGCATCCTCTGACAGGAAAGGAGGACGTTCCTCCAGTGTGACAGAGCCAGAGCAGCTCCACTGAGCAGAATTTGTTCTTGTCAGTAGGATGTGGATGAGAAATCCTAGAAAAGAGCCTGTTTTCCACTGCAGAACTTCCTGGGATTGGGAAAGACTCTAATTCTCCACTGAAGTATCACCAGCCACTTAAAAGGTCCTCTTGCCTGTGCCAGGGGACAAATCCCAACAAAATTCCTGCTTCCACTGCCACCATCTCAGAAAACCCAGCCTAACTCCAGCAGCTTTGGGTCTGTGGACTGAAGAGAGCAATTATTTTCTTTTCCCTGGTAGTGAATATTCCCAATTATTTCATTTCCTACGGAGACTTTTGGCAAGCAGCTCCCTCCCCAGCCCCTGCCAGCAGCTCTTGCTCCAAAATGAAACAACTTCTGGGCCTGGCAGGAGCACAGCCAGCAAAGTTGTCAGCGTTGGGCCAAGTGATATTTTCATTTGCCCTAATCAATGACATTTATTTCAGGCAATCCATATTCCAAGGGCATTTGTCAGGTTAATGAAGAGCCTGGGGAAAGCAGGGAATTCTCTTGAAGGAAAACAAAACCCTGGGTCATTTCTCTGGGGCATTTCTTTGTGTGTGTGGCATCACTGGTGGAATATTCTTGAAATCAACTTTCAGATCATTGACTGGAGTCAGATTCCTCCTCCTGGTTCAGCTGCCTTTGCTCCCCTCTGGAATTTGGCAGTCCTTGGCCTGCTGACAGTTTTCCCAAGGACAAGAAGTTCTCAGCCCTGGCAATCCAAGTGCAGCGGATTCCTAGCCCAGGCTATTTCCATGCTCAGAAAAGAGGATGTGGCTGGGACATTGAGGACAAAACTTTGGCCCTGCTGGAGTTAAATTCGGATTCCCACTGGTGGAATCAGGACTTTTGCTCAGGTAGGGAATCAGATTCGTTGCAAACCCCAAACATCTCCAGTTTGTCTTCAAAGCCTGCTTGGCCTCGTGTGTTTTTGATGCCCAGGTACAACTTCCAGTGGTTTCACCACAAATTCCACGCCTGGAATGGAAGGAAATTGAGGTCTGTGATGGAATTGTTTCCTTTTATGGGCACAGATTGCAATTTTACTAAAAGCAAAAGGCCTCTGGCAAAGAGCTTTTGACATTTCCCAGGACAGGGATCCCAAGGCAGGTGGGAAGGATATCAGAGGACACAACACTGAGCAGTGAGCTCAGGAGACCATGTTTGTTCCTACCTGGAGTCTCCTCCTGCCTTCCCTTGGGACTTCCCAGAGGATGAGACAGCAGTGGGGTCACAGGGATGTCAGAACTCAGCCAGGCTTTGTTATCTCTGAAATTATGTTGGGACAAAATGTTTTGTTTTCACTTCAGTCTGCCCCCCCAATCCAGGATTTTTATGGAGGCAGGAGTCATGAGGAGGAGACAGGGCAGAGCTCTGGGTGGGATGGTCCCAGTTGTCCCTGTGGAGATGAATCCCATGGGAGTTTGCCAGGTTTGGAGGGGAATGGGGGGGAGCAAAGGGAAAATCTTTAATTTTCCTCCTTCCCATAAAAACGCCCTGCTAAAGAAATGTTCTGGATTGTGTTCAGAAGTGTCCTCAGGGGGGATTGGGGAAGGTGGTCAGAGCTCCCAGGTGGGATGAGATGAGCCAGTGTGGCTCCAGTCAGAAAGGAGAGTCCTGGAATCCCACACTGGGTTGGGGGGGACCTTAAATCCCACCCATCCCACCCCTGCCATGGCAGGGACACCTCCCACTGTCCAGCCTGGCCTTGGGCACTGCCAGGGATCCAGGGGCAGCCACAGCTGCTCTGGGCACCCTGTGCCAGGGCCTGCCCACCCTCCCAGGGAACAATTCCTGCCCAAGATCCCATCTCAATCCCACCCTTTTCACTTTAAATCCATTCCCCACTTTCCTGTCACTCTTCTGCCTGTGTAAAAAGTTCTCCCCTTTTTTAATTCCCCTTCAAGGACTGGAAGGAGCCCTAAGGTGTCCCTGGAACCTTCTCTTGCCCAGGGTTTTCCAGCCTGGAGAAAAGCCCAGCAGCAGCTCAAGGAGGGCTCCTTTTTTAATTTCATGTTTTTGGTTTTGCTGATGGCTTCCCTCAGTTCCCAGCAGGATCAGGTGGAGCCTGGGGAGGGAAAGGGATGTGTGGATAAAAGCAGGAGGGATGTGGGCTCACAGCAGCTCCAGGTGGGCTCTCTCAGGCTGTCAGGGACCTGGGAGTTGCTTTCCCTCACTCAGGCTGTGCTTCCTCTCTCCTGGTTTAGTACAAGACAACACAGGAGTGGAGCATGTCCAAGGCAGGATCCAGGTGGGATGGGATGAACCACAAAGGAATCAAGGTAGGACAGGAGCTTTTCTTCATTCATTTCTGATGTTTGTGCAGTCACTTCCAAACCCAGGCAAAAACCTCCTGCAAAAACACCAAATTGGTCTCACAAACCTCGCCCTCATGGCAAAAATGTCTTCCCTTGGCTCTGCTTGGCTTCATGAATGATTTTAAACAGAATTTTATTTTCCTTGGAGGAGGTGGGAAGGGCAGAACATTAAAACAATCTTTGCTCATGCTTTTCCCAGCAGTAATGAACACACAGAGCGTGTCCTTGGGGAAGTCCTTCTCCTCAGGCTTGGGGAGCTTTGTGCTCCCTTTTCTTTCTGTCACTTCCCAGCTCTTAACAATGTTAATATTTAAATTATTCAGGGGTTTGCATCGCCTTCATTGATTATTATCTTTAGTGAAAACTACACAAGAGCCCGTGTTAACTAATGAATTCTCCTTATTCTGGGCCAGAAACTCCTCCCTCCAGCTGAGGATGTGATGAAGGTTCTGGCATTTTACTCCTGGATTCTCCTGTGGTTTAGCAAGTGGGAAAAAAATCAGGGAATTTGCAAAGCCAGGAGGCTGCCTCTTGCCTCAGAGGGGATTGGAGTTTCCCTCCTCCCCATTTCTAATGTGGTAACTCTGTACCAGTTTAAAAAGTCCCTTTTCCCTTGGAATCCCATTTGTTTCCAACATCAATTAGGAGTTGAAGGACAGCAAGCTCCGAGTTGAAATTCAGGGTATTTTTTCCCTCTCCCAAGAAGCCCCCAGAACTGAGGTTAATTTTCCTTTGCTGTGGGCTCATGGCCTTTAACAGAACCCCTTTGTTTGATGTCTTTGGTAATTGTTTCATGATGCAGTGGCCCAAATCCTCTGGGATGTCCCTTTTTGCTCCCAGCAGCTCGGGAAGCCTGGACCTGCTCCCCTGGCTGGGATTATTTTCTTTCCCTGCACTCAATTCATAAGAACCAGAGAGGAAATTGGGAATTTCTGAATTTTGGGAGAGGAGGGTGAGGCCGTTCCCTGGTGCTGGGGAATGGGACAATCTCGGTGCCACCTGGCAGCAGCAGCCCCCAGGATTTTGGGAGATTCCTCCTTGCCTTTGAACCTCTGTGGGATGAGAGGCAGGTCTGGGTGATGCCTTAAGAGGCCACCTAAAACAGAGCCTAGACAGGAGTAGGGGAACAAAGGCAGGGATTTATTTGAAAGGCCCTCACAGGTGCCCCTGGGCAGGCAGAGGCCACTGCAGGGATGGAGCCTGGGATGGGCAGCAGGGCACAAGCTCCTCACACTTCCATAGGTTTGGTTCATTTGCATCTCAGGGTTAATTCTCCAATTAAAGCTTCAGTTAATGATGTCATTCCCCTCAGCTTGCCCCCCTTAGAGGCTTTTGGTTTATACTTTTTGGGCCTAGGACGGTCCCTGGAGAGGCTTTGTTGGGTCTACCCAGCACGGAGAGCAGAAGTGAACAGGCCATGAGAGACTTCAGAGTTACACACTGGGCAGTGCAAGGTCTGGAAACCACAGAAGTTAAAACCTGAGGCATGACAGGCACTGGCTGCAGGTTCAAACATGGGATGGGGGCTCCCTGTTTGTGTTGGTTTGGTTTCCTCAATCGCAGGCAGCTCACAAAACTCGGGGCTGGTCCAAGCTCAGGCTGCTCTGGGCTCCTGGCAGGGGAGGAGAGGGCAGAGAGGCCAAAAATCTGCTGACAGAAGGGTGGCAGCAGCAGCAATCCTCATTTCAGGAGGGCAGCAAGGCAAATGTTCCAACTCCAGCACGTTTTCCTCGGGAAATGAGGTCTCTGAGTTCAATTATTTCTGGGGGGGAGGTTTGAAATCCGGCTCGGTTTGGTGTAGGACGTTGCTCACCCTACTGAGAGCACCGGGCCCTGTGGAGTTTGCACATCTTCACTAATTACAGTGGCACCAACTCAGTTTTTAATTAGTGCCAGGGACAAGGGCTTTGTCCTGGTGTGAGGAGCAGTTTGCTGCACATCTTCCTCAGGAGTTGTGAAAGAAATGATGGTGAAACACAGGGAAATGGGAGCCAGGAATTATCCCCTGGTGAGCTTTCAGAATCACGGGATGGGAGCGGGGTGGGTTTGGAAGCGGCTCTGAGGCTGGGAATTTGGGGGTTGATGGTGAGGGACAGAAATGGGACTGAAAACCACATTTCCAGAGAGCTCCTTGAGCACAAGGAAGGGCCTGGAGGGACAGGACACAGGGAATGGATCCCAGTGCCACAGGGATAGTGGGAATTTGGGAAGGGATTCCCGGCTGTGAGGGTGGCACAGGGCATGGAGGGACAGGACCCAGGGAATGGATCCCAGTGCCAGAGGGCAGGGCTGGGTGGGGTTTTGGGCAGGAATTGTTCCCTGTGAGGGTGGGCAGGCCCTGGCACAGGGTGCCCAGAGCAGCTGTGGCTGCCCCTGGATCCCTGGCAGTGCCCAAGGCCAGGCTGGAGTTTCCCTTTTCCCTCTCGGATGCCACAGCCCCTCTCAGCCCCTGGATCCCCCCCTGCGCTCCCTGACCCCATGGGAGTTTGGGAATCACAGCCAGGCAGGACTGGCCGTGGGTTTTGCTGAAACACCGGGGTTTTGTCGCATGTTCGAGGCTCTTTTGCCATCTCGTGGCTGCCGAGGGAAGGGAGGGAGCGGCTGCTCCGCCCGAGGATTCCCCGGGTTCCTCCGGGAGGCGCAAATTAAACATCTCATTAACGACGGGAAGCTCAGGAAGTGTTTCCTCCGCTGGAAAAATTAATATCCCAGGAAGCAGGAACTTTAAAAATACCCTCTAAAAGCCCAGGCGGTGACAGCTCTTGAAGCCCAGAAGGGTTTGGGCTGAAAGGGATCTCAAACCCATCCCGTGCCACTCCTGCCATGGCAGGGACACCTTCCACCATCCCAGGGGGTGCCCATCCAACCTGGCTTGGGAATTTCCAGCGGCACCTGGAGTGGGCATTACATAAAATTCCCTGCAAGAAGTGTCTGCTAGGTGGATTTTACCCCTCAAGCCGTGGTTTTATTTACAGCTGCTCCCATTTTCCGGGAAAACAGCACTGCCAGGATTGGGAAATGAGGAGAACGGGGCTGGAAAAGCACCCACCCCCGGGCAGGGCCAGTGCCGCGGCAATTAATCCCTGCCATGAATATGTATGACACGATTTCCCCCTCTTTCTTTCGGCACCGTAAATCTGCCACAACCTCATTGTCTTTTCATGCTGTTGGGAAGCTCGAACTGAGTATTTCAATGTTGTCATTTGTGGATTTTAATGTGCTGCACCCAGGGAAAAAATCCTCTTGGAAATTATGGGCAGGGCCAGATGCTGTGGAAGGAAGCTCAGCGTTGTTATAAATCCATGTGCAGCTCCCCAGGATAATCCTGAGGGTCCCAGGTTATTTTGGACCTGTTCAGAAGGGTAAATGTGAACCATTTATTGCCTTTTCTGCAGTGAGAATTGGCCTGCTCCAACCCAGGCACTACATTATGGTTTGGCTGGGGATTGTAGGTTGGATTATTCCCTAATAACCAAAGAAATTGGGATCAGCTCAAAAATGTAGAAGTTCTACCTGCATAGAAGTGATTTAAATGGGAGAAGAATTGGGTTCTATATAATTCAGGAGGTGATTGACACATTTTTATAATTTACTTTCAAATTTAATTTCATTTTTTTCCAAAGGAGAGGAAATAACGGATATAAAGTTAGGTAGAGAAACTTTTGAAATATTGCTGTTACACATTGATTTTAAATATTTATTTCCTCACAGGAGCTCTGTTAATGGCTCCCTAAAGTTCATCCTTGTCTCCTGAGAGGGGAACTCTCCTGGTATTCCTGATGGAATTTACTTTGTCCCAAACCAACCCTTCCTCGATGGATAAAATATAAACCCAAATAGCTTTGTGTTGGTTTGTTTCAAACAACTCGATGTCTACATCAAGGAGGGGAAAAATTTAAAAAAGAGATTATTGGGGGCAGATTTTCTTCTCAAGAGTTAGACCTGGAGAAAAACTTGAACCTCAGCACAGTGAAGGGAAAATCTTCCCCTTTTTGCTGCCAAATCCAAGCAATCATCAGGAATGTGGGATATCTGTGGCTCTGAGGGAGATCCCAACCCAGCAGAGCTGAGGTGGGACTGGGATAGCTGGAGGAGCCCAGGAGCCACCACCGAGCTGCAGCTTCAGGGACCTGCAACCACTTGAGTGGTCTCCTGAAAAAAATGGGCTGAAAAGTCTGAAAAGTGAAAAATCCTGCCCAGGAAATCCCTTAATGCTCTGGAACAGGAGCAGGATTTGGGGTTGGCAGGCCAGGAGAGGGGGGCTGTTCATGGAGAGCCCCCCACATTTGGTTCCACTCTCACCACTGCTTTTTTCCCTTAAAATCCTGGTTTTATCAGAGAATAGCTGACAATGAGAATGATTTTGTCAGTACCTGAAGGAGGAGGTTGGAACCAAATGATCTTTGGGGTCCCTTCCAACCCAAACCTGCAGAGTTCCCCAGAACTCCCTGGGCTGTTGTTTCATAACCTGAACCATTTCAGCCACACATGAAAAATCCCAATTTCCGAAGGCCTTTCTTTTCCCTCACTTTGGCACACAAAGCAAGAGTTTAGTGGTTTGGAGCACTGGGATCTTCTGCCATTCAAGGCCCATGACATCACTGACTGCAAATTAGTCAGAAACCCCATTTAAAAATAGCCCCCTTTTCTCAATAGATCTGGGCCTTGTTTGCACAGCAGCATCTGGGCTCACTTACTGACAAAACCAAATGCCAGCCCTGCTCACACAGCAGAGCCCTGCAGCTGGAAAGGACAAAGGGGGCTGCTGCTGACAGGACTGATAACAGTGATAACACTGGCAGGGCTGGCAGGGAGGTTCCATCCTCCTGGAGCACAGCAGTGGCAGCCAGAGCTCCATTTGGGACAGCTTAAAAAGCAGCTGTCCAGAAGAGTTTGGGAAAAGAGTTCAGATTCATGGGCAGACTGGAGGCAGAGCTGTCAGGCAGATGAAAAATGGACTTTATTATATTATTCTGCAACTTGTGGCACGAATAATTCCCTATTTATAGCCCTTGTGAAGCTCATGTTCCCTGGGTGCTCCCAACAGATGCAGTTTCACAGATCAGGACGAATTTGGGGCTGCATTTAAAATGAGAAAGGTGGTTTGGCTCGGTTTAGGATTGCCCTTTCTCCTTTTTCCTGGTTTCCTTCAGTCACTGCTGATCTTCCTGGTTTCAACCAGTGGGCTGTGCCTGAGAACCTCTTGGGAAGGCAAGGTGTGATGAGGATCGTGCTATGGAAATGTTGCACTGTTTCTGAAGCAGGGCAGGAGCCTTGGAATTTACCAATAAATTCACTTTCCTAAGACAATTCCCGTGTTAGGGTTAGGAATCCTTGAGGAGCTGTTACGTTTTGTGTGATTTCTCATCCCTGCCGGGCTGTGCCACCGCGGCTTGGGCGAGGAGCAGGGCAGGAGCTGCGTGCTGAGCTGGGCCCGGACCTCTGGAAAAAGGAGTGGGCAGAGCAGGAGGCACCTCTGGGCAGGTCGGGGCTCTGCAGGAGGGAAGCACACCTGGGATGGAGCTCTCCAGGAGCAGCTCCCAGCCAGGAACGCCAACAATCCCCAGCCGAGGGAAGCTGAGCTTTGTGCTCAGCCGGGAGCAGGTGAGATCCCTTTCACCCTATAGAAATCACCCCCTGCTGCCAACGCCCCGCACTTTTTCCAGGGAAAATCCAGCTCCGTTTTTTCGCCTGCACAGGGAGATGGGACACGGAACTGAACTTTAAATCCCACACCTCTTTATGAGCTCTTATCTGCGCCCTTCGCTCTGTGGGAGCTGTCCCGGGCACAGCTCCCACGCCGTGTCCCGCTCTGGGAAGGGCATCCGTGGGGTGGCATTCAGGGACATTATCCAATACCTGTGGAAAAGCCTCCCAGCCACACCTTCCCTCTGGAGCCGGCTCTGGTTTGGTCCCTGCTGGAACCTCTCCAGGGGCTGCGGCGGCCACCAGGGCTGCCCGAGGATGGCTGCGGGGGGAACTCCAACCCCTCCTCATTTTCTCCTTCTTCTCCTCCTTCTTCTCCTCCTTCTTCTCCTCCTTCTTCTCCTCCTTCTTCTCCTCCTTCTTCTCCTCCTTCTTCTCCTCCTTCTCTCCTCCTTCTCCTCCTTCTCCTCCTCCCTCCCCTCCCCTCCTTCTCCTCCTTCTCCTCCTTCCCCTCCTTCTCCTCCTTTCCCTCCCTCTCCTCCCTCTCCTCCCTCTCCTCCTCCCTCTCCTCCCTCTCCTCCTCCCTCTCCTCCCTCTCCTCCCTCTCCTCCCTCTCCTCCTCCCTCTCCTCCCTCTCCTCCCTCTCCTCCCTCTCCTCCCTCTCCTCCCTCTCCTCCCTCTCCTCCTTCTCCTCCTTCTCCTCCTTCTCCTCCTTCTCCTCCTTCTTCTCCTCCTCCTTCTCCTCCTTCTCCTCCTTCTCCTCCCTCTCCTCCCTCTCCTCCCTCTCCTCCTTTCCCTCCTTCCCCTCCTTTCCCCCCTCCCTCCCCTCTAGATGGCCCTGTGGCCCTGCCTGGGACGCGCCGCTGCTCCCGGCACCGGGAGGGAAGGAAGGAGGGAAGGAGGGATGGATGCTGCCCGCTCTCCGGAGCTCCTTCTTGGAGTCTCAGCTGCCGAGAGGGTTTAGTTCAGCTTTTAACCGTCTGTGGAATGGCAAAATCACGGAATTGGTTCAGTGGGAAAAGGTCGAGGAGGATCATCGAGTCCTCCAGCACTGCCAAGGCCACCACTGCCCATGTCCCCAAGTGCCACATCCACAAGGATTTTAAAGCTCTCCAGGGATGGGGACTCCACCCCTGCCCTGGGCAGCTGTGCCAGGGCTGGACAGCCCTTTCCATGACGAGATTTCCCCTAAAATCCAGTTTAAGCCCCGCCTAAACCTCCCCGTAAGAAATCGGCTTTTCACCAGGTGATGTGTAGTGTCACCTGAGAAGAAGCCAACTCAAAAACCAGCAGCATTTCCTATTAAAGCCAGGTTTAAAACAGTTTAGAGGAGTTAATGAAGCCGAGAAGACCTCATTCAGGGCGAAACACGGCAATAAAAGGTTTGTTACTCCCGGGAGCAGCTTCCACTGCAGAGTATCTGTAACACAGGTGCTGCACTGCCCGCGTAAGTCACTCATGGGCTGTTCACCCCTTTCCATAATCCAGCTTTTCCCAGCACTGAGGATGACCTCTCCCTGAGCCTGGCCACTTGGGTGACTTCAAAGCGCTGCCTGAAAATGCTGGTGGCCAGGGGTGGCTGCAAGGCCCCCTCCTCCTGCTCCTTTTCTCACCAGGGGTGTCCTGTGGCTCCACATCCGACAAGGAGGGCGATCAAAGGTACCCAGCGAGCCGCAGCCGCCACCAGCGGGGGGAGAACGCAGGCTGGAAGATCTCTTTTATCTCGGGCACACTGTAAAATATGTTAATAATTTAGAGCATCCAAGGACAAAAAGACAGCACTTGAAAGGGAGGTGAGAGAACGGCACGAGTTTTATGAGGGCTGTTTGCAGAACGAGGAAATCAAACAAAACTTTCATTTGACTCTGAGCATGCGAAGGGGGTGTGAGGCAATTCTTAATGAGATTGATGCCCGAGGCAAAGTGCTTGCTCTGGCTCTTTTGTGTTTGGCTTTCTTTTTTTTCCCTCTTCTTCTTTTTCTTTTTTAATTTTTTTTAATTAAATAAAAAATCAAGTAAGGAACGATTTTGAAACCCTGAGGCCAGCTCCCTGTTTTTGCTGGTGTGAACAGCCCTAAATGTTGGAAGGTTTGCCTGGAAGTGGAGCCCAGGGGGGCTGTGGGGTCTCTGCCAGCACCACCGTGTGGAACAGTGTCAGGGAGTTTGGGATCTCCTACAGCTCTGAGATAACCAGGAATTCTCCTTGGATGCTCCACAGGACATCTGACAAAGCCCTAGATTTTGGGGCATGACAGGGAAGCAGTTTGAGGTTTTATTTTGTTTTCCTGAGAATAATTCCCTGTTCTTCCAACAGCACAATTTACTGATACCCCATAGGGCACCCTGAATTAGGATTTTAGGGCCCCACCCACCCCAAACACCTTCCACAGGTGAGTCCCTTCTGCAGGAGATGCCCTGAGCCTTTAAATCTGCCCAGTGTAGCAGCTCTGAGCATGGAATGTAGAAGTGTTTTTCTCTGCAGAGCTTCCTGGTCATGAAAATGCTACTTTTTGGTGCGATGGGTGAGTTCAGAGTAATTTTACAACTTCTTCAGCTTGTTATCTGTATTAAACCAGCCCCTGGGTGGGGATAATGCTGCCTTTCCAGTGTATTTGGGTGCAGGAGTTGGAACAACCACACGTTTTTTGTGGAGAAAAAAAAAAGGAGAACCAGCAAGTCTCTTACAGATGTTTTGTCCTGAAGTCAGGACAGCCCTGAGTAACCCGGGGGGAGGGTGAGGGGCCACCCCAAGCTGGGCAGATGAGTCTCCCAGCTCCCTTTGAAATCCCTCCAGCCCTGCTGGGTGCTGCAGCTCGGATGGTTCCCGTGTGCCTGCAGAGCTGGGGAGGCTGTGAGGTAAAACCACGGTGCATTCATTGCTAAATGACAATTTATGTGCCAGGAAATGTGTGTTAGCGCCACATTAAAGCCCTGCTAATTTCTCCTGATTAATTGCAGCGGCACTATCAAGGGAATTATTAATTGGGCTCTCATTACCACGGTAGCTGTCTGTCATCACCCCGTGGTGGTTTGTGAGGACTCTTCCCCTTGTCAGTCCCGGGCTAGAACTCTGTGATGGATCACGAGGTACATTCCCACAAGGAGCAGATGCCAATTTTCCTGCTGCCAGGGGTCATGTGAGGAGGTATTAAAGTTTAGAGGAGATATAGAGTGAATAATGGAGCCGTCTTTAAGATGTTGTTGAGGAATTAAACTGTCCTGGAAGCACAACCAAGGGTGTGAGTGGATCCAGCCAGAGGGTGCTGGAGTGGTTTGGGGTGGAAGGGAATTTAAAGCTCCTCCTGTTCCACCCCTGCCCTGGGCAGGGATGCCTTCCACTATCCCAGGGTGCTCCAACCTGTCCTTGGACAATTCCAGGGATCCAGGGGCATCCCTTGTTTTTCCAGGCAGCTTTTGGAGAGGGAAGGGTCTGTGTGCTGAGGTCAGCTTTCATTTGGACTGTTCTTCCCTTGAGTGCTGCCCTGTGGGTCAGCTCTGCCCAGTGAGGCTCAGCTGGGGATATTCCAATGTGGAATTTGTGCTCACACCGTTCCTTCCCTCCAGAATGAGGCACAAGAGCCTCTCCTGCCACTCAAGGCCAAGCCAAACCTCG
The DNA here is from genome assembly GCA_020086605.1 of Lanius collurio. Classification (NCBI taxonomy): domain Eukaryota; kingdom Metazoa; phylum Chordata; class Aves; order Passeriformes; family Laniidae; genus Lanius; species Lanius collurio. The sequence goes on from JACBWW010000016.1 coordinate 24,501,138, forward strand.
TGCCTGGCTCAGGGCAGGCAGGGGGAGGTTTATCCCCACCTCCGAGGCACAAAGGGCACCACTACAACTTTAAAGTTTATTTGTGGGTTAATGACAGCCTGAATGCCCCATTCCTGGTGCTCCCTGCCTGGCTGTCACTTCCTCTGGACACTTCATTGGGGCTTGAGCCCTGTTCCCAACACTGTAGGAACTCCTGGAATGGGATCTGTGAGGATTATCCAGCTCTGAGGGGCTGTGACCAATGGCAGTGACAGGGCAGAGCTGGTGGAGTCACTGCAGAGAAATTAAAGGGCACATTCCACTCTCTGGGATCAGCTGGCAGCCAGGGAGGAAGGAAAAGACAAAAGAAAACACCCAGATCCCTCCATGGCCATTCCCATCCATCCCGGGAACTTCCCCAGGAGGAGCCAGGCTGGCAAAATGGTCACTGATTAATTAGTGAAATGAAAAGGCAAAATGCAGGAGTGGGAGCAAGGAGAAGCATCTCCTCAGGGCAGGAATTTGCTGCTGAATCCAGCAAGGTTTGGCCTTGCCTGCCGTTCTAAATTGACTTTAAGTGAAGCTTTATTCATTCCTGCAAGCCTCAAATGAAAGGGAAAGCTGGAATTTCCAATGGCAACACGCAGGAAAACGCTGGGTGCTTTGCTGAGGAAAATATAATCTCCAAAGCTGGAGCCAGAGGAGGGGAGTTAATGTATGGTGACTGGAAAAATAGCAACTAAAATCCCACAAATCCTGCAGGAATGGGATGTGCCAAAATCGTCCATGTAAAACCCAAAGGAACCCCTCAGAGCAAGAGAATTGCTTTTGGGGTGACAGCAAGTGGAGGGCAGGAGCTGCCAGGCTGTGATCCTAAAAATACAACAAATAAGATGTGGAGTAAATCAGGAGTAGAGCCCAACATGGCAGCATCTTTCCCTTTCTCTTTCCCTTTCTCCAAAGAGTTCGTGTCTGGCAGGACAAGAAGGGCTCTGGAGCTGCTGCCAAGTGCTCACAGGAGGGATCAGGGCTTGTCACAGAGCCTCACACGTGGTTTAAAAACATCTCACAATTCAATGTTATTATAGGAGATAATATTCTTACCTTCAGTGAAAATAAAGGTGAAGGGAAATTCCAGTACAACCAATTTATGTGCTGAAAAATGGCATTTCAGCTTAACCCAGAGGGTGGGGAAATCTGCATGAAATGGGGTGAGAGCAGCCAGTTTGCTTCTGTGGTGTTGAGGGGTTGCCATACTCCAGCTGTAGATAAAGGGAATAAAATCATCCTGCCCAGAACCTTCAGGCTCTTGGTGGCAAATCCTCTTCATCCTCACTGATTCCACATCTTTTTTCCCATGCTCCAGCTTTGGGCACCTCCCACCATCCCAGGCTGCTCCAGCCTGGCCTTGGGCACTGCCAGGGATCCAGGGGCAGCCACAGCTGCTCTGGGCACCCTGTGCCAGGGCCTGCCCACCCTCACAGGGAACAATTCCTGCCCAAGATCCCAGCCAGCCCTGCCCTCTGGCAGTTCAAACATCCCGCGGGTTTGATGGAGTTGATTAAAGCCGGAGCTGCCACTCCCCCTCCGGAAGCAGAATTTGGGAGCCCTCAGGATTTCCAGGGGTTCCCATCTGGGGGGGTCTCCTTTGTCACGGGCCATGGCCTGACCCCACACAGACCCCCAAACTGATCCACCTCCTGCTTCCCATGGCAGATCTGGGAGCGTTTTGGCTTTGCTGAGGAGATTTTTCATCTTCTGTGGAAGCTGAGTCTGGATTGGCATAAGAGAAAGCCATGGGAAGCCAGGGAGCTGGGAAACTGCTGTTCATCTTGTCCTAGCTAATACTAGGACTAGGTTTAACCAGCTTTAATTATAAAGCTACATTTAGAGACATCTATATCCAATTTTATACATTTTGCTGTGTTTTATTTTTAATTATGGATCAAAAATGTTTCAAAATTAGGGATTTTATTTATTTTATTTATCAAATAATTTTTAATTTAAAGAGTAATTTAAAATTATCAGGGCTGGTGGTGAAGTAGCTCTTCTGTAGCTGTACCTTTCAGGTGTTACTGATTATACAGAGTTGTATTTATTAATTAAATCACAGTATTATTATTAGCTGTATGCAAACTGATTTCTGTGGCTTTTCTCACTTGTAAATCAAAGTTTGTTGTGATAAATAGTCAAATATGACAAAAATAATTTGCTAGTAACTAATGTAAAGGTGGATTAGGTTGTGGCATAATAGTTGGATCAAGTCAGGGTTATCAGTTTTATCTTACTGCCTTTACCCAGGAGTAGCTATTCAACATTTCATTGTTAATTTTAAAAGTTTCCTTCTCTGATCCATTGCTATTCCTGAATGGAATATGCCTGGGAAATGGAGAATATTTTGGGTTTTTTTGCAAAAGCAGTACAGAAATCACCCTTTGGTGAAGTCCCTCCTGTGCTTGGAGATGAGTTACTCACTCCTTCAGATCCTGCTCCGTTTGTGCAGAGATATCAAAACATAATCAGGAATATCTGGGGGCAGTTTGATGCTCCAGGAGCTTTGTCCAAGGATTACTGCTGGCATTGTCTGCCACTGACAGCCCTGTCTGAGGAAGGGATATTAGGGAAAAAATGTCTGCAGTGAAAAACTCTGATTGTGCTGCTCGTCTGGGAAGGAGTTTAAATATCATTCCAGGCTGAATATGTAATTTGGCATTAAAATCTCATAACAGGATTAGCCCATCACTCACAGACCCTGCAAGAAGAATTTCCAAGGAAGTTATTTATGTGGAGAAGCCAAGACACTTGTGCTTTTTCCAGGCAGATAATGGGGGCTGGAGAATGATTTATGCCAAATGGAAACAATTCCTCATAATTGCATGAAGTGCTTAATATTCCATCTCCTCCCCATGAACAGGAAACTGTCTGGCTTTCAATTTATGGTTAATTTGTAATAATCAGACACTAAATCTATCATGTGCTCCTTTGCACTTTGGAATAAGATGAAGCCTTTTCCCCTGGGAGTCTCCTTCCAAAGCCCTGCTCACCCCTTGCTGTCAGTAGCACAATTTCCTTTCCTCACTTCACAGGCCTCCAATCAGCCAGGAATTAGGCATTTAAATCAGCTACTTTAGGAAACAAACCCTGTGCATTCCCATCTCCAGCAGATCAAGAATTCCTGGATATTTTACTTGCATCCCAGGAGGGGAAAACTCTTTGTGCTGCAGGTTGGGAATAGCAGCAGGTACAGAGCAGGGCAAATTCACAGAATCCTCTGCCAGCAGGATTTTGTGGGTTTTTTGGGGAGCTGGAGAGGCTGGATGAGGAGCACAAACTGGCCTGGGAGCTCCAGCTCTGGAAAGGTACAACTTCCCCAAAATCAGTTGAGATTTCTGTATCCAGCATTGCTGTCAGAAGAATTTCCCTGGGAATTGGTTTAGGTTACAGTGGCATGTTCATTTTCTGAAGCTTAAGGATCTTGGCTCAGGCTCCCACTAAAATCCCACAAACTTTAATTTAGTGGGATGGCCTGAAACGGGGACTGTGCCCTGGAGCAGCCCCTAACATGAACCAGCTTCCCCAACATTGTAATTTCAACCTGAAGTGCTGCCAGACAGAGCAAGGAGCTGATTTTGGAGGCTGTAGGAATGTAAATAGTCAGAAATATCAGAGGTGGAAATGCACAGGTCAGGTTCATCCTTAGGGAAAAGAAAAACCCCAGGCTGGCAGTGAGCTCTGTGAATTTATCTTGGTTTTCACAAGTGGAAGAAAAAAGCAAAAAGCAAAGATTATTTCAGTGAGATGTGAAAATTCCAAGCCCTGGGAGCTCTGCAGAAGCTGAGACAAACCTGCTGTGACCTCAGGCTGCACAGGGACACACGTGGGGCATTCCTGCAGGCTCCAAATCAGACCCTGCATGTTTATTCCAAGCAGGATGGAGCCAAGTCTGGAAAAATCCACCACGGAAAACTTGTGAGAAACCAAATCCCTCCCCACTTCCAGAGCTGGGCTGACTCCCTGCACAGGGAGGATGCCCCTGGGAAAGGGTGAAAGTGGGAGGGAGAGGAGCCAGGGCTGCTTCGGGGTGGAAGAGTTCAGTGCAGGGTCTGACCAAACAAAAAATCCTTTGTTCCCAGGCAGGAGAAACCCAAAGCTCCAGCAGGGCATGTCAGGCTGCTCCCCTCTCCCCCAGCACCTGGGGATTATCCTGATGGGGTGATGATGATCCATGCACAGGGCTTGGATTTATTTTCCTCTCTTCACAGCTGCTGGTAACGTCCTGATCATTGGGGCCATGTGAGGAAGTCAAATAAACCATGCTCAGAGCCTGAAAAATGTTTTATTTTTGGTGAAGCTTGGAAAGGGAAAAGGCAGTTTGGAATAAATATCTGTTTTGGAATGACCCTGGGAGAACCCAACACGAAGCAACCACAGTGTTCTGCTGCAAAGAGCAAATATGTCAAGTCTCTGCTATACCTTGATTTTTCTAGGTCACTGAAATACAGCCTGAAAGCTTAAAGGTCATTCCTGAATATCCCAAGGAAAAGCTGGACACAGAAAATGTACTTGGCCACAGTCAGAGAAGTGATTTGGCTCTCTCAGTGAGTTCCCTGAGCCCAAAGATACCAAAAATGTCAGGATTATTTATAATCCCCATGGAATCTTACTAGGTTGAGAAATATTCTCCTGTCATCTTTTGATTCCTCCCCAGAAAGATGCTTCCCAGACCTTTAAGCAGATTTTGAGGATGACAGCTAGCTGCAATCCAGGAGTCCCTGCTAGTTTTGAAGGGCTGCTTGATTTTAGGGAATATCTGAAGGAACTGTTTAAAATCCAGTAAATCTCCTTGTTTTCTCTTGAATTAATGAAATACCTGTGAAAAAATGCCTCTGTAGCCACCTGCCCCATGGCTTTCTGAAGCTTTCTCCAGGCTATTCCATCAGCCCATCACTGGAACAGGATATATTTCATATTGGATTGCTTAGAATTAGCAAAAGCAAGCGTGTCAGGGAAAAGAGCTGGAGCTGCAGCTGAATTAAGGTCCTTTATTGAGGAGGGACACGTTGCAATTCCATTTGCCAGGAATCTGGGAGAACATTTCCCTCCAAGCACAGAAATGCTGGGAGAGGATGGTTTGCAGTAGGAGTGTGAGGAATAAAACCCCTGGGAGTCTTGCAGCTTCCTTTGATTGCTGAAGCAGCTCCTCTCCCCCTTCCCCAGGGCTGGGTGAGGGCTGGATCTGCAATATTGATCACCTGGGACATGGGGCCTCCTTTGTAAAACCTGGACCCCATAGGAATCCAGGAGGATTAATCCTAACCTGGTCCTTTCCACTTTGCTGCTGCCCTGGTGACTTTTCCAGCTCCATCCATCTGTTAACACCATTTCCAAAGGCAGCCTTGGAAAGCTGTCCCTGCAAGGGAAGAGCTGAAAGCAAAGCAGAAATCCAGCTGTTGTCAGCAGGCCACAGCCATGATGAATGAAAATTTAACTTCTCCCAGATGTTCTGCCATCCTTCCCCATGTCCTGTCCTTCCCATTCCTCAGCCCTTTCATCCTGCTGCTGCTGGAGGTGGTGCCCGTGGCCAGCAGAGAGCTGGGCCCTTCATAATGGATGTTGACAGGGAAGGGAGCAGCAAAGGGAGAGATCCAGCCCTCAGCCATGGCCAGAGCTGGAATTTTAATGGATCAAAGGCATCCAGACAGCCCCTGCATGAGGGGAGCATCTGGAAGAAATAATAATCAGAGGTTTAGGGGGCTGCTTGGCATCTTCTGAGCAGGTTGGGGCAGTGCTGGAATGGGGAAATTGTCCTTTAATTTGAGGCTGTTCTTGGAGGTTTTACGGTAGGGCCTTGCTGGCCAAAGGGCCTCCCAAATCACTTGGGAAGGGCTTAGCTCCTCATAAGGGGGTAATAGGAAAGCTTGGAATGGGAGTCAATCTCATTATTTTGTTGATTTATATTTTTCCATGACATATGCAGCAGCAGTTGCTACAACAAAGGGCTGCATTTATAAATGATGCAAATTGAATTATACAGGCATGCACATGTAGCTGCTCGTGTCATACATCGGGTTTGGATTAATGGATTATGGGATATCATAGGCCAGCGTGTCTATATGCATTTCTAGGAAGGAATTGTTCCCTGGGAGGGTGGGCAGGCCCTGGCACAGGGTGCCCAGAGCAGCTGTGGCTGCCCCTGGATCCCTGGCAGTGCCCAAGGCCAGGCTGGACATTGGGGCTGGGAGCAGCCTGGGATGGTGGGAGGTGTCCCTGCCATGGCAGAGGTGGAACTTGGTGGGCTTTAAGGTCCCTTCCATGCCAAACCACTTTATGATTTTAGGATTTTTTTTCCTTTTCCCCTACCACTGAATCCTGAGTGATGTTTCCCTTCTGATCTAACTCATCCCAGGCAGCATCCTCCTTTTTAAGCCTGCAGTTCAAATGCTGCCACACAGGAGGTTTGCTGGTGCACATGGAATTCTGCTCCCAGAGCTGTGGGATGGCATGGGAAGCACGTCAGCAGCCATGCCTGCAAATGGGGGGCTGCACCCTACAACTTCCTCATGAGAGGAAGAGCAGGCACTGATCTCTGCTCTCTGTGACAGGAACAAGACATGAGGGAATGGCTGGAGCTGTGCCAGGGAGGTTTAGGTTGGATATTGGGAAAGGTTCTTCTCCCAGAGGGTGCTGGCACTGCCCAGGCTCCCCAGGGAATGGGCACTGAGGCTGCCAGAGCTCCAGGAGCAGTGGGACAGCGCTGGCAGGGATGCCCAGGGTGGGGGTGTTGGGGGGTCTGTGCAGGACCAGGGGCTGGATCCATGATCTGGTGGGTCCCTTCCCACCCCGTTTATCCCGTGATCCCTAAAGTGCTCACCGAGCTCTCTGGGGTTTCCAGGTGCTGCTGCCCTCCCCAGCAGAGTCTGTGTGGTCCCAGCTCAGTGCCCTGGCAGGGGTTTGATCTCTGCACAGGCACTGCCTCCCTGAGAGCAGGGATGGGGGGCTGCACATTGCTCAGTCCCAGCTCACGGGGCAATCCTGCTCCCCACAGGGAAACCTGGCTGGTCCCTGCTCTGCCCCAGCCCCCTGGCCCAGCCTGAGCCCCACTCCCTCAGGGAGCTGCCTTGGGCTTCTTCTCTGCAGCTTTTCTGCAGATGTACCCAAGCCCAAATGTGAGCTCAATTATTTTTGTCATCATCCCTGACAGTTGTGATTCATCACCCAGAGTTGTTTTCTTGCACATAATAACTTCTGTGGAGCAGAAAAGCTCTTCAGCTGCACATCTGTCAGCAACCCAGGGCTCCTCAGCCCAGGAAACAAAAGAGCTTCGTTTCTTCCTTCTAACAAAGACATTTGCTAAAAGAGGCTGTAAATGTTCAGAGGGGGTCGTGTCGCTGTGTGAGCTCCAGAATATTCCTGTTATGATCTGTATTAGAGGCTGGGTTGAAATACAAGCTCCAAGTGTCATTAAAGTGTCACACGAGTGTCACTAAAGGGGCAAGAGCTTCGAAACCCTTGGTGGAGGTAGAGGGTGATTTCTCTTAGGCCAGCTTAAAATTCCAACAACTGTAGCTCAACTGTAACTGCTGTGTATCTACTTGGATAAATAATCACCATTTCAATGGACAAAAAATGACCTAAGACATCCCAGTGTGTTGCCTGGAGTTTGTGAAGGTCTGGCTGGCCAAGTTCAGGTTGTTTCCAGCCAACTCCCTTTCCTGCATATTCTGAGGTCCTGGGACAGGCTCAGCCACATCCCAGCTTCTCCCTCCTCTAGCACATCTTTGGGACACCGTTCTGTGGCCCCAAGAGGACACCGTTCTGTGGCCCTCACTCACATGGTCTGGAAGATTTCATATGTGAGGACTGGGGGAAAAAATCCCCAAAAGGTAATTTGATTTAAATAGGGGAGTATAAAATAATGAATATTCAAACTATGGGAAAGAAACAGGTTGAGAGTTTCCCTTTCAGAGGTTGTGGCTGGAATAATTTGGAGTAAAATGAAGAACAAGGCAGCAGAGAGGAAATGCTGGGTCTGAGTTGGAGTGGGGACAGCGGGGTCCCGTGTGGGTCACACCCAGTGATGGCACTGACACCCCAGGGACATCAGTTTGACTCTGGGCAAATGAGATGTGGAGAGCAGAGTGGGACTTACTGGGTGAGGTTTATAGGATTTTTGGGGTTGTTTTTTTTTTTTACTTTATTGGCAAAGTCAATTGATAAAAATATTTTCCAGTGGAAATTAGATTTTATAGTATTTTATACTTCCACTAGATTGCTAGTACAAGCAATTCAGCAAAACCTGGTTTTACCCATTTTTAATTCTTAATCATATAAGCAAAAAGTTGGCTTTGAATTTCAACTAAAATGGGAAAGTTTTGTTGGGGAAACACTGCCCTGGAACTGCCATGTCCACTCT
>JACBWW010000016.1:24514526-24530162 GCA_020086605.1 Lanius collurio
GATCTCATACCAGTCAGAGCTCAGTATTTTCAATGCATCTGCAGCACCTGCCTGTGAGGTTTGGGGAATTTCGAGGCTCTTTTGGACACAGCCTGAGCTGATCCTGATGGGAAGCACATCTGCAGCTTTGCTGCCTTCCCGTGGCAGTGTCAGCTTCTTTCCATCATTTAAAGCTTGTGGGTATTTTTTTTTCCATTTGAAAATTGAACCAATTTGTCTGAAAATCAGACTAATTAATTTATAAGTGCCTTTTCTCGCTGTCACTTCGTGCAGTGTTGCCCTCTCGGTCAGCAGATGCCCTGTGGGTGATGCAGGCACCTGGTTTGGATCCTGCTCCTTTTCAGTGTCTCTGCAGGATGTATTTTCCTATAACCAAGAACATGATGAGGAGAAACTGTGATGAGGGAGCTGGGAAGGGGCTCAGCCTGGAGCAAAGGAGGCTCAGGGGGGACCTTGTGGCTCTGCACAAGTCCCTGACAGGAGGGGGCTCAGCGGGGTCGGGCTCTGGGAACAGGGACAGGGACAGGAGGAGAGGGAACGGCCTCAGGGCCAGGGGAGGGTTAGATTGGAAGGGATCTTAAGGATGATCCCATTCCACCCCTGCCATGGGACACCTTCCACTGTCCCAGGGTGCTCCAAGCCCCATCCAGCCTGGCCTTGGACACTTCCAGGGATCCAGGGGCAGCCACAGCTTCTCTGGACAACCATCCCCATCCAATTCCCGCTCAGCTTGTTGGCTTTGCCTTGCTCAGTCCCACAGCTCTGTTTGCTCCAGGACCCAGAAATCTTCCCAGTTGACTCCAGTCCAACCAGAGGAGCCAGGAACATGTGGGAGCCTCTAGCACCTGCTGCACTGGAGGCCTGGCCAACCTGACCACAGCACGGAGGGGAACCCAGGGGGGCCTTTTTCTCCCCAAAACAGAGCAGGGCCAGGGCTTTGAAGCTGCCAAAGCTCCAAATGCAGAGTTCATTTTAATGAAATTGTATCATCCTCTGTGCTGCATCCCTTTAAATGTTGGGACTTTATTCATGTATTTTTAAATGAATTTTTTCCCCCTGTGTGGGGCTGCTGACCTTCCCTCCCATATTGCCTCCAGATGTCCAGGAGGGAGCAGGGAGGGGAATCCTGTTGGATCCTGTTCCTCTGGAAAAACGCTGTGTTGTGTTTTCTGTGGGATTAGATGATCATCATCCACAGCCCCCCAGAAAGGTGATCCCACCACCTCTATCCCTGGCTGCTCCTTCCCTTTCCCACCTCTTTTGAACCACCCTGGGGAATTCACCAGCATTTTAATCACTTTTCTTTTTAAAGTTTAACCCAGAGAGGTTGTTTTAAGATGGATCTGGATCACTGAGGTGACCTCGGGGCAGGGCCCAGTGTCCTCTGGTCTGGTGGCCTCAAGAGCTGCAGAGAGCAGGAGAAACGTTGGCTGGGGGGGTCAGAAACTTTTCAAAAAGCCTAAAAATCAAGGAATAAGTGAAATCCAGCAGGTGGGAGAGCCCTGTGCCTTGTGCACCATCCCAACTCTCCTCACCACGTCCCTTTGCCAACACGAGGCTTTTCCATCTGCCTCAATATTCCTGGCTGCTGTTTGATTTCCTCCAGATGGGCTACAATAGTTCCCTATCTTCCTTCTTTGGTCTTTTTTATCTTTTATTTCAATCCAAACCAGCTCTGCCTCTCTTGCCAAGCTCTATATTGGATCACATTCCTGCTCCTTCAGACACAATATCCTCCTTGACCCAGCCTGGCACGTTTCCACCTGCCCCGTTGTGTCTGTTCTTCCTACAAATTCTCATTCCAGCTCCAAAAGCAAACCCAGAGGGATGTGATATCCTGTTGTCCATCATCCCAGTTACATAAAGTGTCCCTTGGACATCACAGGGACAAATTCCCATTCCCTAAACCTCCAGAGTTACCCAGGAGGGCTGGATTTGGGAACATCACTCCACTTTGGGTACATATTTTTGGGAAGCATCTCTTTTAAGTGAATCATCTGTTTGCATGTACACCCAGGCTCTCTCCCAGGTTGACTCCTGCAGTTGTGTACAGCTGCATGTGCCAAAAAGCACATTTTCAATTTCTAAAGTGTTGCTGCTGAGCAAGTCAGGGCAGCATTTAATTGCATGGCTACACCTCTGTCTGCCTTGACTGGAGTAAAAATTTGTGCCAGTTTGTGTTTTCTCACCTTTAATAACTAGAACAAAACATTTTTGAAGAACCTTTTGAGCATTTCTATGCATTTCTTCAATTTTTCCAATGTCTTCTCTGCTTAATTCAATCTGTTGGGGTAATACTGAGGATAACCTGCTCATTTAAGGGTGAAAAACTGGCACAGGCTGTGGCTCCCCATCCCTGGAAGTGCCCAAGGCCAGGTTGGAGCAGTCTGGGATAGTGGAAGGTGTCCCTGCCCATGGAATGGGATGAGTTTTAAGGTCCCTCCCAACCCAAATGATCCTGAGATTCTGGACAGGAATAACTGAAGGCTGCTCCTGCTGCTGAAGAGTGTTTGAGGTGGTTCTGTCTTTGGCATTTCTCAGCAGCTCTGAATTCCAGGAGATTTTCCCAGGTCACCATCATCATTCATTTCCCAGACTCTGCTGGATTTGCTCTCAACACTTCTCTTTTGGCTTGTTTTTTTAAAATGTATTTGATATGGACACCCCAAAAGAGAAATGAAAAATAAGCAAAGTGTTCCAACAGATCCACCAAAAATTAAAAAGAGGAACTTTTCTACTGCTGAGTTCAAACTAATTTGACTCATAAGTCAAAACTGATGGAAGCAAATCACAATGCTGGGGTAATGTAACCTAATTTATAATCATTTCAAAGTGAGTGCAGAGGTGCCTTGGAGTGGTTAATCTGATTGAGGGGTTTTTGAGATCAGTGATGTGAAGGAGGAATAACCCAGTTTGGCTCTTGATATTATGAATATTAATGCGTTTGCACTGGTATAATTTGGCCAACATAAAATAAATTTGATATCTCTGTGGCAAATCCCTAAGACAGTGATAAGCACTTAATTCTTTTTCATACTATTATTTAAAATATACTCACTTTGCACAAGCTAAAACTTTTCTCCCATAGAAAATGCCTTCTTTTTTCACCTGGGATCATTTGAGTCTGTTTGGAATTAAAGAAAATATTTTCACATTGCTGTCTGAGCACCTTTGGCTCGAGGTTCTATTTTACCAGCTACTCTTCCCATGAGAGATGTGCAATTGCTATTTGCTTAATTGCTGAATAATAGATAAGAAAAATGAAAGAATTAATGGCTTCGTAGACCCAGGCCCAAAGAAGAGCCAGCTGAAATATGGACTGTGATCTGTGCTCTGATGGATCTGAGGCTGTGCTATCTGCACCCCATCTTAATTTGTCATTCCCACTGGAAAGCAACCAAAGGCTCTGCTGGGAGATCTTTTCATTGCTGCTGTTCAAAAAGGGCATTTTCCTTGCAAGCCGTTTGTCTGTGCCTTGTTTCTGCCAGCAGGAGGGAGGGCTGCACATGGCTGGCAGATTGGAGAGGGCCACTGGTGATAAGATGATCAAAGGAAGGCAGAATCCTCACAACCCTCGAGCCCAACGAGCTGTATCCACCCAGGACAACAAACAGAGCTTTTCCCTCCTTTTGAATGCAATGTCATTTCCAATAAGGCTGATGGGTACAGACAGATTCTGCAGCCTGGTTGGGTGTTTCACTGATAAGGGGATCAGGAATTCTATCCATGATAAATATTCCTCATATCTCTGATGAATCATTAGCAGCTAATTTGCAGGAGGCTTTGGGGCAAGTCCCCACCGGTTCTCCCAGTGCAGGAACATTTATTTGCTGTTGATAGGCAGAGGCAGGCCCTGGACACTGCCCACTCCTCGTGACTCACACGGGAGCAACCCCTTTTTTCTGTTTGGATTGGGATAAAAATCATCTCCAGGAAGGGATGGAGAACACTGCATTATTCAGTTCATCATTCACAGCATGAAATCGGGGCATTTTCACGTGGGCTTTGAGACAAACCCACAGCCATCCTGGATTTCATGCTGTGGTGGCCACACTCTGCAGATCAACCCTCTGGGCTGCAAAATGTGGGATATTGTCACTGGGATTAATGGGATGCTCCAATGATTGCAGGGCACACTGAGCTTAGAATCGTGGGATGCTTTGGGTTGGACAGGACCTTTAAAAGTCCAAGGGCAGGGATGGACAGGACCTTTAAAAGTCCAAGGGCAGGGACCTGCCACCATCTCCTCCCAGCCCCAATGTCCAGCCTGGCCTTGGGCACTGCCAGGGATCCAGGGGCAGCCACAGCTGCTCTGGGAATTCCAGCCCAGCCCCTCCCCACCCTCCCAGCCAGGAATTCCATCCCAATATCCCATCCAGCCCTGCCCTCTGGCACTGGGAAGCCATTCCCTGTGTCCTGTCCCTCCATGCCTTGTCCCCAGTCCCTCTGCAGCTCTCCTGGAGCCCCTTCAGGCCCTGCCAGGGGCTCTGAGCTCTCCCTGGAGCCTTCTCCTCTCCAGGTGAGCATCCCCAGCTCTCCCAGCCTGGCTCCAGAGGGGCTCCAGCCCTGGAGCAGCTCTAGGGCCTCCTCTGGGCTCTCACCACCCCCTCCCTGTGTTGAGGGTCCCAGAACATGGGAATATTCACAGAGGATCCTTCCCAGGAGTGCTAAAGGTGCCCCTACACTGAAGAACTCCACATGGAGTTTGACCTCATTATTCCAGATCTATCCTTGCACAGCTTTCCTTTCAACTTCCTCTTGCTGCAGCAGACATGGAAAACCTTCAGGTGAGTTCAGTCACTCATTAACTGAGGATTCATATAAAGCTTCAGTTTTCTCCTTAATGACACAGAGGACCTTTGCATTTTCATCAGGGGTTTATTTTCCAACCTCCATGATGAATAACTGGAAAAAAAAAAGTTGCATTTCTTTACCACATCCAGCTGTTTGTTAGGTGGTGAAGCAGAAATCTGTGATAAGGATCAGAAGGCAGAGCCAAACTGATAAATATTGTAATCCTGATGATGGAAAAAGAAAACCAGCTGGGGTTTTTCTCTCTTTGTTTCTTTAATTAAGTCTAGACTCTACGTGTTGTCGGAAATATCTGGAAATATTTACCAAATTGCATTCTGGTTATGATGTCAATAATCAAGTGAAAAGAATGAGCAGAGACTTAATTTAGGAAAAAAAAAAAAAAAAAGAAGTCTCTTTGCATCTCCTTGTTGCTTAAGAGAGCAGCACTGAGCTTCAAAGACAGGAATGTTCTTTCCTCCCAGTTTATAAAGTTTATTCTCACCAGCAGCTGTGGTCACCATGAAAGAGGATTTTTACATCCCCAACTCCAGAGAAGTCATGGGGGTGAGGAGATTTCATTTTTTGCCCTCATGGCTTCCTGTTTAAAATGCAGGATACCCATTTCAGCCTTCCAGAGGATTCCTTCAGCAAATCTCAAACAGCGCAAGAAAAAAGCAACTATGAAGTTTTATGGTCTCTGGTCTGTGATTTTAGTCTTGTGGATTGTCCACAATTTCAGTTTATTCCTCTATATTTTCCTTTTGACTCTTTAATAAAACAACCGAGGTTTCAAGCCTCTGCTGACTTCTGTCCGTGCCTGACTCGGGGTCAGAGCAGAATTGCAGCTGAGGATCTGCACTGTCCCAGCAGCAGGACCGGAGGTTGCTGTCGGCCCTTGCTCTAAAGCAAAGCACAAATTGAAATAAAAAGGGCAGGACTGATGATCCTTTTTAAGCCTTTATTAAAAGTGATCAGCTCGGGTGGGGGCCCTGCCCAGCTTCGTTGCCCCAGCTTGGACTTGGAGGAGGAGGAACTTCGGCTCTGCCACTCCCTGTAATAGAGCCGGGCCCTCGAGTGTTCCTCACGGGCCGGGGCTGTGCACGAAGGTGGATACGGAGGGGATGGGGCTGATTCGCCGTCCTCAGGGCAGTGGCTCCAGTAGAGCTTCTCATTAGGGTGACTACTTGAAGAAACCCAAAAGCTGGCCAGGTAGCAGTTCCCGATAGAGCAACCTGGTTCATTTTTCTTAAAAGTTTGTTGGCTCGTTTTAAATTATTATTTTCTAGGGATTTTTTTACTCCCAAGGGTCTTTTCGGCTCTAGTTTGCATATTCAGCCCCTTTTCTTCTCTTTTTTCTTTCTGTCTTTTTTCTTTATCTACTGCTCTCCAGGCAGGCCAGCTTCGAAAGGGGTAAGGAGGGGTTGTAAATGCAAGCCCTGATAAGGGGCCGGTTTCTTCATAACTAAGTGGGGGTTTCTTTCTTAAACTGCAAGAGAAATCCTAACTTACAAAGCTACAACAAAGCACAAAATTACATTCAAACAAAGCTACAATGTAGTACAAAATAAATGGATAATTGTTAAATTGATAATCTGGTCCCTTACTTATAACACAAATAGCAATGGGCAAAGAGGGAGCCACAAACACCTCTGGAGGCGCGGAGTAACAAACTGTTCATCACATACTCAGGGTTTACTCTTCTCTCTACTCCCTCCTTAGCTGCAGCACTTAACCCCGAAGAGTCCGGGCTGATTCCGGAGGAGCGTGGCCGCAGGGACCGGCTGCCTTCGACGCTCACAGGGACATTTGCTGGCTTTTCAGGGAAAGCTTTGCAGGGCAGGTAAGAGACTGGATCCCCTGGATTCATCCCAGAGAGGCGTGTTGGGACTGTTGTTTAACGAGCCTGCAAATGAGCTGCTTAATTAGCAGCCAGGCCAAACAACTACACAATTATAGTTTGACTACAGAGGTAAAAGCTACTTTCTCCTGTGGCTGGGTTGGGGTTTTTTTCCAGTTCAGGGATATTTATTTATTTGATCAGCTAAAAAATGTGAAGTCTAAAGTGAGCATGTTCTTATCTCATACTTTCCACCCAACTGGAAAATCTCTCTTACTTGTAACATGACAAAAGTCACCGATTCAGGTGCATTCCAACCTTTCCATTAGCAGATAATCTGGTAATAAAATTAATTACTGTGCTTAAAAGTGGCCCTGGTTCCATTGAATTTGCAGTCCTGACCACAGGACAGTTTAGAGGGATAACACAGGACTGAAAATTATCAGGAATAATTTCAGCTAAGAAAAGTAGGTGTCACATATAGTCAAAGTAGAGTGATGATATTACAGGGGATAGTTTTTAGAGAGGTTTAAAGGAAAGGGGTATAAAAAATTCAGTAAAAGCTGTCACAAAACAAAAGAGCAATGTGGTCTTAAAATTAATAACAAAAAAAGACAAATATGTTGATTTTTTTAAAATCTGTGTGCTTGTTTAGAGCCTGTCACTGATCCACTGTGATAGCACTCCCCCAGAATAAGGCAAATCCTACATTTACAGACAGATTTTGCAAGATAGAGATATTAAAAACAGTCTTCTTTTTTTTGCTAATATGCATTTTCTTTACTTCTGCAGGTCCTAATGAGAGGTGAAATTCCACCCCATTGAGCTGGACACGCTGAAAAGGTAACTACCTGCAGATTGTGTCATTCAAGCATTTATTTAGGTGCACATTAGGTATTCCTAAAAAGGCAATAAAAGAAAATTCCCCTTCTTGGCTGCCTCATTTCAGAGGCCATAACCAGCTCAAGGTGTTCCCGAGGCTCTGGTGTGGATCCTGTTGCAGCCTGGCTGCTAAAGGCTAAGGAATTCCAGATGTGCTGGGGCAGAGGAGGAGGGTGGGGAGGGTGTGATGCCAGGCACAGGGCAGGCTGTTCCTGAGGCAGGAGAGAGCCCTGGATTTTGGCCCTTGTTTTTTGGGATTATGTCTTAAGTGGTGCTGTTGAATGGAAAATGCAGAGGAGGGAAGCAGAGCTCAGTGTCCAGGTTTGGAAATGTGGCTGCTGGGGGATGTACCCAGTGGCCAGAAGTGTCTCCTGGGAATTTGGTGATGCCCCAGCATGGTGAGGGGAGCTCCACCTGCCATAACTTCAGAAAGGACTTCCCAGGCCAGCGGGATATGGAGAAGGAGAGCCCCAGGTGGTGCTGAACACCCAACCCCATCTCGGGGAATGCTCCTCACCAACCTCCTCCATGCCTGGCCTCATCCCCCAGCCAGCCAGGCTGGTGGAACCTGTCAGACCACACACTCTCCCTGCTTGCTGACAGCTCTTCCCAAGCTTTGTTTGTGTGCTGGAGCTGGGAGCTTTGAATTCTGAGTGTGTGGGGATGGCTCTTGGGGCTCCCAGGGAACGCTGCCTCCTCTGCCCTATTAGAGAGCGGGCTCTGGGAGACAAAGATCTGCCAGCCTGCTTCCCAAGTGCTCCACAAACCATATCAGGAGGTCTCCAGAAGTGACTCCCTGTCCCCAGGAGGCAGCCCCTGGGTGCCTGGGATATTAATAGCTGCTGTATCGTGATTCAAGTGTCTGCTCAGCAAGCAGAGGGACATTCAGATGAGGGACCTCAAGGAATTCCCATCCAGGGACAGCTGGCATAGATACAGTTTCCTTGGAGCCAGGAGAGGGATGGGTGGCTCTCACGTTCTCCCTGTCACCACAAATGCCTCCATCCACTCCGTCTTGCAGTGGCAAAGTGACTCTCCTGTCTCCTCATGTCCTCAGAAGGTTCCCACTGCTCTGCTGGTGTTCCATCCTCTGGCAGGACGTGGTCCCCCAGCCCAGGGAAAGGATGACCACCCCTCATCCCAAGCCCTGAGCCCAGGACAGCACGGAGGGCACACCAAGCTTGAGCCAGATAATAAAAATGAAGCGATTCCAATTTCCAGCATGAAGCAAAAGGGGGAAAAAAGTGGTGCCATGAATTCCATGGCATCAACGTGAAGATAAAAGCAGAGATGCAGCAGGAAGATAAAGAGATTAGAATATCAGAATGATTACAAGTCTTGCCTGTAGCAGTGCCTGTTCCCAAGGCTGCCTGCCATTTCCCAACGATAAGATCCAGGTTTTCCAGGCTGGGTAGTGTTTCTTTTTCCCCTATTTGTGCTGGAAAGCTCAGAGCTATTTTTCACTTCAGGCTCTGAGATATTTGTGCTGAAAGGTTCAGCCATTTCTACAACGGAGGTTATAGAAAACAAAAAGACAAAGCTGTTTCGTTGAGGAAAGAGAGAAGCTGAGATTGGTTAAGTTTTGCCACACTTGCCAAGAGTGTGTCCTTTGAAACACCTGTGAAAATCCAAATTTAGCCAAATTATGAGTCTCTGGAAAACTATTGCTCATGTGTAATCAGGGTTCATGTGTGGTTCCTGAGCATCTGCTGCTGAGGGAAATGTGCCCTCAGTCCAGTGCAGGGTACAAAATGACATTGAAATGGAAAACAATTTTGGGTTGTTTTTTTTAAAGAAGGTATTTAATGCTATTTTTAGAAACATCTTTCAAATTATCCTCAAATTAAAGAAGTGCAAGTAACCAGTGCTTTGATTTGAGCAATAATCTCACTGACAGCACCTTCCTGATCATGTTTGCTCTTTCCAGAACCTGTTTTGGGGTCTGTACTTTTTATAAGTACCCAGTAGCAGCTAAAACATAACTCTGAATGAGAAGAGCCATGAAGGAATGAAGAGATGAAGAAATGGGAATTAGAAATTTGTATCCTTTGTTTCACAGCATTGACCTGGCCTTTCACCCATAACCATGAAAAAATGCTTAATAATCCATATGGCCTTGGATCAGGACAGAACCAGGAGTATTCCAAGAATTTCTTCAGCCTTCTTTCAAGTGGAGTTTGTTTCTCCTTCACAATTTTTTGGGGTCCTTCCTGGTGAACCACATCCATCTCTAACAGAATTCCCACCAAACTGGGGGCTGTGCTGCTAAAAGAGGTTATCCCAGATATTTTATGGACAAAGGAGAGGTGCTGAAGTAAGGAAAGCTCCCTAGCCTAGAGCTAGGATGAGGAGGTGAGCCTGTGGAACCACAACTTCAGGGAGAGGCTCCAGCATCCTTTCCTGCTGCCTGGGAAAGCACAGCCAAAGCTCAGGTGTGGTGCAGCAAGAACAAGATGAACACCCTGCCGTGTGTCAGGTGAACTGATCACAGCCAAGCAGGCTCTCTCTCAGGTAATTATGGCATTATTTAGAGGTCATGACTTAGAAATTGCCAGGACTGCAGGATAAGTGGTTAAAAAATGCTATCTTGCTTTTATGGTCGTAATAATCCCAAACTGCTGGACTGCAGCTTTCCTGCACTGGGAGAAATGCTGTTTGTGATGTGATTACACCACTGTGCCATCCTAGGATTATTTTTCCTGTATCATGAATCTCTGCTTTAACACCATGCTCCCACAGTGATGTTTTTCCAGGAGAAAGAGATGCTCTTGTGCCCAGACCCCAAATAACTGACAGGTAAGAAAACACCTGTAAATTCCTGACAGGAAAACTGGTAAGCTCCAAAGTTTCTGGCCTTGTCTCCCACTTCCTCTCTCTGGGATCTGCAGGAGCAGCAAACCAAGACCCTCAGGCCCTTCCAGCACCCCCCTTTCCTCTGCCTGCCTCATGGCAGGGCTGCCTCTGCCTCTCCCCTGTTTAACACTTGCTTGAACATTTCAGTGCAATGCCGAGTGCTCGAAGCCTACGAGTTTGTTTTCTCCCTTCCATCATCCCTGGGATATTTAGGATAAAATTCAGTGTAAAATGAGAGACCACAGCAGTGATTCTGTGCTCACATGAGGCTGGCACAGTGCTGAGCTGTGCAGCTGGGCACAATGATGACTTTGAAATCCCACACCACACACGTGAGGGCTTTCATGAAATATATTATCTGGTGATGATGGTGCTGTGGAAAGAACGCTCTCACAGGCAAACTCACTGCTCAGGGAGGAGAGCAAGGCATTTTTTCCATTTTCAGTGCTGGTTGTAATCTGCAGGGAAATGACTGATTAAGTGGGCAGATGTTGCTCTAGGAGATAAAACTTGGAGTTTCGAGTCTTAAAGGTCCTAGCACTGATACTTGTGAAAATGGGTGCTTGTAAGAGTGCAGACCTAAAATCAGGGTTATACAGATGCTCTCCCAATCAGCAATTAATGAAATGTGTTCAAGGCACTGTTATTTCTGATGCATAACATGGTTTATCATCTGCACAGAAGAAAACAAGGTTTAGAGGAGCAGTTTCCAGATGCATTAATCTATTGCTACTCAAAAAATTCCACCCTAAATCCAAGAAGGAGAGTTGCTACCCTTGGCTTAATTCAGTGTGCAACTTGTAGCTCTCAGGAGGGAGCAAAGATCAAACTTATTGGGAAAGCAAGAATTGCAGCCAAAGCTAACACAAAACTGTAACTTCCAGAGGAACTATTCAGAGGCATAATGAGAGGGATGGGAAACTAAACATGGAAATCAACATTGGGGAAATGAAGCCCTCAGACTTGGCCTGTGTGCTGATGACCACAATCAAATTAAGGCAAATTGAAAAGGGGTCAGATGAGAAAATAAAGTCAAGCACATGAACTGGGAGATGATACAGGGCAGGAATTGTAGCAAAGCAAAAAGTAGGAGCTTCGTGCAAAATTTCATTTTCTCTATTTTTATTCTGGATTTATACCAAAGGATTAAATTTGCTCCTTGCCTTGAGGTTAGAGATGAGAGCCACAAGGAGTTCCTCAGTTCCTTTCTTGGGGAGGGCCTGGGAGTTGCTCCATCCCTACGAGGGCTTCTGGATGTGCAGTTTGCACATGACCAGTTAGGGAAGGGCTGCAGACTGGGAGGAGGATTGGGCTGGAGCTATGAGGTTTCCAAACAATTTTATTACTCCAAAAGATTTCATTATTCCAAACTATCTTATAACTACCTTATGGCCTTCTGGAGTGTTTATTGTATTGCTTGCAGGCCTGAGGGTCAGTGTCATAAAAGCAGGGCCACTTTTAAGGGGATTTTCCAATGGCCAGACCACGTTTTTTGGATGTGTGGTGCTCCCAGCTTGCTGGGAGAGTACAGGGATGTGCCAGGGAGTGAAGGAAGCACAGCAGCCTGGGGAGACAAGAGACCTCTGCATCCACAGGGATCCATATTTACAGTTAGATCCCAGTTTTCAGCCTAGAAGGGAAATATTTATCTGCAGACCAACTGGAGAAGGTCTGTCAGTAAGGCCCTGCTCCCCACAGGGGGGATACACCATTCATCAGCCACACTGAGTCATTCCCCCCAGGAACAGTGCTTTTCTCCAGGGCCATTGCACGCTCCAGCTATTCCAGAGCCATCCCACTTGTGCTGTTTCCTGCCTGACCCGGTCGGCAGCTGCCTGTGCTGCTGTCAGAGCGAGTTCACTCCCACCATGGGGCTGGGATTTATATCTGACATGTGTTCCTCCTCTCCCCAGCCTCCAGCACTGACACTCCCGCTCTCTTGCCATGTTTTCTAAAAGAAAAGGGATGTTTTCCAAGCGTGGCCTCGATTTTGTAAATTGGACTGGCTGCATTATTGATGCTTTTAGCAGAGCAGAGCCTTCAGCTCTTCATCCTATGGGTCCTTTCCCCCTCCAGCCTGCAGCATGCACACCAATTTTGGGATGCCACAAGCCAAGCAAGGGAGATCCTCCTCTTCTCCAGGGCTTATTCCAAAGCAAAATAACAGGATGAGAAGCAATGGCCTCAAGTTGCACCAGGGGAGGTTAGATTAGATAGCAGGAAAAATTTCTTCATGGATGAAGCCTGTTCAGGGCAGTGGTGGAGTCACCATGTCTGGAATTGTCCAAAAAATGTGTGGGTGTGGCACTGGAGGACATGGTTTAATGGTGAGCATGGAGGTGGTGTTGGTTGATGGTTGGATTTGATGATCTTAGAGGGCTTTTCCAACCTTAACAATTCCATGGTTCTCTGAAATGAGGAGATAGATTTAATCCACGCCCTGAAAGACCAGCCCTGGTTTGAGAAGGTGACAAACATCAGATTGTCTGAATCACCAGCTTTAACTCGCATCCAAAGACCACAAAATCCGATATTTGGTGTCTTTCTCTCTTCCCCCATGGCATTTTGGAGGGAGATTTTTCCTCTCTTTCCCCCAACATTTTATCCCATGACACTGAACACGAGCACAAACGATTTAGAAATGCCCCATTGGTGGGTCCCGGGGTTGGAATTCCAGGTCTGGTCTCATTCCCCCATCTGGAGCAGCTCCTCCGTGCAGGCTGGAGGGCAGGGCTGCTCCCTGCTCCCTGCTGGAGGCTGGATGGCTCCTCCAGGGAGGCAGAAAGAGCCAGGAAGCACATGGGAACTGCAGGAGGAGCCCAGCTTTGCCTCCAGGGCTGTGCAGTCAATGAGTTTTGGTTGTACAGAAAATGGGAAACCTGTTCAGTCGGTTCCCTGGCCACCAGCAGCAGCCCAGGGCTTTGGAAGCAGAAGGACAATTGCCTCATTCATTTCCTGGGGGTAGTTTATTAAAAAAAAAAGTCTATTTGCAGTGTTAAGCTTGTGATGCAGGGATGGGATGGCTTGGAAATCCTTGGAGCTCTGAATGCAAGTGGTGACTGACTGAGCTCCAGCTGTGACCTTGAGTTGATAATTAATTGTGTAACAAAGTTTAGATACGAGGTTTTCAAACATGCAACAATCATTAGGGATAAAATAATTTTTTTTTTAAATTGCAGTTTTGCCAAGATATTGAAAAACCATTTGGCTTCTCACGATAATTTAAAACCTGTTTGTCCTGTGCTGGTGAATCTAATAAAATAACATAAAATGTAATATGAAAATGACCACTGCTAAGAGTAAATTTGGCTGAGTTTTGCCTCTCATTTGGGCCCAGGGAAATATTCCAACAGATGTCCAGAAGCTTCAGCATGATGGAAAGAAAAATCCTTGACTTTCAGGCAGCAAATGCTGCTTCAGCAATGGAAATACAAGGTACCAATTAGGGCAGCTTTGAGAGGCATCCTTTGGGTTTGGATTGCTTTGGCTAGACCAGTATTCCCAGGAATATTGAATAAAAATACACATATATAAATAAAATTATATTAGACTCATAAATCACCTAAATGAACAAAAGCCAAGGATAAGCTGATGCAGCTTTGGCATAGGAAGAATTACATTTCATTTATTAAAATCAAATGAGACAGAGTTTTGTTGATGTCCCTCAGAGATGCCAGCAGGTGCTGCAGGGCCATAGCTCTGTCCTGCTGCAGGAGAATTTCAGGTCTGACCCCGCTGCCATCCTTGACAAAGAGGGATGGGGAAATGATGTGGGCACCAGCACATGGGAGAAGTCAAAAAATCAACCATTAAAGCAGAGAAAAACCACATTTCAAGGAAAGAGGATATGATTATAGTAAATAATATGTTGTATTAATGCTTGGTAGTAAATAACACATTGCATTAATGCTTGGATGAATTGTTAACTCCTGGAATTTACTGCTACAGGACACAAAGGGACTCTGGTAGGACTCTTAAAAATTTAACTGTGGATGTGGCTCATTGAAGGCATTGTGTCTCTACCGGCCAGATTTATTTAAACATTATCTACACCAGCACAATTATAAAATGTTAATTAATGAAGGGTAAATCTAGAAGGTGTTTTATATGTGCCTGCTGTTTGGCCTCTTGATTGCTGGGCAGCACTTCCAGGTGATGCACGACGGAAATTCGGCTTTCACTCCCAACATTTTACTCCTTTTATGAGTTTTCCTGAAAGAGCCCAAGGCTGCAGCTTCTGCTCCCAATGGTCAGGAGGGAAGGGCTGAGGAAGGCCAGCTTTGGAATCACCATCACTGGAACTGTTCAGAAGGTGTGTGGAGGGGCCACCCGGGGCCATGGCTTAGTGGTGCTGGGTTCAAGGTTGGTTGTGATCATCTCGGAGGTCTTTTCCAATTTACTGATTCTGTGATCCAAGGTTTCAGTGTGCTGCTGTGTGCCACTGCATGCAGGGCTTGTGTGCTTGTCCACAGGGCATCACCACAGCCTCTTACAAGGGCAGAGCCTTAGAACAAGGGGGGAATGTCTTTAAACTGAAGATTAGGTTTAGATTAGAAATTAGGAAGAAATTGTTCCCTGTGATGGAGGTGAGGCCCTGGCAAGGGTGCCAGGAGAAGCCCCTGGATCCCTGGCAGTGCCCAAGGCCAGGGTGGACATTGGGGCTTGGAGCAACCTGGGACAGTGGGAGGTGTCCCTGGGACAGTGGGAGGTGTCCCTGGGACAGTGGGAGGTGTCCCTGCCATGGCAAGGGTGGGAATGGATGGATTTTAAAGTCCTTCAATCCAACCCCTTCTGGGATTCTTCGATCTCCTGCCCCAAAGGGGATGTTTCTCCAGGTATCTTGGCTTGCTGCTCTTCCAGGGAGTGCAGCTGTGTGTGCCACGGGGCGGGTTCGGCTTTGCCGCCGTTCCTTCCATTCATTTATTTGTTTATTGCCCCTGTCAGTTGCACGACAAACATTTCCTCAAGGCTCGTCGCTCGACACGAGGCCGTGCTGGGCGGTGCCGTGGCCGGGGACGGATGGCTTCGTGCTCGGGGTTGTGAAACGAGACGTTGAATACTGATAGAACAAAATAAATTAAATAAACGGGGGGGGAAAAAAGTTTTAAAGGAGTTTAAAAAGAAATATTTTAAAAACTAAGAAGAGGCAGAGCGCTGACTTTCCGGAATACACTGACAGCCGATCCAACCCTCCCCGCTCCGTGTCCCCGCTCCCCCCGCCCGGTCCGGGGGCACGGCGGCCTCCGGGGCGGGGCTGGCGCGGGGGGCCC